>OZ024740.1:246852921-246920421 GCA_964016885.1 Eledone cirrhosa | reverse complement strand
GTCCTAGTTAGAGCATATCTGATGAAATGGAACTCCATCGATGAGTATTCAGTTATCCGATTAACAGAACTACCTATTAATTAAACTAGCTGACGTACCCAGCTTCGCCCGGGTAAACAGATGATAAGAGAAGACAGGTAAAAGAGAAAATGACTGTATTGGATGTTTGTCTGGTTACAGTATGAGGCGAGTCCGTGGTGTCTGTGTGATACCAAAAACAGTAAAATAAATCTTCCAGATATACCAGATTCTTCGTTGTACCGTTTGTGCATAGTATATGAACAATTCTAGGTGCTCCCACCTAGAATAGTGACCTCTAGGAGATGCTTCATCTTCTGCCTGACTGTAAAACGTGTATCATTGCATAGACGTGGTTGTTCGACGTTTCTCAAAAGGATGATGGAAGTTCCAATCTTTTATATTATATGTAGATATAGATATAGATAATTAATATAAAAGATGTCCGTCAATGTAAAAAAAGGTCCCTATTTACTTGAAATGGTTTATACAAATGCCAAATTAATATGGATATGGATAACATGCTTATCTATAAGTGGTCAGCTATAATAATAAAACAACAAATTATATGACACAAAAGTTTATTCAGTAATTTCCAGGCTCTTAGCCACTGAGTAATAGACAGTCAATATTGCCCAGAGTTCAACTCGGGGAGGTGGCCTGGTTTGAACTCTAAATAGCGGATCCTTCTACTTCGAAAATAGAATCGTTTTTCAATATTACTCTAGCCCTGGCCGGCCATAGGCACCAAACATTTTGCTAGACTCAGCATATGATGAGGTTTTATTACCACCGCTATCAGAAGCGATAAATTTGAAGGCAATTTCTACCAATACTTGTTGGTTTTTATTGCTCATTATCGACAATAAATGACATTGAACAGAAATGATAACTCTGTCAAAGCTCACAATACTGATCAAAGGACACCAATGTCTGAATCATTTACGTCGAATATTCATAGCAGCGAAGGCAATTTCTACCAATACTTGTTGGTATTTATTGCGCAACATAGCAGTGAAAGCAATTTTGACCAATACTTGTTTGTTTTTATTGCTCATAACGACATTAAATGACATTGAACATAAATAATAACTCTGTCAAAGCTCACAATACTGATCAAAGGACACCAATGTCCGAATCATTTACGTCGCTTATTGATAGCATTAAAGATATGCATACATCAGCTCAAAGCTTCATTATAGACAATATTCAGGGTTGTTCCTCTGTTAGTGGTATCAATTGGAAATGTTACACCATTAGGATCGCACACTCGAGATGCAGCAACATACAGTTGCCCATGGCTGAATGCTGGATTATTCAAGTAGACACCGACTCGCTTGAAAGTCTGTCCTTGTGCCTTGTTGACAGTCATGGAGAAGGCTAAATTGACGGGAAACCGTCTCATTTGCCAAATAAATGACAGCAGATCTTCACTTGGTCTCAGCATAATCCTCGGAATGAGAACCGAGTCCTCTCTGCCTGGGAGTTTAGTTTCTAAAACTCTTCCATTAATCAATCTCTCAACAATCAATCTGGTACCATTGTAAAGACCCATTTTATGATTGATATTTCTAAGTTTCTAAGCAATATAATTGGCATACCCTTTTTCAACCTCAAAATATGTGGGGGGGGGGGTCCGGGTATTTGAAGTGAATTCAGATACTCAGTCGGAACATCCATATAGTTCTGCTGATTAGGCTCCATTGCATCTGCACTGACGGTCAACCATTCCTCTCCAGGAAACATTCCGGCTACTTGTGAATTTATTTCATCGACCGTTGCATTCGTATGGGTTAGAATAACGCGTTCCGTTATCCAGGAGATATTCTGCCAAAAAGCATTCAAATTAGGGAACACCCAGTCAATCAATGCTTGGCGGTCCAGTGGCATGACCAAATGGTCTGGGATTCTTACAGTCTGATTATCACCAACGTGTGGCAATTCATTGTTTCCCAACTGCATCAACCATCGGCCGTATGTCTCAGCCTCTTTGTTTTGCCCGAACATACGAAGTCGCATATTATCGTGTAATCGCAAATCTCTGAAATGGCGCCACAACGGAGACTTTTTCAGACATGCATCGACAATTTGCGCTCTTTGAGCATTCCTAACAATTGGTAGCACCTGTCTGAAATCGCCACCAAGAACGATAGTCTTACCACCGAATGGCAGGTCACTACCACATATATCTCTCAAAGTTCTGTCCAATGTCTCCAGCAAATATCTGAGTGCCATTGGAGCCTCGTGCCAAATAATCAGAGACGTATTGCGTATAAGGCCCGCGAGTTCACTTTGTCCTGTAATGTTACAGACACTAAACTCATCCGGAGCCAATGGAGCCTTGAAGCATGAGTGGAAGGTCCTTCCACCACTCAGCAAAGTGTCAGCGATCCCACTGGTGGCCCCAGGGAGAGCAATCTTCCTCTGAGCTCTGACTGCCGATAACATAGTGTTGAAACAGAATGTCTTTCCGGTGCCTCCTGGAGCCTCTATGAAAGCACAAAGTTGCTCATTAGTGGAAATCGAGTGGAGAACGCCATCGACCAATTCTCTCTGAAATTGGGTAAACATTGGCATACGTTCATCCACAATACGTTGCTGTTCCAGTGGATCAAACTGGAATAGTTCCCTCCGATTGAGTGGCAACCGTCTAAGCTGCAATCTCATGTTCAATGCTAAGACACGTTGCCGCATTTCTTCATCAGGAATTGGCAAATTGAAATCTGTTAAACATTTGAAATGAACTTGAAGCAGTTGCTCAATATTGAGCAAAACAATAGCTTTCATCAAATTTTCATCATCGACCTGAGGAAGATGCCTAAAATCATCAGACATAATTCCCCAATGGCGTTCAAATAACTCTCTTGGATCGGCAGGATTGCAGAATCCTAGAATCGTGACAAACAACTGTCTTATTTGAGCTTCCATCTGTGTTGTTCCTGCAGCTTCCATGGCGTTATTCCATTCAGCGTCATCCTGAAGGAGTCCCAGATGCTGACACACAGCCTGGTATGTTTCATATTCCACGCCATTGATCGTTTTCAAATCAGCGAAGCTCTATTTACCTCTCGAAAAATTACTATGCAACAGAATTCGGAGATAAAACACATCACCAGATGTTGGATGTACATTACCAACCCGTCCAATAGTCATGAATCTCAACTTTTGTTTTCTATCATTCCATTTCTTTCCCTTCTTATCCCACGTATAGTGCGAAGGGAAATCGCAGTAGAGTTGCCTCTGATCCGGGTTCAAAGCATGTTCCCTATTATGCTTGAACCACTCAGTCAATTCCGTCTTAGGAGGTGGTGCGTTAGCAATTCTTTCGACACTTCTTCTAGTGTCCTGAAAACAGACCATTTGCCTATTATCTAAGGGAACCATCAGTTTCTGAATGCTGGGTTTGCGTTCATTGAGATCAAAATCGAACAATCTCCAGCAAGCTTCACTAGATCCAATCGAGCGAACATCCTGGAACCTGCCAACTTCATCTCCTTGGTTCGCTTCCTCATTCCTGACATTGATCATTGCCCGATCATGACCTTTGTAAACATATTTGAATAGATATTTGCAAGCTTTCACTGAGCTACAAATTTCCACATTAATATGACAACGATATTTCATATTCAAATATGGATTGTATGGCACAACCCATTGATTTGTAACCTGTCGACCGTTTACATTTTCGACCAAACGGCCATCGGCAGGCGACCGTCATCTGTATGACGGATGAGCATCCCCATCGTTCCAGGAAGTGTTCGTGACAAAAGATTTCGGAAAGTGCTTACTGCATTGGCCATTTTTCATGCAAGGTGCTTTCCGATTTGCCACGCCGCATTGGTTGTGCACCATTGACTTTGCCACCAAGTTGCGTAGTGCCTCATTCTCCAGCAGTTCAGCACACACAATGCTGTCAACATTCTCAGCACATCTCAATTTGCAATCTCTATGTAAAATGATCAGCAAATGTGCATGTGGCAATCCTCTTTTTTGGAATTCAATTACGTATGTAAAAGCAACTATACCTCCAAAGATTTCCTCTTTTTCCACATCATCCATTATCTTTTTCAGATATCCTTTGAATACTCTTGCCACAATATCAGGACGGTCCTTTGGCTGTTCTCCTGGCAAAAGTGCATCCTTAATATCAGTCCATTCAGGATTGCATGTAACCGTTATAAACAAATCTGGCTTTCCAAACTTTCTGACAATAGCCATTGCATCCTGATAGCGAATGTTCATATATCTCGGGCCGCCGATGAACGACGATGGCAAAATGATGCGTCGACCAATTTGCTTGTAATTGGCATGATCGGCTGTTATAGCATCCTGTATATTATTTTTCAATTCAGCTCTGATATGTTGCTGATATAATTTAGCCTTTGATTTTCAATCTTTGCGAATGCCATACAACAGTATTCCTGGAACAATCTGCTGGCTTGAAATAGCGCATTTCTCTGTTGATTCCTCTCGTTCAAATGCAACGCCTAAAAGTCGCGAATCGAATTATTGTGTCTATTGCCAACTCCCTGTTGATGCTGATTCTCATGATCATCTAAATGAATAGACATGTTCCATCCATTTTCACCTTTTTGGAATAAAAGAACATAATGCAATGGATCGTATGCCCTATTTGATTCATTGATAGTCTTGAGACCACCATCTCTGCGATTGAGGACGATATCTCTCGATCCAGGCTTATCGTCCATCAACACAGCAACTTCACGAAATCCTTCAGGGGCATTATATCGCCGTTCGTTTTGATTCCTTGGCACTGCGTCAGCCTTAATCACCAATGTTTGCTGCTGAACATTTTGCAGTTCAGCCACCAACATGAAATCCAATACATAAGGGTTACACTGTCTAAGCCATGATTGCAAATCACGGATCAAATCACTTAACCTTTGCCGTTCAAGTTCAGTTATATTTCAGTTATACTTCATCCAACCGATCCTGATATCCTCCTCCGATTCATTATAATCTGGATCGTTAACGTAAATTTGAGCGAATCGAGGCCTCTCTCCTGGGCTAACTTCTAAATTACCGATACAATGATACAAACGGCCTTGAATGACTACATTCGGTTGCCATGCTCCACTCTCAAACATCTCACTAACTCTCTGCTAAAGCTAATGAATTGTTAATTTGCCGCGAATATTTGCGCAGTATTCTACCTCGGTCTCCTTGATCACCCCACATACTTAGTATTTTAAAATCCGGTGACTCCTCATCATCCGGCATTCGCAAGGGTTCTAGTTGAACTGCTCTTTTATGACAGCACATTGTGGTCCACGTCTTTTCGTGCCTCCAAAGCAATGCTCCACAACATGGACACTCTGCTCGTCCACCAATCTGAAAATGACACGGTTACCATGATCCATTTTTAATATCCATCGTTCGCCTTCTAGCCTCTTTACTGGAATGAGGAGCACTTTGGCGACACATTCTTTGAACTTCTGTATTGCGCTGGCGCTGTTCAGCCAGCTCCTCTTCATCCATCGCAGCACGCCGTTGCTGCTGAATTCTGGCCATCTGCTGATGATGCTCAGCCAGTTTGTCTTCAATCATCGCAGCCCGCCGTCGCTGCTTGGCTCCGGTGTTTCGTTGGCGTTGTTCAGCCAGTTCCTCTTCATTCATGGCGGCACGTCGTCGCTTCTGAAGTTCGGCGTTCCGATGGCGCTGTTCGGCCCGTTTTTGTTCATTGCTGGCTGCACGCAGTCGCCGCTGTAGTTCACTGTTTGATAAAGTCGAATTGCTTTTATTATCAGTATTCATTTCGAGCAATTGTCAAAAAATGACACAATAAATATAAAAGATGTCCGGCAATGTAAAGAAAGGTCCCTATTTACTCCCTTCACAACTCTGTGTATGTTAGACTGACAGACAGGCACACAGACAGATAAACTGCGTGTCGATTGTGGAACGCCACACACATACACGCATGGAAACGCGCACACGCACGCAAACTTACAGACGCACACACTCACACATGTTGATAGTTTTTACTTTCTGTGGAACGCTGCACGCACGCACACACACATAAACATACGCGCACGTACATACACACGCACACATGTTAATAGTTATTGAACACAGCGTTCACATTCTCCCCTCTCACTCCCTCATTGGCATTATGCATATTACTTTCAGTTTGGCGTCGTTGAGGTGGGCGGAGTCGTTTGAAACCTATGAACCAATGATAATCGAGAATTATGACACACGGAATACTGACGTTCTTCAAATTAATAAATAGATTTACGTATAAGTGGTTGAGGTTTCCACTGACACGTGTATCCGTAATGCAATTTGCTGCCAAAATCAACGTTATAGTGTGCGGCAAGAAGGGAATTTTCAATTACAGGTATAGGTTTCCAGACAGATTTCGACACAGTTGCCATCTAACAAATTTCACTAACAAGGCTTTTCCAACACGAGATATTAGTAATGACATTTGTCCAAGTTGTCATGCAATGGGATCGAGCAATGATTGCGAAGTAAATTTCTTAAATATTCAGCTATGCCTGCATCCCCATCATAATTTGTCACGTTCATTCGGCTTGGAAATTATGTTAAGGGTATAAGTATCTGTGGAATTCTTATATACTTACACGTTAATATAATAGTTTAATAGTTCGAACAGCCGAATGTTCTTTGTCGAAACCGACAGTGGATCCATTATGACTGATGAAATAATATAATGCTCATGGTTAGAACATTTCTAGTTACAAGCCTGCTTTATCAGAGTTAACCTATGGGAAACCAATGATGAGACAAGTAAGCTTCTGTGTGGTTTCTTCACGCGCTACATATAGCAACAAAATTTTCCTCAAATCACGCCATATCACTGCATGCACCATGTGTGAAAACAAATTCTGAGGGTTATGGTTGAATTGTTTTTGACCACAAATCTGCCAGGTTAATACTTATTTGAAGTTGCACAAAAGCAAGAAATAACAATAAATTATATGATGTGTGAATGAAACGATGCATCATCGCTCATGTCTATACCCAGGTCTCGTATCTATTTCGACACGGGGATTTTGATCCCTCCTGGTCCAGTGTAGCTTTGTTGTACTGTCCTTGTGTTAGCAGGTTTATATTGTAGGGCTTGACATTTTCTAGCATTAAATTGCATGATGTTGTCCTCAGCCCGTTTGTTGTAAAAGAGTAGCATCAGCCGGGTTCTTGATTGCTTGTGCTACCGGTGTGTCATCAGAGGGCATGTCTGAAAGAGCCACCAAGAACAGTAGTGGTCCCAAGACAGTTCCCTGGGGCACCCCACTTGTTATTTATATTTCCTTTGAGGGGACTCTATTGGCTGCAACAGTCAGGCTTTTGTATTTTAAGAAGTTATGCAGCCACTCAACTAATTTTCCAACTATGCCGAATCCGTGTAGTTTGTGGCATATCATTCCATGGTCGACCTTGTTGAAAGCCTTCGCAAAGTCAAAATATATCACATCCACATTTGCGTGGTCCGTCAGTTATTCTGTACCAAGTTGTAGTTCTCTCTTTGTCCAATTTCATTGGCTTTCGTTAATTTTATTTGCATTGCCTCCTTGCATGTGGTCCATTTCGATGGAGTCTATATGAGTACCTTCTATCTTATGACAGATTAGGAAGTTGGTGAGGAGAGAGAAGGAGAAGAGTATAGGGAGAAAGTTTGAAATGAAAGCACAGGAAGAGAGAGAAATAGAGAGACGGGTGGTGAGAGAGAGAGTGAGACAGAGAAGAGTGGGGAGAGAGAGTGAGAGAGAGAAGAGTGGGGGGAGTTTAAAAGGGAAGCACAGGGTGAGGGTAAAATACAGAGTGAAGGAGGGGGGAATAGATATCGGGAGGGATCGGCCAGTGGTGATAGTAGGTAGCTAGAGAGAGAGTGAGAGCGTGAAAAACCCAGAGACCGAGAAAGAGAAACAGACAGGGGGGGGGGGGTTGAAAAACGCAATGAACAAGAGAGAAAGAGAGTCATCGTGAAAAACCCAGGGGGCGAGAGGGAGAGAGCGAGGAGTAGGGTGAGAAGGAAAGCCAGATAATACATAAAACCTAATCGATTGGCTTTCAGATAATAATTGTTTCTACTTTTGGCACAGGGCCAGCAATTGTTACAGTACATTACTGGTACTTTATATATATATATTGTTATACTTGGGGAGGGTCATATTTGCGTAATATTCCCAGAATTAATAACAGAACACACTCACTGTTTGGTTGGTTTTCGCTTCTCGCTGTCTTTTATATCTGCGATCTAACTTACTCGGTCCTCAATGTTGCCATTGACTGACCGACGGTCAAAACTAATACAGATACAATATAGACACAAACACATATATATAGTTTACATAATTTACATAAATCTTTCGTTGCACATCTGCAACATCGTCGCGAGAAGCGAAAACCAACCAAACAGTGAGTGTGTTCTGTTATTAATTCTGGCAATATTACGCAAATATGACCCTCCCCAAGTATAACAATATATATATATATATATATATATATATATATATATATATATATATATATATATATATATATATATATGTGTATAAAGCTCGGTGAATCCATACGTACATATATATATGTGTACATGTATGCATATATATATATATACATACTACTGTACGTCTGTATACATATATGTATGTACGTATACATACTTATATTTAAGTAACAGCCGTACTAAGAGTGGGAAATGAAATTTCGTTTCATTTTTTTCCATTTATCGATTTCGGTGCGCCCGGCCGATTAACTCATTCGATATGCAAATTAGGCTGCTCAGCCGTTAATATGCATAAGGAAAGTATATACTTTCAGATGTTCAGTCATCTGGCAGGAAGGTATACGGTGCTGACGATAGCTAATAAGCTTGAAACTAGTACATCGTTCTTTTGTCAGTGTTGAACAAAAAGGGTAACGATGGTTGCTAAACACTGTACGGCTTAATTCGGGATGTTTGTTTACAAACAAACCGAGCATTATAATAAATGCTCGGTAAAACCATACGTACATACATATATATGTGTGCATGTATATATATACATACTACTGTACGTCTGTATACATGTATGTATGTACGTAAAGATACTTATATTTAAGTAACAGCCGTACTAAGAGTGAGAAATGAAATTTTGTTTCATTTTTTTCCATTTATATATATATAATAATATATATATATATAATAGTATATATATATATGAACAGTATATATATGTAACCCCATACCTCGTCCTCGTCAGCAGAGTTCTCCAAAACACAATGGAACCTTCTGTGATCGGGAAACGTGAGACCGCCTGTGAGACGTGGGACCGACTGGGACTTTGCCCAGTAGACGTGCCTCCTCATTCTTCCCCTGCTGACGTCAAGTCCCCCCAAAGCATTTGGGATGCCATCCAGTGCAGCCTGGCCTCAGACAGGCTCACACGCCAGCTCGACCAACACCGCCTTTCATGTTTTCGCACGGCCTCCAAACCCCACAGTAGTGCCTGGCTCCATGCCTTTCCCTCCTTCTCCACTGGCACACAGCTGGATAACGATAGCCTGCGCTTCGGCGTTTCCCCGAGGCTTGACCTCCGGATCTGCGAGCCACATAAATGTCGCTGTGGATCCACCGTGGACTCTTTCGGCCTCCACCCGCTTTCCTGTCGCCACAGTGCCGACCGCCTTCCACACCATGCTGCTCTCAACGAGATCATAAAGCATGGCTTGGACGCTGCAGGCTTCCCCTCCAGCTCGAGCCGGTGGGGCTGGACCGAGGGGACGGCAAAAGGCCAGACAGTATGACCATCTTTCCGTTCCGCAGTGGCAAACCCCTCGTCTGGGATGCCACTTGCAGCGACACTTTCTCCAGCCGCAACCTGGTGCAGTCTGCGACTAACCCAGGTACTGCTGCACGTCGGGCTGAGGAGGCCAAACTCTCCAAGTACCGGTCGCTCTCCGACAGGTTTGCGTCGAGCCCTTGGCAGTGGAGACTTCTGGTGTCCTTGGCCCTAGGGCTACCTCCCTACTCACCACCATAGGCGTTGAGCTGGCCAGCCGCAGGTGTGAGCCCCGCGAGTTGGAATGGCTCTTCCAGCGCATCTCCCTTACCATTCTCCGGGGAAACGCCTTCTCCATTCTGTCCGCCGGGGCTGTGGGGAGGCCAGCACGTGGGACCCCATTTGCTCACCATACAGAGAGATGGGGAGGACGAGAGAGATGGAGGCGATGACAGTGTGAGTTCGGATCTTCCACGTTCGGATCATATCCTTGTGGTTGTGTTCATTATTTATAGACTTCATTCTTTTTTTTTTTATTCTATCATTGGCGATCTTTTCTTGCTCTCCTTTTTAACATTGTTCAGTGTTTTCCAAGATATAAACTAATAAAAACAATACATACATATACATTTAATTTATACTCAACTTAACGTCTACGATATGAAAGGAGATATACTGCTCACGTTTCCAAAACATGAATATCAAAAAACCAAATTAATTGGTTCTAAAAAAATAAATAATAATAAATAAACATACGGAACATTTAAACTTCAGACACGTGACCTTTGAGGATTGAGACGGTTGTGTTGTAAATAGGATGCTTTCGGATACTTTAAGGTTTTTGGCGAGGAGCGAAAAATGCACGTCCGCCGCTGACCGCTGACCACCTGACATATATATATATATATATATATATGTGTGTGTGTGTGTGTGTGTGTGTGTGTAACGTCCAGTTCCCGTAGGCTCACCAGAGTGAGCACTCGATGCATAGTTTCCAGTCGGTATAAAAGGTGTAAAATTAAGCAGTGTAATTATAATAATAATAGAAAGGACGATGTATGTCTTCATTACGTTTATTGAGTAGTGACGCGCGTTTCACTATTGACAGATTCTGTCATTACCAGAGCAGAGGTCCGACGAGAGTTTGATTCCAGAGTCGGGCTAGATCGATACAGATCGAACTTTGAGCTGATCAATAGCGAAACGCGCGTCACTACTCAATTTATTTCATATTTTACTATTTCATCTATTTAATTCATCACACCCCACTTTATTTGGCTGTCGCCATTATCCCTTCGTCTCATCACACCCCACTTTATTTGACTGTCGCCATTATCCCTTCGTCTCATCACATCCCATTTTATTACACTGTTAAGCAACCTTAAATGTTCTGCATTATCTTCTTTATCGTATCATCTCTCCATACCACTTTTTTGTTATTTTTTCCACGCTGTTATTATTATTAATACTATATTTTACGCCTATATCCCAGTACCCCCGCTGATCATTGCACCTCCCTCTGGATTATGATGATTTGGTCGGATATCGAATGTAATTAAAATCGAGTGATGTAACATCTTGCGAACAGCGATTTTTAGATACATCTGACTAATGAAACAATTGTTAATACTTTGAATAAACCCAGAGTGGAATTTACGTATAAGCTAAACAAGCTATAGCTTAGCCCCCCCCCCCCCCCCCCCCCCCCCCACACACACACACACACACACACTTTCTTGGGGCCCCGAAAAAATTGAAAAAAAAAAACGGTATGTACATTTCCAAAATATAAGATAAAAAAGAACTAAAATAATGCAATAGATTTAAACTTTTCTGCTTTAATACTGAACGTTTTGCATTTTTTATAACATTTTCTCATGTTCTATTCTTTGTGAACAAACAGACAGACAGTACAATTTTATATATATAGATAATATATAATTTATTTATTTTGGTCCTATTAAATATTACTTTAACAAATATTCATCTGTATACTTAGTAGGCTTGTACCTTTATTATGATTTACTAATACAATTGACGAGGTTGACTTTGCCTTTCATCCTTACGGGGTCGATAAAATAAAGTACCAGTAATGCACTGGGTAATTGCTGGCCTTGTGCCTAAAGTAGAAACAATTATTTACTAATACAGTTCCAGGTAGGAGTAAAGAATGCGGGAAACATTTTTTCCTGCATTATATTTATAATTATTGTAGTTGATCAATGATCATCATTCCATATTTCTCATGCATTTTACTATTAAATATATAACTAATATAAAATTAAATATATAACTAATATATAATTAAATATATAACTAATACAAATTATGAATTCTTAAAAATGTCAGCAATACATTTTATATATATGTTTATAGTTATTTTAAATTTTTTGCCCACAGTTTACAAAATGTCAACCAGAAGTTATAAAAGTGGAGCTCAAAAGAGGAAGAAGAAGCAGAAAGCTGAAGAAGAGCTTAGCAACTTACCAAAATTAGAAAGTTTCTTAACAAAGATAGATAAGGGGCCTGATGAACCCAAAGCCTCTACCACAGTGAGTCAGTCATGGGATATTCATCCCATGACTGATACAGAACCTGGTACATCTAGTTCTATAGAATCAGCTTCAACGAATGAAGCAAGAAATATTAAGATTTACAAACCAGACAGTAGTACAAGCACAGAAGATTCAACATCAAAAATCAAACAGAATGATGTTGGGCTATGGGGTGACATTATATACTGGGTAGAAAAAGGTCCGTCAGGGTGTCAGCACTCAAATGGTTCATTTGAAAAGTCAAAGAAGTTTTTTGCAAACCAAGACAGATATTGCTCAAAAAGTTTGTTCTATCCCAAACGGGCTAATGGTGAAAAACACTGCAGGGAATGGTTAGTACATTCACCAGAAACTGGTCGTGTATACTGTTTTATGTGCAAACTCTTTTCAAATTCTTCTACAGCATTATCATCAGATGGATTTTGTGATTGGCGCAACACCTATTTAGTTCAAAGTCATGAACATTCTGTAGACCATAGAACAGCTTCGGTAACATCTTACAAGAAAACGTGACTCAATAATTGACTGCCAACTAGCAGAACAGATAAATACTACACTGCAGTACTGGAAACATGTTCTTGAAAAAGTTGTGGCAGTCATAATTACTATGGCAGAGCGTGGTTTACCTTTCAGAGGAGATAAGGAAATATTTGGTTCTCCTCACAATGGCAATTTCCTTGGATTACTTGAACTTATTGTAAAATTTGATCCTTTTCTAGCAAACCATATAAAAGAATTTGGGAATAAAGGATCAGGTGTCACATCTTATCTTTCTAAAACAATATGTGATGAATTTATCCAAATTATGGCATATAAAGTAAGAGAATCAATTTTGGATGATTTAAGAACTGCAGGGTACTTCAGTTTATCTGTAGATTCCACTCCAGACCGGTCCCATATTGATCAGCTCACTGTTATTGTAACGTATGTTTCACCAGATGATGGGCTCCCTATTGAACGTTTTCTAACCTTCCTAGACCTAGAGATGGGTAGCCACACAGGGGAATGTATGGCTAGGATGGTGCACGCATACCTTACAAATGAGTACAAATAGATTTTAGTAAGTGTCGAGGCCAGTCATATGATAATGCTACCAATATGTCTGGCAAATACAAGGGTATGCAAGAAATAATATTGGTTTCTTATATAGGCACAAGGCCAGTGATTTGGGGGGAGAGGAAAGTCGATTAAATCGACCCCAGTGCGTGACTAGTACTTTATTTTATCGACCCCGTGAGGATGAAAGGCAAAGTTAACCTCGGCGGGATTTGAACTCAGATCATAAAGGACCGTAACTCTTTGCTGCAAAGCATGGCGCCCGACTCTCTCCTGATACTGCCAATCCACCGCCCTAATGCAAGAAATAATATTGAAGATTAATAAGTATGCTATCTATATTCCATGTGCCGGTCATTCTTTGAATCTTGTTGGTAGAGCAGCAGTTGACTGTTGCTTAGATCCAGTAAACTTTTTTGGAATTGTTCAAGAAAAATACAATTTCTTTTCATCATCTACACATAGATGGGCAAACTGTTGTCATTCTTCAAAGATGATTCAAAAGTTCCAAAGTCTTTTTCAAAGACTAGATGGGAAGCACATCCAATGGCCACGAGTGCAAAACTTGATAGTTATGATGGAATAATTCCTGCATTGCATCAACTGCATATTGATACTACAGAGAAAGGCGAAACAAGAAATCAAGCCATAAATATTTTGAATAAAATGGAGGAGTTTGAATTCATGGTAATGTTATATTTGTGGAGTTATTTGCTGGATGAATTTCACAAGACTATTCAATCACTGCCAGACCCCAAAGTTAGTCTAGATGTATGTAGGAAATTGTATGCTTCACTTTTGGATTTTGTTAAAGGTACCAGGGATCTTTTCGATCATTTTGAAGAACAGGCAAAGGAAAAATTGCCTGATGTTGATTACAAGAAAAGCAGATCTAGAAGAAGGCATATCGATGATGAAGATGATGCTTTAGAGAACCTTGAGCCAAGAGACAATTTCAGAGTCAAAGCCTTTATACCTGTGTTGGATGCATTAGAGTCAAATCTGGCACAGAGGGCATCAGTATACAATGATGCTGCAAAAAGGTTTTCATTCTTAACAAAATTAAATGCTACAGAAGAAGAGATTCGTGAAGGAGTTAGTGCCCCTGAAGATGTGGACATGAACCTTGTTGGAGAACTTCAGCATTTTCATCAATATGTTAGACATAGTCAAAGCAATGATTCACAGGAACATGATAGTCTGACACATCAGGATCTGTATCGAGTAATATTTAACGATCATGTACAATCAGAATTCCCTAAAGTAGAAACAATTTTGAGAATGTTTCTTAGTTTGATGATTGCAAATTGCCCTGGAGAAAGATCTTTTTCTCAGCTGAAGAGGATAAAAAATGAATTTAGAACAACAATGACTCAAGATAAATTATGTTCCCTCACTCTCATGTGCATAGAAAGTGACAAACTACGCAGTTTATCATTTGATGATATCATCAGTGATTTTTCTCTGGCAAAGGCAAGAAAGAAAGTAGATGCATTAATATAATTATTCCTTATAGCAAGTTTCTAGAGATTAGATTATAAGCCTTTGTAAATTGTGTTTTTTAAAAGAACTTTTGTTTTTTTACCGAAGTGTTTGCATTATTAAGTTTGTTATGAATAAAAAATAATTTTGAGTTGGAGATTAATAATTATTTCACTATTAATATACTTCTTCCAAATGTATTTCAATTTAATAACTTTGATAAAATACATATTTTATCAAGTGCAAATGGCTTTTGATATATATTAGGTCCTAAAAAATCATATAGTATATTAAACGCAAAAAACAGCGACAGTTTGTCGCTGACATAGGACATCTGGACATATAAAGGGCCCCACTATCTCAAATAGCTTAGGGCCTCATCAAATCTAAATCTGGCCCTGAATAAACCCTATTGTTCAGCCGATCCATGTTATTCTTCACTCATTTACTATTATTACTCCAAGAACCGCTTACCTAGGAACATTCTTAAACCGGCCCTCCGACTAAGGAAACTTCTTGTTGAGTCAAACAACGCCGAATGTTAAAACTATCCTCGATACAGAGTACTCATAACTTCTACTTGGATTGCCTTAAACGATATCTCATACTAACTTGCATGTTCCATTATCCTTCACCCCCCCCCCCCTCCTTCGGTCTGATTACTTCGTTTTTTTTCTCTTTCTTCCTCTCCTCACTACTTTTCCTTTTTATTTTATTTTTTTTATTTTCTTTCCCTTCTGGCCTTTTGATCGATAAAAGGCCTTGGGCGCGTCGCTGCTCGCTTTTGAGAGCCGAAACATCTATGATCTACGTTTTACAGCTGATGAAGGATTTCTTCTCTTGTTTCGTCCATATCATCATCCTAAACTTTGTTTACAGTAACCATACAGCTTACTTCATTTCTTGCAATTTTATATATATATATATATATATATATATATATGTGTATATATATATATATATGGGGGGAAGGTAAATTACCAGGTGGACCATAACCCACCAGAGTACTTGATACCTAGGGTAGTAGAGTGGGTAATATGAAAAATATTTTACGGACTCCAACGGCTGAGCTCAGCCGTCGGGGTCCTGAATCTGTTCATACATATTTTATGTGTGTGTTTGTGCGTGTGTGTGTGTGTGTGTGTGTGTGTGTGTGTGTATGTGTGTGTGTGTGTGTGTGTGTGTGTGTGTGTGTGTGTTTTCGTTTTCATCTTTTTTCCTTCTTTCTTTCATATTTCCATCAATATTTGCAATACTGTTTATACAACTGTGAAGTGATTTATTGTCTGTAGTTCTATTAAATTATAAAATAAATAAACTGATGACTCATTCTCTTGTTGAATAGTTACTTTTTCACACATTTTAACGCCGATATACGGAACGCAATGACTGCCCACTCTACCCACACATCCAGTCATAAGTGCACTCATATATGCACATATATGCACACATCACTCACACACAAACACGCACACCCATATATATATATATATGAGTGTGCGTGTTTGTGTGATATATATATATATATAAATGTATGTATATATATATATATATATATATATATATATATATATATATATATATATATATATATATATATATATATATATCCATATATATATATATATATATGTATATATGTGTATATATATATATATATATGTATATATATATATATATATATATATATATATATATATATATATATGTATATATGTATATATATGTATGTATATATGTATATATATGTATGTATATATATATATATATGTATATATGTATATATATGTATGTATATATATATATGTATTTATATGTATGTATATATATATATATATATATATATATATATATACTCATAGGTATTTTTTCGCATTACAGACAGTATACCTCCAGCTGGGGCGATACAATCTTACACCTGAGCCAGGAATATATATATATGTATATATATATATATATATATATATATATATATATATATATATATATATATATATATATATATATATATATACATATATATATATATATATATATATATATATATATATATATATACATACATATATATATATATATATATATATATATATATATATATATATATATATATATATATATACATATATATATATATATATATATATATATATATATATATATATATATACATACATATATATATATATATATATATATATATATATATATATATATATATATATATATATATATATATATATATATATATATATATACATACATATATATATATATATATATATATATATATATATATATATATATATATATATATATATATATATTAAAAAATGAAGAATTAGAAATAGAAATCAGGATTATCCATCATCAGTTTTCTACTAGACATCATAGGTAGTTCTTCGCATTACAGACAATATACCTCCAGCTAGAGCGATACAATAACTAAAATATGTTATTGGGATAAAAAAAGAGTTGGCTGGAGAAAGAGAAAGACAAGTAAACAGACACGAATGGTGAGGCAACGTAAAGAGAGGAAAAAATGAAAAATCAAGTCAATAATTCATTTCGAACATAAGAACGGGCGAATTTTTACGAGGAAATAAAGATATATCTTAGCCATACGGATGTGAGCGAGGAAAAGGATCGCGTACGGTGTGGGACGTTGGAGGAAGTGAGAGAGAGGGTGAGTAGCAGAGAGTGAGTGAAAGTGGGAGGAAGAGGCTAGGCGAGGGGGTGAGTGAAAGTAAGAGGGAGAAGGAGAGAGAAGGGGGAGAGAGAAAGAGGATAGCAGTATATATTTATATATATATATATATTTATATAATAATTGTTTCTACTTTTGGCACAAGGCCAGCAATTACCCAGTGTATTACTGGTACTTTATTTTATCGACCCCGTAAGGATGAAAGGCAAAGTTAACCTCGGCGGGATTTGAACTCAGAATGGCAAGGGCTGTAACTCTATGCGTCGAAGCATGGCGTCCGAGCCTCTACCGATACTGTTGACGGACCCAGCATATTTATCAATGCCAGTACCGGCTGTATCTCAGCGTACTCAATAGGCAATTTAAGATACATTCCCAGAGTATACACATAGTTATTTGCTTCAATACAACACACGTAAAACGGGTGCCTATAATGGTTCCCGGACTCGAATTTCGGCCGCAATTAATGCAGCAGTAAGGTGCAGTGCACCATCCGTCTGCATATATTATGTAACAATGCACACTCGACTTATGCGGCTTCATCGGCGGGTATCGCCTAATCAACAACCAATCGATTGACAGAATCCAAACCCCAGCCCATGTCGGTCATGACTGTTTGTGACAACCGACACGGTAAAGCGATTAGCAACTGGAATTCGATACAACTCTGTCCCTCGACTAGCCACCGATTTACAAATTTTACGTGGTGGCGGGAGAATAGAAAACCTATCTTTTCGTTCCCGTGCGCGTGCGCGTGTATGAGTGATGTATGTATATATGTGTTTGTCTAGTTTGATTCACTTATATTAATTCTCTTTCGTAAGTTGAAAGTTTCTGTATTTCTTAATATATTCTACATGTTCATGTATATTTAATGTATCTATAATATTAATTCAACGTATCATGCAGTACACAGAATCGCGAACTGGCACTTCGGAAGTGCAAGTCCCGTCATGTCATCGAGAGAGTAGGAAGGTTCAACGTACTAGCACAAACTCAGTTTGTCTACTTCGATCGATACACACACACACACACACACACACACACACACACACACACACACACACACACACACACACACACACACACATATATATATATATATATAAGCAAGATGTATGGTAGGTCGTATGTGAATCGCGATGATCACGTCTGACCTACCAAATATGTGACGGTAGCTAGTTAAGCTCTATGCGTATACGCAGAGCAGAAATATTAGTGAAAAAGAACAAAGGAACTATTATGACATTATAACGAGTTTATTGCCGACAGCCGTTTCGTCCGACCATATGGTGGGACTTTTCAAGGCATATAACATGTGATTGTAAGATCATTATTTACATCAACGTATCACTCAAGGCTAGCAGTTTGAAATTGTGGTATACATCAGCAGCTCCGCTTGTATAGTTGGGGTCTATATTCTAAGGGGGCTCTTTTATATTAGTTGTCGGGGTCAGGGATTGAAGGTTAAAAATTAGATAATATATAATTTACGCATTAACAGTAAACTAAAAGACTTGGGATCCCGTAGAAGCACCTTAAAAAATCCCTCAATAAGTGCATAAAGCTTACAGGCTCCAATAAGCCTAATAAACTAGAAGAAATTAAGAGGCTAATAAAATAAAAAATAAAAATATAAAGTTTCCCTAAAAAATATAAAGTTTCCTATGAAATTACTTCGAGAGAAAAAAATATTTTCCCAAAGAAAAAAACTTTCTTCCCCCGAGATCACGTTTACAAATTTCTGAAAACTTACGAATTTTTGATATTCCCTACTAAGTTGAAAGAAACTAATCACTTAAAGGTTAATTCAAAGAGCCTTCTATAAATCTCTCAGAAAAGGCCCCTTTAATATTTTTAATAGGAACTTCCTCCGAGAGACCCTTCGAAGAATTAAAATTTTAGAGAGCCTTTAAGGATATATATAAAAACGAATTGAGGAAAATTATACATTAAAAGTTAAAAATTACGGTATTTGGGATATCCGAGGAATTTTCAAAGGGCTGCTTCAACAGATACAACTTAGGCATAATAGATACAATAATTTAAGTAATTTAAGTAATTTAATTAGGGAGCAATTCAAAGAGTTTATCAAGTTGGGCAAGATTAAAGAAAGTGGTAAATAAGAAAATACATAAGCAAAAAGACAATAATTATAACATGTAGCTTCAGTAATCTAACAATGTATTATCACAAAAAATTATCATAAAATTATTGATACAGGATTAACAAAGACATAATAATATATTCCTGCCTAATTAACCAGTAATCAATACACTATTAACAGTCAGGCAAAATTAGCTCAGGGATATCCCGCGCTCGGATACTTTACACACATACAGTAACACATAGGATTAGCACAGACATAATGGTATATTCCTGCCTAATTAACAAACAATCAATTAACAATTGATGGTCAAGAAAATGGACTCAGGGATATCCCGCGCACGGATATTTACATACATACAACAGGATGAACAGTACTGGTGACCGTGTGGGCGCGATATCCATTATGCGTATGTAGTCATCTGCATAGCTCCAGGCACTGTTGGTCTTGTTTAAAAGTTCATAGTTCACGGATCAACTGGGATTCACTATCAGCTGCGTGGACTCTCTGGGAAATGTACCTGTGGATCTAATAGTTAGTGGTTGCTGGGTGTGGTCCGTTCGATCTTTTAGTTTCGGGGGTTGCACGCTTTTGCGATAGACCAGCCTGCCGGTTCTAAGTCCAAGGTCTCGCTACATAGGATGTATTGGTCTACATGCTATATTGGTAAAAAAAAACCAGTGTGGATTTGACTGTGGTGGTATATTACGAACTCCAAGCCCACGCGCGACTGGTCAAAAGTGAAGGGCTGTCCCCTCTTTGTTTGGTGTATGGGTCGGTTCCAGCTTAGCTGGTGGTCGTGTTATCCATATTCCGTCAGCCCTGTATATTCAAGACAGATCAGGGTATATATTTGCGGGTATGGTCCGGCGTCTACGCTATCCAAAGGGTCTCACTTGTGGTATTTTCAAGTTCGCATGTCATCTCCCGGTTAAGACTGCGCATGCTTCGGTGAATCTCATGTATGGAATCTTGGGGTATCATATTACACGGGGTGACTAGCAGAAAATATATATTCTATGCTATTGCGCACGCGCTGGCCTGTGGCTACGACCGTGTCCAGTCTCGGGTAGTAGCAGACAGCAGGTAGACCAGCTAGACACACCCCTGTTCAAGGGGCACAACGCCTAACTTATCGAGTGGTCAGACTTCAAGGGAGTCAACTCTCCAAGCCCATTAAGTCGACTGTGGTAAAATACAAAAAATTCCTATTAGTAAAGAACTAATCACTGATAATAAAGAACTAACTCAAAAGATGTGAGTGGGGGAGAATGGGGAGGGGCATCTATTTGGGCGGGGGTTTACTAAGGGAGGGGGTGGGGGTGAGTGGTTATAGGCAGGGAGCGGCCGCCATATTGGGTGTTTTGTTACTGTTTCCCTGGGCATGTTCTCGAGTTTGTTGACATACATCTCCGACGGCACCTTCCCAGATTAGTCAACGTGGGTCCAGGCACTCACAATGTCCTACATTGCAGGCATCAGCTGCCCCCAGGGTGCCCAGCAACAATGCTGCCACCAATCCCAGGTTGGCAGGTGGGACACAGGGTCGTCTGTTCCTCACCAAAGTCCTCATCGCCAATCGGGGAGCCGAGGCATCTATGCGGCCGGGGTTACTAAAGAGCACCCTGTTCGCCAGCGGGGCTGCCAAGTGCGGGACAGGGTGGTGTCAGGGCTATGTGTCTGGTCTGAAGAAAAAGAAAGAGCTAAGTATAGTATGGGGGCAGGACGAGAAGATTTCTGATCTCCTGTTGAGCAAGTTGAGTCCTGAGAATACTATGGCATGAGATTCAGATAGGCACAGGCTACAAAACCTGCTCAACGAGCTATATGGAGGAGCTTTAGTAAGGCATCTCCAGCTTAGTGTGTAGGGGGTTTTTGTTTGTTTTAAGTTATGTATATGCCCCGCTAACGACGTGGTATTTTTAAGCTTCTCATATCGGAAGCTATGCTGGTGGGCGTTGAACCTCGTCTTGAACTCGTTAGCGGTTGATCCCACATACGTCTTAGTATACGTGTCTGTGGTTACGTTACAAGCATATACCACGTTCCTAATAAGGCAGTGTCCAGCTAGTGGGCATTTGTCCTTCCTTCTGCAATTACACTTTTTAATAGGGTCATGCTCCTCAATCAGGGGTGCATGTCCCTCCAAGCAGCCGCGGGGCTGCCTAGTGGGACCGGTTCTATTGCCTATTATTCCCCTGGGTCTTTCACTCAGTGGGTTGGTCCCGTGTTGTCGTGTGTACTGGCGTGGTTCACTATTTCGGATGGCCTTAAGTCCCTCTTTAATCTTACTCTTATTGGTCTTAGCTAGGTGTGAGGCCAGATTAGGGGTTGTAGAGTACGATAGCTTGATAGTATTCTTATTGATGACACTACCGTACCTACTACCCGGGAGAAGTTCTTATCTATTAAAGAGAAAAAAGATTTGGGGAAGTCTGTAGTAACATTAGAGTTGAAGGGCGGGTTAAAGAAGGTACTATCACGTCTTCTATTCCTTCCACTGCGTTTCTTATCCCCTATGCTGCTTACCCTCTCTTCGTCTATATTATTACGGGTTCTACCAGGTGTGGTTGCTGGGCTCCCAGTGGTATGTGCGTTGGTTTCGAGTCTCCTAGGCCTCTGTCCCCCGTTTTCACTGTTGGACTTGCTTGGGGCGGCATAGCGCTTACCAGGCGTGTGGGCCCTATCCGTGTCTGCGTTGCGAGTGTTGTTGTTCTTAGCTAACTTCCTATTGTCCCTATTCGTCTTTCTAGCTCTCCTTCCAACTCCCATGGACATATTATGCGTGATTACAGTGCTGGGTTGGGGTGGCGGGGTGGTGCCGCCTGTCTCAGCATAATGGAGTTTATCTTTGTGCCCTGACCCAGCTAGCGCCTTATTGTAATATTCCGCGTTCGCTTCAAATGCGGTCACGCTGCTAGATAGTCCGCTAATCCTACTAGATACTCCTTTAACTATTGCTTTGAGGACTGAGCCTGGGTGGTTGGAGCTGGCATTGACGTATGTCAGCCTTTCGTTAGGTTTATGGTACGGTGCATATTCTAACTTATCTAGGTCTAGTGTGGCATCTAGAAAGTTGACTACCTTACTATTTCTATCCATAGTTATTGATAGGTTTAAATTCTTGAAGAATTTATATAGGTCCTTTCTAGTTCTTTCTAGGTTGTGTCGTTTAATGTCCACAGTAAGCAATGCGTCGTCACGGTATAGCCCACCTCTGAGGTGTGGGAGCTGCTCGTTGAGCTCCTTGAGCAAGTACAATCCGACGAGGTCTGTCACCTGCGCTGAGTCGCTAGACCCCATAGTGATGTCGAAGTTATTACAAGTGTTCTTGCGCGTCCACAATTCATCCTCAAATGTGATAATTGTTTTACGAGCGGCAAGGACTATGTCAATCTGGGATCTAGTGAGTCCGCCCGTCCGCATTGCCATCATGAGCGCCTTATTTAGTAGTATGGGGGATATAGACGTATAGTAGGATTCTATATCGAACTGGATGAAGCGTAGTGATTTGTGGTTGCTAATGCTTGAGAACCACTTTATCACTTCTGCAGTGTTTCCCCATAGGTCCAGGCTAATCCTGTCTTTAACTTTCGGTATGACTTCATCTAGTATTTTTTTACTTATAATCTCTATGTCAGATTTAGAGGGGCTAATGAGCTTGACAGAGGGGCTACTTGCGAAGTCCTCCTTATGATCTTTGTGAACCTTGGTTGTCGGGGGGTATAAGGTTGTGTGCATTTCTCTAGTCCTAGCTTCGTTACTATCACTTTAGCCTCCCTGTTAATCTCATCTAGGTTGGCTACAGTGGTTTTTTATAGTTTTTATGTAGCTCATTGTATATGAAACCGTGGTATTCTTCATAACTCAGGTTGTACATATTCCTAGTCTTGTCAGAGGGTACGAGTATACAATTTCTGTCCTTAAAAGATTTAACTAGTGATTCTAACTTTGTTTGGAAGCAGCTGCGCTTACCGTTTTTCCTTTTATATCTAATAGACCGGACGAGAGACAATAGGTCACTCTCAAATTTATCGAGTAGAGGGTTATGGGGCGGGCTCCTAAATGTCCTAAATCCATACTTATTATTCGATGGACTCTCTAGTGGGGCGCTACGGCGCCTATCGAAGTGAAATGTGCGCCATCTTATTCTCCTTACAAACGAGTTAACGCTGGTTATAAGCTGCTTTTCATAAGTACCCCTTGGTGGTATGGGTATATTCTTAAGTGATAACGGAAGATGGTCCTTTGTCAGCATACTGTCAGTGTATTGAAAAGCCACCCCAGGGCGGTGTGTTTTTCAGTGAAGGTTAAGCTCTACCGAGGGAGCTAAATAAGCAAGATGTATGGTAGGTCGTATGTGAATCGCGATGATCACGTCTGACCTACCAAATATGTGACGGTAGCTAGTTAAGCTCTATGCGTATACGCAGAGCAGAAATATTAGTGAAAAAGAACAAAGGAACTATTATGACATTATAACGAGTTTATTGCCGACAGCCGTTTCGTCCGACCATATGGTGGGACTTTTCAAGGCATATAACATGTGATTGTAAGATCATTATTTACATCAACGTATCACTCAAGGCTAGCAGTTTGAAATTGTGGTATACATCAGCAGCTCCGCTTGTATAGTTGGGGTCTATATTCTAAGGGGGCTCTTTTATATTAGTTGTCGGGGTCAGGGATTGAAGGTTAAAAATTAGATAATATATAAATTATATATTATCTAATTTTTACCCTTCAATCCCTGACTCCGACAACTAATATAAAAGAGCCCCCTTAGAATATAGACCCCAACTATACAAGCGGAGCTGCTGATGTATACCACAATTTCAAACTACTAGCCTTGAATGATACGTTGATGTAAATAATGATCTTACAATCACATGTTATATGCCTTGAAAAGTCCCACCATATGGTTGGACGAAACGGCTGTCGGCAATAAACTCGTTATAATGTCATAATAGTTCCTTTGTTCTTTTTCACTAATATATATATATATATATATATATATATATATATATATATATATATATATATATATATATAGGAACGAGTAGGACCCCGACGGCTGAGCTCAAGCCGTTTCGACGGTTAATTCTGGACAAATTAGTCCAGAATTAGCCGTCGAAACGGCTTGAGCTCAGCCATCGGGGTCCTACTCGTTCCTATTACCCACTCTACTACCCTAAGTATTGAGTACTTTGGTGCGTTATGGTCCACCTGGTTCCAAAATAGAATATAATAAGAATAAAATAGAATATAATAAGTTATAGCGTACCGATTAGACGTAAGTCTGGGGGTGCGATAACAAGTTATGTACTTTATATGTCAGAAAAATACAGGTTTTAGCAATCTTAAATTTATATTTCATTTTAATTCTTATATTGTTTCCGGCAGTGAAGATATATCAGTTCAAAGTGAGAATATTGATTTCAAAATTAGTACATATCACTTCGAAGTGAGAAAAATGATTTCATAGTGAGCTCAGTTAAACAAACTTATTTGATTTAATTAATCAGGAATACATACTGTATATTCTCATAGAGAAAATGTAGCAGGAAAGACTTTATTAGTCGAAGAATACAATATCATAAACAAAAAACAATGGGAAGACCATTCTTTTTTTAATTATAACTAGGTCATTACTCATTGCTACGCTGCCGGTTAAACACATGCACACACACAAAGAACCAGAAAAATAACTATATGCATTATACATATACATATAAGTGTGGCGGGAAAATGTCATAGTCCTTTCGTCACACACTCTGTGACCTCTTCAGTGACTGGGGATTCCTTTCTTTGTTTCTGTGCCTTTCCTTTCTTCTGTCCTACGCTATTTTGTTTCTGTGTGTGTGTTGTGTGCTCAGTTTGCGCATGCGCCACATCCGGGTGTCTGTGTGTGTTTGTGTTCATTTATCTATTTGTTTATTTATTTATTTATTTATTGTTGGTTGGTTGTTTGTTCTATGTGTGTGTGTGTTTTCATTTTGTCCTTAATTGTAAGTTGTGATGTTGCTGTTCCACTCATATTTTCTATTTAATTTTGGTTGTAATTCTTTTATGCTTACTGCCTCTGTAATTTGCCTAAACATTGCATCTTTTCTGTGTGTGGATTCTATTTTTATTTCTATGTTCTCTAATTTACCCCTGTGTTCTATCTTAGCATGTTGGTAGAGCACAGATGATTCTTTATTATCTTGAAGGTCTCGCCAGTGTTCATTTATTCGTTCCCCTATACTACGAGCTGTCTCACCTATGTACACTATATTTTTGTTTCTACATTGTCCTTCAGTACATCTTATGCTATACACTACATTTCTAGTTTTACAGTTAATATGGGGGCTTATTTTACAGGTTATACATTTCTTATCTATACATGAGGGTCTTTGGAACGGGTATGTCTTGCTAATAAGTGTTTTTTACGGAGGTACCTGGTCTTTCTACTATCTTAATATTGAGTTTATGTTTATTTAGGGCCCTTCTAAATTTGAAGGCTAGTTCGCCTCTAGAGGTTGTATTGATGAACATTACACTCTGGTATTTACAAACAACCAACCAACAATAAATAAATAAATAAACAAATGAACACAAACACACACAGACACCCGGATGTGGCGCATGCGCAAACTGAGCACACAACACACACACAGAAACAAAATGGCGTAGGACAGAAGAAAGGAAAGGCACAGAAACGAAGAAAGGAATCCCCAGTCACTGAAGAGGTCACAGAGTGTGTGACGAAAGGACTATGACTATATATAAACAACTATCTGGTTGTGGAACCAACCAACCAACCAGAAATTTATAAGTTTGTAGATTTGTAAATTTATAAATTTATAGATATATAATAAATTGAAGTGAAAGCAACTGGTGCGTGTGTTTCTTATTGGCAACATGACCCTCCCAAAGTATAACAATATATATATATATATATAAATATATATAAAAATATCACGAGAAATTAATGGAGCCATAGACTCTCGCTATTCCCTGTTAATAATGTGCTCAAAGGAAAAGGAATCCTGAGCTCTTTAAAATACAATATGTTGAAAAGGTAACACACTAGAGAGAGATAGTGTGCCATCAATAAAACAGGGGAAAACCACCAGTGTATGGAATCTATAGCCTATGAAAGGGTAGACACACAATAATTAAAAATATAAATTCAAATGTGTATACGTACCTCTATAAATATATAACACACACGTACAAATCCAAAGAGATCTGTTTCGCCAAGAAGTTGTTGACTGAAATGCAATAGCCCATGGTTCATCAGCATGTGCAAGGCCAGGCATTTCAGACAACTGTAAGAGAATTTAAAGCGACCGCCCAGCTACACGTGGGAGAGAGAGATGTCACAACGTGTTTAGAGCAGTGAACCAGTGGTGTCTGAGGGACGAGCTGCTAGAAAGGGCAGCCCAAAACTACTCAGAGAAGTGTGCTCAACCAAACAGAGTGAGAGGAAAGACTTATAAGGAGCAAAATATCACGATAAATTAACGGAGCCATAGACTCTCGCTATTCCCTGTCAATAATGTGCTCAAAGGAAAAGGAATCCTGCGCTCTTTAAAATACAATATGTTGAAAAGATAACATACTAGAGAGATAGATATATATAAATATATATATAAATATATATACACACACACACGCACGCACACACACACACATATATATATAGTGAAGGCCCGTGGCTGAGTAGTTAGAGATTTGGGTTCACAATCGTGAGGTTGTGAATTCGATTCCCGGACCGGGCGACGCATTATGTCCTTGAGCAAGACACTTTATTTCACGTTGCTCCTTCTACCTGGAGTTGCGACCGATTGGAAAGACAAATGGAAATATTGTTTCCTCGGTCAGATTTGACGAAAGTCGATCGACTGTATATATATGGAGAGAGAGTGAAAGTCTGAGAGAGAGAGTGTGTCTGTGTGTGATGACACATACATACTCCAATAACGGTCAAATCAAATTTTCAGTGAATCGACCTTCATTTGGAAGCAAGTCTCATAAAGCTAAGGCAATGGAGCTGGCCTCCAAATTACGTGAAAACGGATTTGACTTCCAAATCACGCAAACACAATCACGCAATGAAAAATTTGGCTGCTATTTCTAGCATGTTGAGCTACCACGTAGCTGTTGAAATTTTACTGTAGCTGCCCCCTTTCCGAAAAATATCCATCTTTAGTTCGTTTAAGGTTAGGGTTGGGGTTGGTCCGCCATCTCTTCTGTTTTGTCGGAGATGAGATTAATTGATATCTCACGAACAAACCGAGGAAAAATAATCATTTCCAACAAAATTCAAGGGGGTGTTCTAAAAATTTGCCGAATCTCTATCATAATTTACTTTTATGGGTTTTCTATTTCAAATTTATTATTGTTGTTGATCTCACAGAATTTGTTACGGCAATTATATCAGAATCACAATAATTATTAAGAAAATATATCAAGTTTTGAATAAAATTTCATTATTTTCTTTAACCCGGGAAACGCCGGATACTTCTGCTAGCATATATATATGTATATATATATATATATGTTGAAAACAAAGTATTATTTTGGACATATATACAGAACAAATATCATGTAAATTTAAAAACATACTTCTAAATGTTAAAAGGTCTTATATTAAAGATTCTCTGAATTGAAGTTTATTCTGCTTTTGACCGAGAAACATTATCGATAAACATTTTATATGTATTGATTAAACCTAAAATTAGTTTATTTCTACTTCTAATTTGTATAAATTAGTTTGAATTGTCTAAAAAGGACTCGCCTGGAGCTCTTTCTAGCAATCCTTAAGGCCTGTCCTGTTTTATCTACCCTTCTGTTAAACGTTATCTTTAGATCATGTGGAAAATATTTAAAACATTCTTCCAAAGGTCGATGACTAATATTTTAATACAGTATGAGATATATATAGCAAAGACATAACCATACAAATGAAGGCGATCATGATCTTAAGATTTTTACCAAAATCGATAATTGGCGATCGATACTAATTAGTGTGAATGAAAGATTACATACTTTTTCATGATTTCCAGAAACAGGTGTGTCTATGCGAGTATAGACCAATTAAAATCTGAGAGTATGTATCTAAATGTACATATTAGTTGTTCTATATACAAAATACTAGTTTTTCAATTGATATTTCCTGTTATATATCGTTTGTACACTTATTATAGATGCTCTGAACTGAAGGTTATTGAGCTTTCTACCGAGAAACGTTATCGATATACATATATGCATTGAAAAACCTAAATTTAGCTTTATATATATATAAGTGTAAGTATGCACACACACACACACACACACACACACACACACACACACACACACACACACACACACACACACACACACACACACACACATATATATATATATATATATATATATATATATATATACTGTCCGGGTGGCTTCCAAAAACAATGGTTGCATTTTAATAGGGTACGTCAAAGCTTATTTGTAAAACTGTTATATATTGTATTTTGTCTGATGAAGGCATACCATAATTTAATTTGGTATCCCTGAAATATGTATAATGAAATAAATATAGTTTTATAAATATAGTTTCCATTTACTAATATCGTATATATATATATATATATATATATATATATATATATATATATATATATATATATATATATATATATATATATATATATATACATACATACATATGTAGATAAAAGGTAATCAGAAATAACAACACAATCGGTACAGTATATGGAAGGGGTATATTAGGTTAAAGCTTGAAATAGCTGGAAGAGGGTCTTAACGTTTCGGACGCTGGTCCTTCATCAGAAGAAAGATAGAGAAATAAGATGGATTGAGAGGACGGGCGGGTTGGAATTGGAAAAAATGTATTTAGATAAAAATAACAAGACTATTCATGTTGACATCTCTTGGAAAACTGTTGATGCTGGCGTTTTGTGTGTGATATTTTTTAGAAAAGTGGATAATGGAGCGCGTCTACCTGAAATGGAAAAAAATACCGTTATGTAAAAGAGCTATACTTGTGCACGTGCGTAAGCATGTATGTGCGCGCGTGTGTGTGTGTGTGTGTTATTGTACGTCCGTACGAAGCTAAGAAGAAATATGTGTGTATATCTAAGTAAAAGAGTGTGTGTGCATGTAAGTACGAAGGTATGACCAAAAGTATGTTAATATAAGGGTATGTATGTGTGTATACAGAGCAGTGAAGGCAAAAGTGGAGTGTGCATATATAGTCGGTCTGTATTAGTTGTAAGAGAAGATGCTTATGATCATGAGGGAGCGAAAGTAATCTAGGAGTGAATGTACAAGCGCGTGTGATAATGGACGGGGTATTAAAAGGATTCAAAACTGTTTTATAGTCTTTTGCGTGCAGTATATGGTCCAACAACTTCGTCTATTGTTCCTATAAGGTCCAAAGACGATACTGTCATCATCAAGGAATCTGAGAAAATCCTTAAGCGCAGAGAAGAATATTTCACTGATTTATTGGAAAATCCATCAGCTGTTGATCATGATGTGCTAGATGGCATCCCCCAATGTGTTGATTGATTACCAGATTATAATGAAGTTAAAATGACCATCAACCAGATAAACACGGATAAGGCACTTGGATCAGATGAACTCCTAGTGGAATTGTTAAAGGTTGGTAATAAGAACATAACACAAACAATATTCCACCTCATCAGAGAGTGCTGGACTGGAGCTCCTATACCACAAGATTGGATAGATGGTATCCTGGTGACCTTGTTTGAAGGTAAAGGAGATGAAGGAATTTACGATCAGTACCGTGGCATCACTCTGTTGGAGTCTGTGGGCAAAGTTCTTACTAGATGAATGTTGAGCAGGTTGATGGAGGACATTTGACCTACAGTAATTCCTGAATCACAAAGTGGATTTAGATCTGGCAGAGGGACGATTGATATGATCTTCTCTGCAAGGCCGATACAAGAGAAATGTATTGAGCAGCGGGTTCCTCTGAATTAGGTTTTTGTTGATCTGACAAAGGCCTTTGATTCGGTGAACAGGGGTGCACGGTGGAAAGTACTAGGGAAAATAGGGTGCCTTACAAAAGTTTATTGATATGTTCGTCCGACTGCACAGAAATATGAAGGCTCGGGTTGTCTTGAATGGAGAATTGTCCAATGAAATCCAAGTTGATAATGGCATGAAGCAGGGAAATATCCCGGCTCCCACACTGTTTTCAATATATTTTGCTGTGATGCTGACTCATGCATTCCAGGACTGTGCAAAGGGTGTCTATTGCAAATTAGAACTACAGAAAGAATTTTGATCTAAGAAGGTTCAATTTCAAGTCCAAGCTGTTCCAAATACTAATTAGAGAACTCCTGTATACAGACGATGTTGACTTTCTGGCTCACTCTCAAGATGACATTGCAACACATCATGGATTGTTTTGCAGCTTCTGTAATGCTTTTGGCATGAAAATTAATCTAAAAAAGACTAAAGTAATGTTCACCCCATCACCAGGGGAAGCATATATTGAGTCAAATATAATGGTGCGTGGAACTAGGTTGGGTGTTGTTGACACTTTTGTTTACCTGGGTAGTGCGTTGTTGAGGGATGGTTCACTGGATGCAGAAATACACCTGCGCAATCAAGAGGCCTCTGTAGCCTTCGGAAAACTTGAAAAGAGAGTGTGGGCGGATCATGGCATCAGTATCAAGACCAAGATTAATGTGTACATTGCCTGCATTCTGAGAGCTTTGTTGTACACTTCGGAAACTTGGACAGTACATCGTAGACACCTTAATTTGCTTGAACACTTTCATCAAAAGTGTTTAAAACGAATCCTAAACATCAAATGGCAACAAAAATTACCTGACACTCAAATCCTTATAGATGCTGGTTGCACGAGTATTGAATCTACCATCATATTCTATATGGTGTGCACATGAATGAGGAAAGACTCCCAAAATAAGTATTTTACAATGAATTGCACACTGGGAAACGCCCCCAGCACAAACCAAGAAAAATATATAAAGATTGCATGAAAACAACCTTAAAGATCTACAGTTTAAAGTTCAGAACTGGGAAGGGCTTGCTTTAAAGAGGGGTGAATGGAGAGGACATGTGAAGGAAGGCTGCAGAATGTTTGAAGAGAGACGTCTTGACCATGAAAACCCATGAAACACTTAAACGTTAGCTTCGAAAAGGCCACCTCAATAAGGATATAAATAGCTGGATTTGTGAGGTGTGTAGTCGTCTACAGCTTTCTAAATCTGGGTACATCACTCATTTAAAATCACATAAAGAACAATTGTATGCAGCTGTATCCCTCCAATGCTAGGTGACACATGTGAGGTGCGCAAAAAGATCTGAAAATCAATCTCTGGGCTTAAAAGCCATATGAGGGTACATAAGGATAACATCCCACAAACTGACTCAAACAATCCAATAGAGGGCAGATCTTTTGTCTGCCACATTTGCTGCAGACCGTGAAAATCTAATGCTGGACTTAAAAGCCAGCTAAGAGGACAGGAACGGACGTTTGGAGTAGGTGACAGTCGATGGAGGCGCATAGGGACACGGCAATCATCTGCAAAGATGAAGCAATCAAGGGTGGTGGATTGACAGTATCGGTAGAGGGTCGGACACCATGCTTTGAAGCATAGAGTTACCTCCCTTTATGAACTGAGTTCAAATCCGGCCGATGTTAACTTTGCCTTTCATCCTTACAGGGTCGATAAAATAAAGTACCAGTAATACACTGGGATAATTGCTGGCCTTGTGCCAAAAGTAGAAACAATTATATATATATATAATATATAAAAACGAAAAATCAGTGATGCATCTAGACTCAGTTTATTGCGTGTTACAATTGTTTCGCCGGCAGATAGCTCGAGACACGATCACTGTATGGATCTGCCTGATTCTGTAACTGCGGGTTCTTCGGACACATGCAATGCTTTTGAAACAAATTTTCTCACTGGCGTGTTAGCTTCGAAAAACATCTTCCACTCTTGTCTTGCCATTGGCTGTTGTTTTCCTACGTCATCATAAATTCTGGTCAGTATTTGTTGCCACACTGGTCATCAGCTACTCTCCGTCCGACACACTTCAATGGACTCATGCTGGGTTTGGTATCTCACAAGTCCGCTCACACTAACATGTATATACCCACACATACACACACACATATAAATACACATACACATACACACACACGCAGACACATACATATATATGCATACACATATGTACGTACACATGTGTAGACATAAACACCCATATACATATACACACACACACTCCCTCTCTTACACACACCCACAAAACCATATACATACCAACACACACGTCCACAGGCGCCTGGCTATATACCCCCATACATCCAGTCTCACACGCACGCACACGCGCACACACGCACGCACACACGTACACGCATACAAGGACACATATCAGCGTTCGCGTACATCTGCACATATACACAAACACGCACAGACATATACATAGACACATGCACACATACACGCCTGTCCTTATTGATAGGCACAGGGACAGACACGCTTCCAAAGACACAAACACACAAACACACATACATGTATATATATCTACGCATATGTATATGTACACGCACATAAACATACAAACAAACCTTGCCCTATATAGGTGCACATACACACACATGCACACACACACACACAGACACACACACACACACACACACACACACACACACACACACACACACACACACACACACACACACTCACTGGCTCATATACATTCCAACAAATACGCGCTCAATTAGCTCCGTGTCCACGTACATCCACAAAGAAGATACACGCACGCATGTATATATCTCTGTCCTTACCCCAATGTGATATACTCACAGTCATATAAATCTGCACAAAAGCTCATACAGGGTCATCCATGGAAGGATGCATCCTGTTATACATGCACAAATATAAACCATGTAACCATACACATATGTCCATACACATATATGAAAGCATACATACACACATATAAATAAATAAATAAATAATAAATAAATAATAAATAAATAAATAAATAAGTAAGCAAATAGAAAAAATAGAAAAATAAAAATAAAAATAATAAAATAAAAAAATAAAATAATAAGTGTATATATATATATATATATATATATATATATATAGAAGGAGCTTCTACAGGACTAGTACTGTTTCATTCAGATGAAATCTTCAGGAAGCGGTGCTTCCTGAAAATTTCATCTGAATGAAACAGTACTAGTCCTGTAGAAGCTCCTTCTATAAAATAAAAAAATTTTACTCTGCCATGTATTGAGTACCTTACTTACTGTGGTTATCCCCGACTCAACCCGGGACCTACGTATATATATATATATATATATATATTATTAATTATACTATTTATGGTTATGTAAATACAAAAACCTTTTGCAGTTATATATATTTTTATACAAACCCTAAATAGTGGTAGGCAGTAATATATTACTACCTTATTACCAGTAAGTTAAGTAGCTCAATGTAAAAACATCAGATGATTTACAGAGCAGTTATGTGAATTATAAGAATCAAAGAACTGTTCAAAACATTTTTATGCTTACAACTGTTTCCTCCAAACCGAGGTTTGGATTCTTCGGAGCAATTTATTATTGAATGAACACTTATATGACCTCCTTTTCACCCAAGAGACATACAGATACATATGCAAATATTGTGGGTCAACATTCATTACAGCATTTAGAGTGGCAGTACACACTTAGAGATTACATTCATATTAATAGATACAATCAAAAATACAGGCTAAAATACAACATGAAAATAAGCGGTTATATAGTGCAAAGGTTATATGTGTGGCAAGCACGTGCGTCTTGTTTATATAGTGTGGCAGAGAGTTACGTGTAGTAGAAGCACTTAAGCAGGTAAACAAGAGTGTTAGGTTGGTTGATCTGGTGACAAATTCTTTATATGATTGTTATAGTCTGTGTGTGGAGAAATAATATAAGCATTAAAAATAGTGTGAGCATTAGAAATATTTAAAAATATTGGAAATGCGCAGCGAAGCGATGATATGGACTTCATGCACTTCGACATTTTCATAGTCTGGGGATCGTATTTTTCAGATTATATGCCCCTCACATAATCCACGACGATTCGATATTGAGCGTTTGACAATCCAGTTAGAGAATCGTAGTCTGATGTTCTTTAGTTCAATACAGGAAGATGTTACGTTTCGAGAATCGACATCGAAATACTACCCGGAAGTGTGTGTGTCGCTAAGGGGAGTTAATGCATGAGGGGAGGTAACTCCGAGGTTTCTATTACTAACTATTAAAATGTGTCTCAAAATAGACCCTAACTTATATGGTTATGCGCAATTTCTAAAAAATTTCCAAAATTTAAAGTGTTTTAACTATAGAGTAGTCTATTAAGTTGTGCTGAAGGTGTTCTTATTATGGTGATTAACCCCCATCGTAGAGTGCCACAAATGAATATTATAGACGACGAGCGAGGATTCTAAATTAATGATCTCTGTGGTTGCAGTCTACTCAAAGCACCAGGCGCGGTGATTGCAGAATCACTTCAACACACAATGATCTCTGGTAAGTTCTGGGTCATCGCTTGCTACATTGGATGTCGAAAGATAATCATCACCAGGGCCGACCAGAGGTCAATCCACAGTCCTCATGACTCCAATTTGACCATCAAATCATCCATATATGTACAACCCATACGCCACCTGCAATACATTCATTCCCTGCACTCAGCGTACCGGTCATACTGCTCATCAGCGTTACTAGATTAATTCGTTTTTCATTTGTCCAACGATGGCACTTCCTCCGCACAGCACCAACAAGACAATCAATTCATGCTTAAATTACCTATTGAGCGGTGTAGTGCATATAATTCATATATATATATATATATATATATATATATATATATATATATATAACGAAGGAAATGTGGTAAAGAACCAGATGGACCATAACGCACCAAAGTACTCAATACTTAGTGTAGTAGAGTGGGTAATAGGAACAAGTATGAACCCGACGGCAGAGCTCAAGCCGTTTCGACGGCTAATTCTGGACTAAATAAGAATTTTTAGCCTGGTAAATAAATAGCCGAACTTCTCAGGGGTAATTCCATATATGGGAAGATAGTAATTGTCAAAAGGATTGGTCAAAAATTTGTTGTAAAGACATATGATTCTATCATGGCATTTAGTGGAAGGTAGGGGTAGCTGAACTTGCCGGTAGAACAAAGAGGGAGTGGGGGAAACCCAGTCAAGCGTTGAAAGTGAAATCTATACAGCAGATTCTAAGGATAGTGTATAGATGGTCGAAAAAAGTGTACTGGAGAAAGGGAGGGGTGTGGTGAAAAAATAGGTAAATCGAAATGGAGTAAACAAAAAAGCCATTATAAAAATGAGGAAATAAATATATAAAAAATATAAAAAACAATTTCTGGTCCCTACTCCATCCTCACAATCACCAAATCTCTCATTGGTATTGCTAAGCTATAGAAAAGTTTAATAGGTGGTGAAGAATCCTAAATACGAGATTGTAGTGAAATAATTTTATAAAGCCATCTTTACAGGGGGTCTAACACCACTGCTATAGTTAGTAGTAATCAGCCAATGCTATCTTACAATGACAGGTTAATAAGTTGAGGACAAACATACTAAAAAACTAATACGAAATATTAATTCAGAATACTAATACATAAATACTAATACAAGAATACTAATGCAAAAATACCACTAAGAAATTTAGAAATCACGGAAATAGGGCAGCAACCATAAAGAAAGCATTTGTAGTGGCGTGACGCCGGGCCGGGTTTCGGAAAGTATGTCTGTGTAGGTAGAGCCGGGTCTTGAAGTCACAAGCGGTTAATCCTATATAAGCTTTGTTGGAGGTGTCCGTCCTTACGTTGCATTGGTAGATCACATTACGATCTCGGCATCTGTTGTTGAGGGGGCAAAGGGATCTATCAGGACAGTTACACCTCCTGGTCGGCTCTCCGGTGCTGTCTAGGTTATTTCTTCCATAGGGGTTGAGTTTTTTGTTGTTAGTGGAGACGATGTTTTGTGCAAAGTTAGGTGTGGTGCTGTAGGAGAGTTTGGTGGTGATTTTGTTGATTATGTTGTGGTAGCGGTTTTCTATGGAAGAAATAACCTAGACAGCAGTGGAGAGCCGGCCAGGAGGTGTAACTGTCTTGATAGATCCCTTTGCCCCCTCAACTACAAATGCCGAGATCCTAATGTGATATACCAGTGCAACGTGAGGACGGACACCTCCAACAAAGCTTATATAGGATTAACCGCTTGTGACTTCAAGACCCGACTCTACCTACACAGACATACTTTCCGAAACCCGGCCCGGCGTCACGCCACTACACTTTCGGGCCACATCTGGGACCTTAAAGATAATAATATAACCTACAATCTCACTTGGAGCTTACTGCCCAGAGCTAACTCTTACACGGGAGGACGCCGTCCGTGTAAATTATGCTCGGAGGAAACATTACAAATGCTGTTTTCGAAGGACCAACTCCTAAACTAGAAAGACGAACTGGTAACTGCATGCAAACCCAGATTGCGTAGGACTTACCTCGCCCTCAAACCCCATAATGACTCGGGGGGGGGGTAGACAAGGGCTGAATCACCCCACTTGCCGACTTTGTAAGGGGTAACCCGTGCTTAGTAAGGTAGACGTAACTTTTTTTTTTTTAATCTTTTCCTCTATATTTTTTTTTTCACCTTTTCGCGAACCCCGACGCAGCCCATCGGTCCTCTGTAGCCTCAGTACCCCCACCCACCCCTAAGTTTAAGATAGAATTGGCCGATTATGCTTTTTATAGCAGATGTGTTAGACCCCAGATAATTGCTTTCTTTATGGTTGCTGCCCTATTTCCGTGATTTCTAAATTTCTTAGTGGTATTTTTGCATTAGTATTCTTGTATTAGTATTTATGTATTAGTATTCTGAATTAATATTTCGTATTAGTTTTTTAGTATGTTTGTCCTCAACTTATTAACCTGTCATTGTAAGATAGCATTGGCTGATTACTACTAACTATAGCAGTGGTGTTAGACCCCTGTAAAGATGGCTTTATAAAATTCTTTCACTACAATCTCGTATTTAGTATTCTTCACCACCTATTAAACTTTTCTATAGCTTAGCAATACCAATGAGAGATTTGGTGATTGTGAGGATGGAGTAGGGACCAGAAATTGTTTTTTTATATTTTGTATATATTTATTTCCTCATTTTTATAATGGCTTTTTTGTTTACTCCATTTCGAGGATTCCATGCTGCGAATGTGCACCTTCTCTGGTGTCTGCAGATCATGATAATTTCAGGCTTGAGATTGACCGCGTCATCCTTCAGTCTGACTATCTCCATGGCCTCGTATAGGCATAATCGGCATTTTCTACTTCCAGCCGAGTATGCCATCGCATGCCGAACGATACTCCATTCAAGGGCGTACGGGGTGCCTTGGTGTTTCAGGTCCCACACCAGGTCCGCTAAACTATGTATAGAATATAGAAATGTCTTCTACAGGACTAGAACTGTTTCATTCGGGAGAAATCATCAGGACTTGCTGATGATTTCTCCCGTATCTAGTCGTGTAGAAGCCATTTCTATATTAAATATTTGTACTCTGCTATGTATTGAGTACTTTATTTACTGTGGTTACTCCTGATTGAACCCGGGATAACTTTCAGAAGATCCCGTTAAGGGTGAAAGCAGCGATTCTTTGCTTAAACTTTAATCTGTTATTTTAATAAATATTTGCTCTACGGTTCTCTTATATATTTGATATATATTTATCCTTATCGAGCCCTCTTTGGATTTTAGACTTCAAATTTATTATTATTACTATATATATATATATATGCATAGTTAAATCTTAGAGAGGAACAAAAACAGAGAGACAGTACAAATATGAGTTTATTAGGTTCACGCTTTTGAGAGTGTGGGAGGTGGGATATATAGATGTGAATGGAACAGTTCTAGTCCTATAGAAGCCATTTCGATATTAAACATTATCGACTCTACTGTGTATTGAGTACTTTATTTACTGTGGTTACCCCGATTGAACCCGACACACACGCACACACACACACACACACACACACACACACACACACACACACACACACACACACACACACACACACACACACACACACACACATACACACACACACATATATATACACACATATATATACACACACATACACACAAATATTTATACTTTTAAAATGTTCCAAAAATTCAGATCAGTTGTGCCTCTGGGAGTTCAAATCTCACTTGCTCTGAATCTCCGAAGGGATTTTCAATCTTGAAGTTATAAGGGTATCCTCGGTTGAATAAAGTTTCAACGTATACAAATATGTGTATGGGGGGGGGGTATGCACGCTCGCACGCATGTGTGTATGTGTGTATGTATGTATTTATATATCTATGTATACATTTGTATGCACACCAACATCTAATGATCAATCTATCATTCCCTCTTACCCCCTCTCTCTGTTAAAACTGAAAGCACCGATTCTTTGCTTAAACTTTAATCTGTCCTCATAATATATATATATATATATATATATATATATATATATATATATATATATATATATATATACAGGGTGGGGCATAATTCCTGTTACAAAGTTTTAAATCAATTTTAAAATACATTATGTTGCTAATATAACTAATATATTTGTATCAAATCCATTCACTATAACCATATTAACTATTTTTCAGAACATTACGCCATTAACAATTTGCAATGTCCATGGAATTGAAAAGAAAGTTCATAATAGAGAAGCATGAAAAAGGCCTGACTCCACCCGAGATATTTAAACTGGGGAAAACTCTTAAGATCAATAGAATGTTGATCAAAATTACAATCGACCGATTTAAGGAAACCTCCTCGACCAAAGACAGACCTCGATCCGGACGCCCTCGCACCTCAAGAACACCAAAATTCGTTAAAAGTGTGAGGGAAAAATAAGGCGTAATCCAAGAAGGTCCACGAGAAAAATGGCAGAAGAGGCAGTAACATCGCCGAGAACTATGCGGAAGATATGTCGAGATGATCTGGGGATGTCACCCTATAAGTTCCAAAAGAGGCAGCTTCTTTCTGCAGCCACAATTGAAAAGAGGCTCTACAGAAGTAAACTTTTATTGAACCGTATCAAGGATGGCACGCTGCAAAACATCATCTTTACAGATGAGAAGTTATTCACTGTGCAGCAGTCTCACAATCATCAAAATGATCGAGTACTTGCAAAAAGTCTCAAATCAATTCCTTCAAGTGTTGTAAAAGTGTTCAGAACGGAGAAACCAGCATCAGTGATGGTTTGGGCAGCCATTTCTGAAAGAGGGAAGTCTCCTCTGATTGTTGTGCCTCAAGGAGTTAAAATTAACAAAGAACTTTACATAAAGGATATTTTGGAAGGAGCACTGATGCCATGGTGCACATCTGTTTATGGCGATGACATTTGGACTCTCCAACAAGATGGAGTGACGAGCCACACTGCTAGCGTAACACAACAGTGTTGTAGAGACCATTGTCCTGCATGGATCAGTAAGGAAGAGTGGCCTCCCATATCACCAGATCTCAACCCTCTCGATTTTTCTTTATGGTCAATTCTTGAGAGTGAAGCCTCCTCTACGCCTAGCCAAAATATTGAAACTCTAAAATCAAAACTGAATAAAGTATGGGAGAAAATACCCATCGAAATTGTTCGTGCAGCCATCGAAGACTTTCCTAGAAGACTTCGAGCGGTAGTGAGAGTTAGAGGAAAGTATTTCGAATAAATTGTTGTGTAGTTGTTTAATAGTATATTACTTACTATTTGTTGAAGTCAGATATTGAAATAAATGTTTTTTTCAAGAACTATTTGCATTTTATTTTGTAACAGTTTTTATGCCCCACCCTGTATATATATATATATATATATATATATATATATATATATATATATATATATATATATATATATATATATACACTTCGTTTTTGTATTTGTTTTGCAAGATTTCTTATCCGAAAATGTGTGTTGAAACATATATTGTTGTTATACTTTAGAAGGGTGTAATGTTTCCAATAAAAACACATGTGCCTGTTAGTTTAATAAAGGTGGTGTAGGACAGAACAAAGGAGAGGCACAAAATAACAACAAAGGTAGTCACTAAGTAGGTCACAAAATGTGTGACGAAAGAGCTTTGACAGTCAACAACTAAACAACCATCCAGTTATCAAACTAACGGACTAACTAGCAAAAGACAACATGACCGTCCCAAAGCATAACAATATACATATGTATTTATATATATATATATATATATATATATATATATATATATATATATATATATATATATATATATATATATATATATATATATATTAAAAAAGGAAAATAACTGTAGAGAATATTAAAAGGATTTTCTTCTGAATAACAGCAAAATATTTATTTTTCAAAATAGGAATTTCCGCATTATTCGCACCGGTTTCACCTTGTAGGCTTCTTCTTGTGACGGAAGTGTATAATGCAATTAATAAGAATAATAAGAATATGGGAAAAACCTTTTTATAGAGAAAACTTCACATTTTTGTGGGTAGTTTTCTTTCTTTCTCTCTTGGTGTTGACCTTAGCTGTGTCACTATTAATGGTGACATAGCTAGGGCTTTTCAACAGGAGTAAGGATTGTATGAACAGCACATCTAGAGATAATTTAGGTACCTAAATTATCTCTAGCTGTGCTGTTCATACAATCCTTACTCCTGTTCAGAAGCACTAGGATTCTGTGACACAGCCACTAATTTTTGGCGAAACAAACTCTATGTTTAGTTTAATGAAATGTTTAGTTCATTTTGATTCATTTTTTTCTCGGTTCTTTTGTGTTTTCCGTTTTTTCATAGATTATATGCATTGCACCAAAGTGGTTTTTCAACCCAAGTAATTCAAAACACACTTCTTTGCGGTATGTCGAATCTATTTATCTATAAAACTGTTTATATTGTATTTTGTCTGATGAAGGCATAGCATATTGTTAATATGATATCCCCGAAATATATATAATGAAATAAATATGGTTTTATAAATATAGTTTTCCATTTATTTAATATTGTAAATATACTCCAAATATTTGTCGAGTGCTTTTATATCAGTTATAAATATTTACTAGTTGTAACCCAACAATTTTAAATATAACTTTACATGTATATATATATATATATATATATATATATATATATATATATATAATAATAATAATAATAATAATAATAATAATAATGATTTCTTTATTGGCCACAAGGGCTGACATCAAGAAAAACATCACAGACGGAACAGGACGGTACGATGTGGGTTTTGTGCGTGTAAATATGCTTATTATTTATATAAGAAAAGAAAAAAGACATGAAACATATATATATATAAACAATAAAATGAAAATTGAAACAATGAAAAATTCCCCAATAGGGGGAAACCTCCGAGGGTTACTCGTGGCGAAAACCACACAAAAGACCACGGCCACCCTGACCACCAGGGCAAGCGCCCTCTCTCAATTTTTCCATCTCTCAAACTACAGACGTATATTCAGAGTGAAAATGTTAATTAGGGATTCGCCGAAGAGGAAAGTGTTTGTCTTTAATCCTTTTAACCTTGTCCACCACACAATCTCTTTCGCCATGGCAACCAGGCAGATGAAAACCGCCTGCCCTTCCTCCTCAAAGGAAGACGGCGAGACTATCTGCACAATGGACTCAGTCGATAACCGGATCAGTCCCACACTTGACAGCAACTGTTCGACATAGCTCCACAAGTCAGCAATGCTCGGGCACTGAACGAGTGCGTGCACAACGGTTTCGTCGCTATGCGCGCATCTCGGACAGGCTCGGCTGACGGCACTTCCGTGCCTGTAGAGCTTATCTCGAACTGGCAACGCTCCCCGGTAGCAGTGCCAGGCCAGGGATTTTTGGAAGTTATCCATAGGCCCCGGGCTGAAAGTTCTCCGGAAGAGAGCAAACAGCTGATCTTCGATGCCCAGGATCTCTCCGAGAACGTTGTCGCTCTTCCCCTCCACTAGTCCTCTATAGAACGCCGAGGTGGATGTTCCACCGATACTGGTGCCCAACTGGGAGAGGGCAGTGAGCGCCTGGAGACATTCCAGTTTCCAAGCGCTATCCCTCGGTCTTTTTCTGACCCAGGACTGCAGCTCCGTCAAGGAGACGAGCTGTGGGAAAATGTGCCTGGCGAACGGCGACCACAACCGTTCACCATCAAGGAAGCACCAGAGATGTCGCAGCCTCAGCGCATGTTTGCGCATCATCAGCCATGGCATGCCCAGTCCTCCACGCAACGGGTGTTGACAGCAGACGGATCGTCTGGCCATGGGAGTGCGTCCCTTCCACAAAAAGGAGAAGAGGAGGCGCTCCATTTTGGTGAGAGTTGGGCTGGAGCAAGGGACGACGGTGAGGCGGTAGCAAATGACGGATGCGATGTACGCATTCGCCACTTCCGCCCGGCCTTTCAGGGACAGCTTCCTCTCAGACAATTTCTGGGTGAGGGAGGCCACCCTGCTCGTCACCTCGTTCCAGTTTTTACTCCATCTGGAGGTCCGGTCCGAACCAGACCCCGAGCAATTTAACCGGTCCGTCCGTCCAACGCCCCACGACGCTGTCGGACGGCATGGACTTGCCTCTCCGGGTGCCTAGCTGCAAGCCCACCGACTTTTCCTGGTTTATCTTTGCTCCTGTCACCTCCTCGTATTCCTTGAGAGCGGTGCCGAGCATCTGGACGTGTCTGGTGCTCGACACCACCACGGTGACGTCGTCAACGTGAGCCGACTCGGATTTCCCGCATCCTATTTCGCGTGGGACGCCCCTCATAGCCCCCAGTTTGTGCAGTAACGGCTCGAGAGCCAATACGTACAAGAGGGACGAGAGGGGACAACCCTGGCGGACTGAGCGCATGATGCTGAACGGCTGCGACAGGTGACCGTTCACCCTCACAACTGAGCAGATGTCGCTGTACATTGCTGCGATCCAACGCCTGAAAACGGGCCCGAAACCGGCTGCCTCGAGAACCGCCGCCAGGTACCGATGGTCGACCCTATTGAATGCTTTGGATTGATCCAAGTTGATCAGGGCCCCACCCTTGCCAGGTTCCTTAACCACCCTCTCTATGATGTATCGCATAAGGTGGAGGTTGTCGTGTATGGATCTGTCCGGAATGGCGCATGTCTGCGCCTCTCCCACCAGACCCTTGACGACAAGCGCCAACCTCGTTGCTAACACCTTGGCCAAAATCTTGAACTCTGCGTTTAGCAGGGTTATGGGCTTGAAATTATCAATAACATCCTCCTTGTTCGGGTCTTTTCTCAGCAGCCCCACTGCTCCCCGGCTCACAAAACTGGGAATGCTCCCGTTCTGCTGCCAGTTGCAGTAGACGTCTGCCAAGAGGTCACCGAACAAGTCTGGGATAAATGCATAAACCTGGCGATTTACCTCTTGTGCAGTTAGCCATCGCTTCCCGTATTTCACCGGCTGTTATTGGCTTTTCGCAACACTGTGCTGCGGTCGTCGAGAGCCGAGGCAGTCCGTCGAGGTATGCGCTGAAGTCCATGCCCCGATCCGGCCCGCCGCCGCTCCTGAACAGTTCAGCAAAGTGCTGCCGAAAAGCTTCACACATCCGCTCGGGTTCGAGCATCACGCACCCGTTTTGGTCAGACAAAGACCGAATTGTGGCTTTATTGCAACGTCGTGCCTCTGCCACCCGGGCCCATTGGACGGCTTTTGTCCCCTCGTGTTTCAGAGCACGCGCTCTAGCTCTGACAACGCAGCCTTCGTGTTTTGCGTTGAAGAATTGGTCGAGTGCCAATCTCGCTGCAAGCACGTCGGTTGCGACGCCTGTCCTAAACGCCTCTTCTAGCTTTCTGACTAGCTCTCCCTCTACTCTATTTTCCTCTATCACTACTCCTTTGCTAAACCTAATCGACTCTACTTTAATTGCCCTTTTCAGGGCGAACCACCACCTGTTGTTGACGACCGCTTCCGTCAACGCCCGCTTAACTAATACGCTAAGCCGGTCTCTGTAGGCCTTGCGCGCCGGGAAAGACGCGTTCAGCTTCCAGTAACCAGGCCCTTGTCTATGAAGTCTGTCTATGTGGATCTCACAGATCACAAATTTGTGGTCTGTGTAGTCGACTATTTTAAATTGTGGACAACTTATACTAGCCTTATCTAGTTCCCTGCAGAATCTAGATATCTAGATACGATCTGGATGACCCGATGCGGTTTGTCCATGTCCACATTGGCACATTCGGGTGATCCAGTCGATACCTGTCAGACAGTTCAAAACGTCTGAGCAGGTTGGTGAGGCTCTTGCACCCTCCTCCCTTATCCACTAGCCCCACACGATCCCAGCGTGCATCCAAGATACCGTTCCAGTCGCCCACTAACACTAAAGAGCGGGACGTTCCAAGAAAGGTCTCTAGACGTCTGAAGAAATCTGGCCGTCCTGCCCCTGTTGGGGCGTAGACGGCTACCAGCCTGAAAGCATTGCCTTCGCTGCTGGTCACGTCCAGCAGCACCGACTTACCTTCTGGGTCCAGGAAGATGGCCCGTATCGCGAGATCCAAGCCTCTCCGAAAAAGGACGGCAACCCCTCCCCCCGATCCTGGACGTCTGGGAGATGCGTATACATCGTAGCCGCCGAAGATCGGTGCGAAGGCCCGTGCCTCGGAGATTCTGGTTTCACTGATGGCTACCACATCTATGTTTAGTGACCTGAGGTCATTGAGCAGGTGACCCTGCTTCCAAGATGACCCCAGGCCACGTGCATTTATACTGCCTATTCTGAGTACAGCCATGTTGGATGAGAAACGGGGCAAATGAGAAAGGGTCACTTACCTTGTTCGTGTGGTGAAGGGACAGTAGAACCGTCCCTTTCGCTGGTCATGGGTGTTTCCAAGAGGATGTCAGTGTATATCCTTTTGGTAACCGCCCCTCTGAAGTCTCCAACTGCGTTGGGGAATTTTTGTTTTAAAGGTTTGTATTGTTCTATTGAGATTTCGATGATGCTTATGTTTGTCGGGAGAGTTCTTGGGTGTTGGTGGGGTGTAGTAGTTTTTTTCCGTGATGTCTGTGTGCTGCTTTATATATTTTATGATTTCTTTTTTTGCTATGTTTATGGCTGTGTACTTTTTGGGGGGAGGGGTGATTTTGTTGCCGTTTTCTTCTTGTTGCTGCTTGATGTGTGTGTATTGTTGTGTTTGCGTTGTTGGTGTTTGTGGTGGTGTTGCTGCAAGTTTCCTTGCTGCCTTTACCCCTCTTTGTATGCCTTCGCTTTTGGAGGGTGAATCTAAGGGTTTTTTTCTTTTTTCTTTTTTGTGGCAGACTGTTTGCCACGTCACTCCCGCCTCAAACACCATGTCGGATTCTGTGGCGTCTGGGAGGGGTATGTGCTCCACGGCTGTTGGTGGTGGTAGTGGAGCTCTCTTCGGCAATTTTGTTGCTGGTGTAGCTATTTCAAATGTATCTATTGGTGTTGCCGCTACTGATGATGCTGCTTTAGTTATCCGTGGCCTTGGTACGGGTGCTACGGGCGTTGCCCTCCTATTCACCGTGGAAGGGGCTTCTTCGTTTGTTGCCTGTCCTGCTCTTGGTAGCAGTGGACCAGGTATTGGAAGGAGAGGGGCCCTCTTCGGTGTCTTCTGCGGGCAAAAGGCCCTGAGGTGACCTTTCGACCCACAGAGATAACATTTTGGCCGTCTTCCTTCTACACTTATAGGGAGTTGGAGTCCTTCCTCAAAGTCTATGATATCGGGGATAGCCTCGATACATTCCTGGTCAGTTTGTATAAGCATTTGCATGCCTATACCTGACCAGTTCTCTCTCCCTATTTTTTCTACTTGCAGCATGGTCGCCCTGTTCTCAATTCCAGCAACGACAGACGCGGCCAGCCAAGGTATGGGCACGTCGGGTGGGACCTGGGTCACTTTGACCCTCACAATTTTCTGCCCGCAGTAGGAGGGCACCAAGACTAACTCCTCACTCTTTAGGGTTTCCAAAGAGTGAGACTTTGCTTCCTGGGGGGGTGACGAAAAGTACGTCTACTGTGGCGTACTTTCTGCCTCGGGTGATGTGGGTTTTGCGTGCCCAGACGCACCCCAAGGCCTTTGGGATTCGAGCCTCCGTGGTTCTCTCCACCCGATGTGACACTTTGCTTACGGTGCGGTAAGTCACCGTTCGTAGCTGCAGGTCCTTGAAAAAATCGGGTGGAGGTTTCAGGGAAACTCTATTTGCGCTTCTTGTCACCATGGCCCTTGCGACTGCCATCTCCTCCTCTGTGACTAACACTGTCTCGATATTTCGGGCGACACCTGCAAAAGAAGTGGTCCCTTTTTCAGCAGCACCACTATTGCTGCCGCTACTGGTCTTACTGGTGGTGCTGAGGTCGCTATTACAGGTATCGGTGTCATTGTTGTTCTTTTCGCTGGTACAGTTGTTGGTGTTGTTTTCGTTGATACTGTTGCTGCTGTTACTGTTATTGCGGCTGTTGTTATTATTGTTGTTTTTGTTGATACTGTACCTACTATTATTGTTGTTGTGGTTGTTGTTATTGTCATTGTTATTGTCGTTCTCGACCTTACCGCTGTTATTTTTGTTATTGTCGTTCTCGACCTTACCGCTGTTATTTTTGGTGTTGTTGTTGGTGTTATTGTTTGTGTTGTTTGTGTTAGAAATATTTGGTAATTTTAAATCTGTAACAATCTTTTTTTCCTTTGTAATATTTTCGTTTATATTTACCTCCGCTGGAACGCTGTCTTGTTGACATGCTGATAAAGTCTCCCTCTCTCTGTGTTGTCTCCCTCTCTTTCTTGTGTTATCCATGTTGAAATTTTTCAAACAAATATTTTTACACAAATACGAATACGACACCCCGTAAAGGGGTGCCGTATTATTTACTAGTGAACCCCTGTATTAGGTGGGTCACTTCTTCTAAACTTTTATCAAATTTAAAACTTGGATAAAAGGTTTAGAACGGTTGAAAAAGAGGTAAAACGTTGAAAAAGACTGGAGGCGATAAGAAGCGTGGCTTCACCAACAATAATAATAATAATAATAATAATAATAATAATAATAATAATAATAATAATAATAATGATTTCTTTATTAACCACAAGGGTTTACATAAAGTAGACATTAAGGACAGTGCAGGACAATGCAGGACGGTACAAATGGGCATTTCTGCGTGTAAAAAAACAAAAACAGAGGATGTAACAAAAATAACAATGAAAATAACAATGAAAAATTCCCCAATAGGGGGGAGTCTTCGGAGGGACATTTGTGGAGAAAGCCCAGTAAAAAGCCACAATGACCCTGACCACCAAGGCAAGTGCCCTCTCCCAGTTTTCCACCTTTAGTTTACAGATATATACTCAGAGTCGGCCCATTCACTCGGGCCATTCTTGCTTCTCTCACCCATCTTTCAACAAAATGCTGGGAAGAGAGCACTTCCTTCTCTACTCTGATTTTCCTTTTCAAATGAAATTTGAAAAAGTCAATCAGAGCATCACCGAAGAGGTAAGTGCTCGTCTTCAGCCCTTTCAAACGTGTCCACCATACTATCTCTTTCGCCATGGCCACCAGACAGATAAAAACTGCCTGCCCTTCCCGGCTAAAGGAGGAGGGCGGGGCAATCCTCACGATAGACTCAGATGATAGCTGGATCCGTCCTAAACGCGACAGCAGGTGTTCGACATAAACCCACAAGTCAGCAATTTTCGGACACTGGACGAGTGCGTGCAGGACGGTTTCGTCGCCCTGCGCGCATCTCGGACATGCCCGGCTGACGGCACCTCCATGCCTGTAGAGTTTATCCCGAACTGGCAAGGCTCCTCGGTAGCACTGCCAGGCCAGAGATTTCTGGAAGTTGTCCATAGGCCCTGGCCCGAAGGTTCTTCCGAAGAGATTGGCTAGTTGATTTTCGTCGACGCCTAGAGTTTCCCCAAGTACGTCGTCGCTCTTCCCCTCCACTAATCCTCTATAGAACGCCGAGGTGGAGTTTCCACCGATCACATTGCCCGATTGGTCGAGGGCTGTGAGCGCCTGAAGACATTCCAGTCTCCAGGCGCTCCCTCTCGGTCTTCGCTTGACCCAGGACTGCAGCTCCGTCAAGGAAACGAGCTGGGGAAAAACGCGTCTAGCAAACGGCGACCACACCTGATCACCGTCGAGGAAGAGGTGGAGATGTCGTAGCCTGAGCGCGTGCCTGCGCATCATCAGCCACGGCATGCCCAGCCCTCCACGTAGCGGGTGTTGACAACAGATGGACCGCCTGACCATCGGAGCACGTCCCTTCCACAAAAAGCGAAAGAGCAAACGCTCCAGCGCAGTCAGGCGAGGCTTAGGACAAGGTACGACGGTTAGGCGGTAGCAGATGACAGACGCGATGTACGCGTTAGCCACCTCCGCTCGACCTTTCAGGGATAGCTTCCTCTCCGCCCATTTCTGGGTGAGAGAAGCCACCCTGCTCGTCACCTCGTCCCAGTTTTTGTCCGTCTGGAGGTCCGGACCGAACCAGACCCCTAGCAATTTAACCGGTCCGTCCGTCCAGCGCCCGACGACGCTGTTGGACGGCATGGACCTGCCTCTCCAGGTGCCGAGCTGCAGGCCCACTGACTTTTCCTGGTTGATCATTGCTCCTGTCACCGCTTCGTATTCTCTTAGTGTAGTGCCGATCGCCTCGATGTGTTTGGCGTTCGACACCACTACGGTGACATCGTCCGCATATGCTGACACGGATCTTCCGCATCCTAGTTCGCGCGGGACTCCCCTCAACGTCTCCAGTTTGTGCAGTAATGGCTCGAGAGTCAATACGTACAAGAGGGACGAGAGGGGACATCCTTGGCGGACCGAGCGCATGATGTTGAACGGTTCCGACAGGTGACCGTTCACTCTCACCACAGAGCAGATGTCGCTGTGCATGGCAGCGATCCAGCCTCTGAAGACGGGCCCAAAGCCAGCCGCCCTCAGGACTGCCGCTAGGTAACGATGGTCGACCCTATCGAAAGCTTTCGACTGATCTAAATTGATCAAGGACCCACCCGTGCCAGGTTCCCTAGCTACCCTCTCTACGATGTATCGCATGAGGTGGAGGTTGTCGTGGATGGATCTGTCGGGAATGGCGCATGTCTGCGCCTCTCCCACCAGACCACCAACGACAAGCGCCAACCTCTTTGCTAGCACCTTGGCCAAAATCTTAAACTCTGTGTTTAGCAGAGTTATGGGCCGGAAATTGTCTATGTTATCCCCCTTGTTCGGATCCTTTCTCAGCAGTGCCACCGCTCCTCGGCTCACAGAACTGGGAATTCTCCCGTTCTGTTGCCAGTTGCAGTAGACGTCCGCCAAGAGGCCTCCGAACAAGTCTGGCATCTGTACGTAAAGTTCATAGGGCAGACCATCCAAACCAGGCGATTTACCCCTTGTGCAGCCAGTCATTGCCTCCCGTACTTCAGCGGCTGTTATCGGCTTTTCGCAACACTTCGCCTCAGTGGCCGAGAGCCGCGGCAGTCCGTCGAGGTAGACACTAAAGTCCATCCCTCTACCCGGCCCCCCGCTGCCCCCGAACAGCTGAGCGAAGTGTCGCTGAAAAGCTTCACACATTTGCCCGGGATCGAGTAGCATGCGCCCGTCGTGGTCCACCAAAGACCGGATCGTGGCTTTGTTGCCACGACGCGCCTCCGCCACTCGGGCCCATTGAACGGCTTTCGTCCCCTCGTGTCTGAGAGCACGCACCCTAGCTCTGACAACGCAGCCTTCGTGCTTTGCATTGAAGAATTGGTCAAGGGCCAATTTCGCCGCAAGCACGTCGGTCGCAATGCCTTTGCTAAGCGCCTCGTCTAATTTTCTAACTAGTTCTCCCTCTGCTCTATTTTTCTCTATTGCTAAAGCCTTACTAAACCTAATCGATTCTATTCTAATCGCTCTTTTCAGAGCAAACCACCACTTGTTGTTGACGATGGCCCCCGTCAACGCCCGCTTAACTAGTTCGCTAATCCGGTCTCTGTAGGCCTTGCGCGCTGGTAAGGACGCGTTTAGCTTCCAGTAGCCGGGTCCTCGTCTATGAAGCCTATCTAAGTCAAACACACAGATCACGAATTTGTGGTCCGTGTAGCTGACTATCTTGAATTGTGGACAGCCTATGCTAGACCTATCTATTTCCCTACAAAATACTCTATCTAGATATGATCTGGATGACCCTATGCGGTTTGTCCAAGTCCACATTGGCACATTCGGGAAATCCAATCGGTACCTGTCAGACAGTTCAAAACGCCTGAGCAGGTTGGTGAGGCTCTTGCACCCTCCACCCCTATCCGCTAATCCCACACAGTCCCAGCGTGCATCTAAGATCCCGTTCCAGTCGCCCACTAACACTAAAGAGCGCGACGTTCCAAGAAAGGTCTCCAGACGCCGGAAGAAATCAGGCCGCCCTGCTCCTGTCGGGGCATAGACGGCCACTAGCCTGAAAGCTTGCCCGTCTCCGCTGGTCACGTCCAGCACCACCAGCTTACCCTCTGGGTCCAGGAAGATGGCCCGTATGGCGAGATCCAAACCTCTCCGAAAAAGCACAGCAACTCCTCCACCCGATCCAGGACGGCTGGGAGATGCGTACACATCGTAGCCGCCGAAGATCGGTGCGAAGGCCCGTGCTTCGGAGATTCTGGTCTCGCTGATGGCCACTACATCTATGTTTAGTGACCTGAGGTCCTTGAGCAGGTGACCCTGCTTCCATGACGACCCCAAGCCACGCGCATTTATGCTGCCTATTCTGAGTGAGGTCATGTTTAAAATAGAGTGGAAAAGATGGGAAAGACCACTTACCGTACTTTTCGTAGAGGAGGGATGGTTTTTCCATCCCTTTTCACTTGATCGTCTGTTGAAGGGACTGTTGAATCGTCCCTTCGGCTGGTCGTCGGCTCTTCTATGAGTATGTCCGAATATACTCTTCGGTTGAGAGTCCCTCCTAGGTCTCTGAAATCACCAACTGCGTTGGGGAATTTCGTTTTAATGTTTGTGTATTGTTTCTGTGCTATTTTTAGCAGTCTTATGTTAGTTGGCGTTTTGATTGGTGCTGGTATTATGTAGTCGTGTTGTGAAATGTCTGTGTGTTCAATTATGTAAGTCATTAGTTTCTTGTGTGTATTTATTGCCGTGCATTTGTTTTTCTGGGGGTGGTCCTGCTATTTTCTTGTCTTTGTTACTGGGTGTGTGTGTTTTGTTGTTGTGTTTGCGATGTTGGTGCTTGTGGTGGTGGTGTTGAAGGTGTTGTTGTTGTTGGCGGTGGGGTTGTCGCCGGTGGTGATGGTGGTGCTAGTGTGGGTGGTGATGGTGTTGGTGGTGTTGCTGCAGTAAGTCTCTTTGCAGTGGCCTTTACCCTTTTTTCATACTTTTCCTCCCTTTTCGAAGGCGACGATGCGCTGCTTCTGCGTTTGTGCCTTCTTGCGACCTTTTGCCATCCCTCTCCCACCTCACACTCCATGTCCGATTCTGTGAGGTCGGGGAGGGGTACTAGTTCCATTCTTTCACTTGTTGTTGTTGGTGATGTTTGCAGTGGAGTCTCTGTTGCAGCTGCAGTTGGTATTACTGTTGTTGTTGTTGTTAATACTTCCACTGCTGCTGCTGTTCTTGATACCGTGGTGTGGGTATGGGTGCCACGGACCTATTCTTCCTGGTTTCCGCCTGTCCTGTTGCTGGTAGCAGTGGAGCCGGTTTCGGAAGGAGGGGGGTTTTCTCCTTTCTCAGGGTCTTCTCATTGCAGAAGGCCCTAAGGTGAGTCTTCGATCCACAGCGAAAGCATTTCGGGCGTTTGCCCTCAACACTTATGGGCTGTTGAGTGCCGTTAACGAAGTCTATCACATCCGGTATAGCTTCGATGCATTCCTCGTTGGTTTGGATTAACATCTCAATGGAGGTCCCGACCCAGTCTTCTCGTATTTTTTTCTGTACTTGCAGTACAGTTGTTTTGTCCTCGATTCCAACGAGGACAGACGCGGCCAGACAAGAAGGGGCCACCCCGGGGGGGGGGGGGGGGTCAGATTGACCCTCACAATTTTTTGCCTGCAGTAGGAGGGCACCAACACCATTTCCTTGCTCCTCAGGGTCACTAAGGATTGAGCCTTTGCTTCCTAGGGTGTGGCAAAAAGCACGTCCACGGTGGCATATTTCTTACCTCGGGTGATATGCGTTTTCCGCTGCCACACATACCCTAACGCTTTTTGTATTTGAGCCTCTGTGGCTCTTTCAACCCTACGGGATTTTGTGCTTACTGTACGGTACGTGACCGTACAGTGCTGTTGGGTTTCAAAATATTTTTCGGCTGCCTTGCAAATTGCTCGGTGTCTGGATTTCGTCACCATCTTCTTTGCTTCCTGTAATTCCTCATTTGTTATAAGGATGGTTTCCAGGTTCTTTGCGATACCTGCAAACGAGATTGGTTTTTCTTTCTTGTTGTTGTTGTTGTTGTCGTCAGAGCTGCTGTTACTTTTGTTGATGCTGCTGGTACTACGACCGCCGCCGCCGCTGTTGCTGTGGTTGTTGTTGTTGCTGCTGCTGCTGTTGTTCTTGCTGTTGCTGTTGTTGTTTATGCTGCTGCCGGTGTTGTTGCGGCTGCTTCTAGTGTTTTCCTTGTCACTGTTGCTACTGCTGCTGTTATTACGGCTGCTACTGCTATTCTTCATGACGTCAGACGAATGAAATGGCTTTGCGTATTTACCGCACACCTTTTTCGTCGTTGTCGTCGTCGTGGAGAAATGTCCCACGGTATGCACGTGCTCTTGGTGAAGGCTATCAGAAACTATATTTTTATTTTTATTTAATGGCGTCACTTGCGAAAGAGAAGGGAGGGAGAGAGACAATCTTCTCTCTGATGTAGTGACGATTGAGGAAGTAGAAGACGAAATGAGTGGGAGTGACTCGTGAACATTCTTTTTTGTAGCCATGTTTTTGGTTTAAAATGAATATTGGGCACAAAACCCCAATAAGCGGTTATTTAACCGCGAAGGGCCCAAGAACCGGCAGAAAGACCCCTCTCACGAGGAGGAGGGTGTATTTATCTACAATTTGGTTAAAGTTTAAACAATTTACAATTGTTAAAGCGGTTATAAAATATACCTTACAGAGCCGAGCCTCCGTCAACCATGGCATTCAATAATAATAATAATAATAATAATAATAATAATAATAATAATAGTAATAATATTAATAATAATAATGTTTTCTTTATTAACCACAAGGGTTTACATAAAGTAGACATTAAGGACAGTACAGGACAATACAGGACGGTACAAATGGGCATTTCTGCGTGTAAAAAAAACAGAGGATGTAAAAAAATAACAAAGAAAAATTCCCCAATAGGGGGGAGACTTCCGAGGGACATTTGTGGAGAAACCCCATTAAAAGACCACGGTGGCCCTGACCACCAGGGCAAGTGCCCTCTCCCAGTTTTCCACCTTTAATCTACAGACACATACTCAGAGTAGGCCCATTCACTCGGGCCATACTTGCTTCTCTCATCCATCTTTCAACAAAATGCTGGGAAGAGAGCACTTCCCTCTCTACCCTGATTTTCCTTTTCAAATGAAATTTGAAAAAGTTAATCAGGGCATCACCGAAGAGGTAAGTGCTCGTCTTCAGCCCTTTCAAACGTGTCCACCCTACTATCTCTTTCGCCATGGCCACCAGACAGATAAAAACTGCCTGCCCTTCCCGGCTAAAGGATGAGGGCGGGGCAATCCTCACGATGGACTCAGCTGATAGCTGGATCCGTCCTACACGTGACAGCAGGTGTTCGACATAAACCCACAAGTCAGCAATGCTCGGACACTGGACGAGTGCGTGCAGGACGGTTTCGTCGCCCTGCGCGCATCTCGGACATGCCCGTCTGACGGCACCTCCATGCCTGTAGAGTTTATCCCGAACTGGCAAAGCACCCCGGTAGCACTGCCAGGCCAGGGATTTCTGGAAGTTGTCCATAGGCCCCGGCCCGAAAGTCCTTCCGAAGAGATTGGCTAGTTGAATTTCGTCGACGCCTAGAGTTTCTCCAAGTACGTCGTCGCTCTTCCCCTGCACTAATCCTCTATAGAACGCCAAGGTGGTGTTTCCACCAATCACATTGCCCGATTGGTCGAGGGCTGTGAGCGCCTGAGGACATTCCAGTCTCCAAGCGCTCCCTCTCGGTCTTCGCTTGACCCAGGACTGCAGCATCATCAGCCACGGCATACCCAGCCCTCCACGTAGCGGGGTGTTGACAGCAGATGGACCGCTTGACCATCGGAGCGCGTCCCTTCCACAAAAGGCGAATGAGCAAACGCCCCAGCGCAGTCAGGCGGGGCTTAGGACAAGGTACGACGGTCAGGCGGTAGTAGATGACGGACGCGATGTACGCGTTAGCCACTTCCGCTCGACCTTTCAGGGATAGCTTCCTCACCGCCCATTTCTGGGTGAGAGAAGCCACCCTGCTCGTCACCTCGTCCCAGTTTTTATCCGTCTGGAGGTCCGGACCGAACCAGACCCCTAGCAATTTAACCGGGCCGTCCGTCCAGCGCCCGACGACGCTGTTGGACGGCATGGACCTGCCTTTCCAGGTGCCGAGCTGCAGGCCCACTGACTTTTCCTGGTTGATCATTGTTCCTGTCACCGCTTCGTATTCTCTAAGTGTAGTGCCGATCGCCTCGATGTGTTTGGCGTTCGACACCACTACGGTGACATCGTCCGCATATACTGACACGGATCTTCCGCATCCTAGTTGGCGCGGGCTCCCCCCTCAACGTCTCCAGTTTGTGCAGTAATGGCTCGAAGTCAATACGTACAAAAGAGGCGAGAGGGGACATCCTTGGCAGACCGAGCGCATGATGTTGAACGGTTCCGAAAGGTGACCGTTCACTCTCACCACAGAGCAGATGTCGCTGTGCATAACACATTTTGAACTGTTTATCTTCAAGAACTATGCCTGTAAATAATATTATTTTTTATTTCCCATTACCCTATTATGTTCCACATTACCCCCCTTTTTCTTTTTTTCTTTTCACTTCAAAAACCTTGTTTGTAAATAACATTATTCTTTCTTCGCCATTTCCTTAACATGTTCAACATCACCATTTTATACCAATACATATTCCCCCTTTTGATAATGCATAAAATGCTGAAACCGGTAATAGACAATTATTAAATATATAAATAAATAAATGCCATTGTTAATTAATAAATAAATTAACTAATACCTCAACACTTCACACAAAGTAAAATATTTTGTTTTAAACATTTTCTAACCCAGAAAAAAGAGAAAAAATAAAAAGGAAAAAAATATATTTTTCTTCCTACAAATCGTCTTTTTCTCCCTATTTTCATATATATATAATATATATATATATATATATATATATATATATATATATATATATATATATATATATATATATATATATGTGTGTGTGCATATGTACGTATGAGTTATATCGAACATGAATAATTGTTTCTACTTTTTGGCATAAGACCAGCAATTACTCAGTGTATTACTGGTACTTTATTTTATCGACCCCGTAAGGATGAAAGGCAAAGTTAACCTTGGCAGGATTTTAACTGAGAATGGCAAGGGCCATAACTCGAAATAAATAATAATGTTCGTTCGTTTGTAAACAAACGGCCCGATTAGATACTGTGCCGTGCCGTTGACCGATCGTCACCTGTTCCTTCAACACTGGCTTTGAGGAATAATCAAGATGTTTCTACGTCATTACCCTTCGTCAGGGCTCTATACCTCTCTGCCAATTTGTTGAACCGAGTAAGTTGCGGCTGGCCTTGCCAAATATAAAAAATAAAATAAGAATTTTATTTCTCGCTCTAACACAGCTGATACATAAATGTAAGTATGCACACACACACGCACACACACACACACACACGCACACACACACACACACACGCACACACACACACACACACACACATATATATATATATATGTACGTATGGGTTATATCGAACATTAATAATAATGTTTGGGCAAGGCCAGCCGCAATTCGCTGGGTATACAAATTAGGCTACTCAGCCGATGTATACTTAAGAAAAATCTTCATTGTTACTCAAAGCCAGTGTTGAACAAACAGGTGACGATGTGACACCGGCACGGCACAGCTTCTAATCGGGCCGTTTGTTAACAAACGAATCGAACTTTATTATTAATTATCGATATAACCTATACGTACATATGTATATATATATATGTGTGTGTGTACGTATGCAAACTTACTTTTATGTATCAGCTATGCTAGAGCGAGAAATAAAATTCTTTTTATATATATATATATATATGTGTGTGTGTGTGTGTGTGTATATATATATATAAAGATTTACATATACATAAAGTCAGAGATATATATGTGGCAACCGGAAATGGTATATATTTTATCTAATAATTCTAAGGACATGATTTATGATATATATATATATATATATATATATATATATATATATTGTTATACACAAGAACGAGGTAACGAAAGAAGTCGTGTGGTGTGGTGTGGTGTAGTGTGGTGTGGTGTGGTGTGGTGTGGTGTGGTGTGGGCGTTCAAGAAGTTTTCTTTTTTCTTAAAATAGTTAGCCTGTTTTCGAAGATATAATTAGATGTTAGAATATTAGAATAGTCCAGTTGTTCCCTGCTTTATATCCAAAGCCAGAAGTACTGAGAGATAAGTTTACTTCTGCTCTTATAACAAAGACTGCCATTATTTCGAAACCCTGACATTTATCCATCTCGTGAGATATCTGTAATGGATAAAGCCTGACTGACCGATTTAGCTGCTTCACTAACTAGGCATATAGATAGGTTTCTTTGTATGTATGTATGTATGTATGTATGTATGTATGTATGTATGTATGTATGTATGTGTATGTGTGTATGTGTGTATGTATGTATGACCCCTTAGCCTTTGTCAAGGCCGAATTCTAGGAGAAGGAAAACTCTGATATAACACCTGCAACCCTGATGGTATCCAATAATGTTGACTTGTTCTTCTTTTTGGTAAATATCATCTTGGTTAAGAGAGTGGGACTGGCTTTGTGCAGTGCCTTTGCTCACTATAAAAGCTTCACGGCACAGGCATTGCTTTATATCTGGAGATCTCTCTGCACTTGTCGTCACATGGTACCGTGAGCCCAGCACTATGTGTCAATAATTGTCACAAGTGTAGTGTTTGTACCAGAGTTTTCAAGTCGCTGGCTGGACTAAAAAGTCACACTCGTTCAGCGCCTCGGTAGGGGTTCTCCTAGATGGATATAAAGTAGTGGCCGTACTCGAAAACGAGTTGGCAGCCACCATGTATGTATGTATGTATGTATGTATGTATGTATGTATGTATGTATGTATGTATGTATGTGGTGTGGGCGTTCAAGAAGTTTTCTTTTTTCTTAAAATAGTTAGCCTGTTTTCGGCGACTAAACCGGCAACCCCACCAAGTTTACTTGGTGAGGAGGGTGATTTTGGACACCATGCAGGACAAAAAGCAAAACCTGACAAAGAGCGGAAGAACTCATAAGAGTCAACGGCCATCCGAAAGAGTGCAAATATGTATATACACATGTACCGCGCGGTTAAACCACTGGGAGTGAAGAACCCCTGGCCCTTTTCAGGGCATTCTTCTAGGAGAAGGCAACTCAGGAAACTGGGATAACTCTGATATAAAACCTGCGGCTCAGTAGTTACCGATGATGTTGATCTTTTCTTCTTTTCGGGTTATAGCTACTGTCGCTCAGAGAGTGGGATTGGCTCAGTGCACAGTCTTTCCTCACTTTAAAAAATATCTTCACGCACAGGCATTGCACGATAGAATTAATTAATAATTATTAATAATGGTATATCGTGCAATGGCCACACTCGATAACGAGGGGGAAGTCATCATGTATGTATGTATTTATGTACGTATGTATGTATGTATGCATGTGAGTGTGGATATATATATATGTGAATATATGTGAACATGTATGTATATATATATCTATCTATCTATCTAAGGCGGGTAAAATTCCCGAGATCCATGGACGAGTTCTCTCCAGCGGTCTCTGTCCCTCATTATCGCTGCCATGTCCTGCGTCTCCAACAGACCAGTGTCTGTCCTTAGGGCATCAACATACGTTAACCTTATTTATATATATATATATATATATATATATATATAAATATATATATATATATATATAAATATATATATATATATATATATATAAATATATATATATATATATATATATATATATATATATATATATATATATATATATATATATAGACAAATGTAAACACCATATGAAATTTTTACGAAATTATCTGTCTTAATCTTGGAAGTGAAATAAAATTGAGGATCAAATACATCTAGTTAATAAGCAGTTGATTAATCACATATGTATTATGTATAATAATTACTAACATAAGCACACAAGAGCTTCTACTGTGTTGATCATGTAACGATGTTGGTGGTGGTTGTTGCAGTTGTGGTGGTGGTGGTGGTGTATTTATGGTAGGCGTTGTGATAATAGTTGATGTTGTTAGTGGTAGTGGTGATGATAGAAATAATGACAGTGATGCTATTACTGGTGAGGTGTTGATGATGTCGATTTTGGTGGTGGTGGTGGTGGTGGTGGTGATGGTGGTTGTGGTGGTGATGGGGTGATATTTGTGTTAGTCATGGTTGCGCTGATAGTAATGGTGGTTGTATATGTGGATGTTGGTGGTGGTGGAATTAATGATTTTGGTGGTGGTTGTTGTGATGGTGGTTGAGTGTGTTGGTGATAATGGTTTGATGATAGGGGTGTTGGATGTTAGTTGCATACACGGCGCTATGTGATTGTTTTAAACATAGACAACCTCGATTCAACAAATTGACTGGTACTTTAATTCACTGCATCCGAAATGCTGAAAAGTAAAGTTTACCTTGGCGTGATTTGAACTCAGAACATTAAAATCTGTAATTAAATATAGCAAAGAATGTTGGCGCACACTTTAACAATTGTATCAATTCACTATCTTGACAACGCTCTGTAATAATACGAATCATTTTTAATAGGCACGAGACTTCGAATCCTTACAAAGTGCTACTGTTGATTAAATTAATCCAAGTACACGACTGGTAGATTATAATCACTGTACGAAAAAGTAGTATGATTGTAAAGAGCGGTTAATCATAAATAAAGTAAATTATAGAAGACAGAATAAAGAGGAAAAATAAACATTATCATGGCATGGATTGATTACCGAAAAACATTTGATAACAACCCCACACTCTTGGATCTGGAGATAATATATATATATAAACAAAGCAGCTGCTTACTACTACTAAACCGTGTATTTAAATTCAGCCAAGACACAAGCCACTATAAGAAGCAAATTAACTAAAATGAGATCATTAAATTAGGTCACTGGGTAATTGCTGGCCTTGTGCCTAAAGTAGAAACAATTAAATTAGGTCCAGATACTCAAGTTAGAAAATTAGACCAGAAACAGCCATGTAAATACTGACGAATAGATGAAACTACAAGAGATAGACGTCTACCACATAACTTCAATTTGTGACCTTCTCGTGTTCATTGTTTCTCCACTTGAGGAGGATGTGATATTGCGTTCTCGAACAGTTCGTGGAATTCATTTGACGTCCGCGCTGTGTTGAATCGCTTGTTATACAGAGGCTAGTCTGTAGACAAATAGAACTTATCTTCTATAAGTAATGTATTGTGCTATCGAGTGAGCCAAGTTACGTCTCGGATTTTCTTCAACAGTTCGATATGTATGGATCTACTGAAGATGAGCCTTTGGTTAAGATATAGAATTCACGCCTGATATCTCACTGTTTTCACTTTACCATTTTTACCCCAGGAGGCAGAATCTTTTGTGTGAATTATTCTGGTATAGATCGTTCAGAAATAAAACTGTTGTTTCAAAACAAACAGACAATCTTTCTAACTTATTATATAGATGATTCTTGAGATGTTCGCCCTCAGAGAAAAATTGATATTTTGTCTCATCAAAGCTCCATTATAAACATTAATAATTTTTCTTCACACAAATCCGGCTGAAGATCTCATGGTTACATGATATATATTAATCCACACACTAAAAAATATGAATCAAATACTCATTATGTTCTTGTCCTATATATATCAAAAGAACTGGTAGTGCAAGGCAGACAACCTTGAACAATAAGGTAGCTTGCTTTAAAAGTATCAAAACGTTTTACATTGTCAAAGATTTCTATCTTTTATATATTATATGAAAACAAGATTATTGCATAGAAACCTATTCTACAACATTAGATTGAGTACACTAATACCTGTGGTTTGTTTACAATGTTGATAAATATATATATCAACATATGATGGACTCTCCCGTCGATGCGACGTATGAGAGTTCAACATTCTTTTCAGTTTATTGTTTTAGGATTATGCATTAAATGGCACTTCAATCCAGCTGCTGATTTACACATCAATCCGCATTCGGCTCAGGTGACAGGATCTCGAACAGAGCAAGCTGGATGCCTGACCGGACTTTGGTGTTAGATGTTATCTCACGGAGGCGAGTTAAACGAGATTTCTCAAAGTTCCTTATACCTTCGTGGAAGACAGTTCTCCATGTTTTACAGTTGGCAGTCATGGCTTCAAACGAAGAAAGAGGTACGTTGACAGACATGATTGTACTTCAGCGTGTCCTTATATCAGAGTAGTGGTCTGCCCACACTATGGGCACCATCCTGGAGCTGACTGTACAACAGTACTCAAGGCGACAGAGACCAGCGGCCAGTGGTCAACAGAGCGCCAATCCACAAGGTGGATGACGCGCAGATGAAATATAGAAATGATTGAAAGAAGTGTACTTTCCCATCTTTTCCACTCCATTTCAACATGACCTCACTCAGAATAGGCAATATAAATGCGCGTGGCTTGGGGTCGTCATGGAAGCAGGGCCACCTGCTCAACGACCTCAGGTCCCTAAACATAGATGTAGTGGCCATCAGCGAGACCAGAATCTCCGAAGCACGGTCCTTCGCACCGATCTTCGGCGGCTACGATGTGTACGCATCTCCCAGCCATCCTGGATCGGGGGAGGAGTTGCTGTGCTTTTTCGGAGAGGTTTGGATCTCGCCTTCCTGGACCCAGAAGGTAAGTTGGTGGTGCTTGACGTGATTAGCGGAGACGGGCAAGCTTTCAGGCTAGTGGCCGTCTATGCCACGACAGGAACAGGGCGGCCTGATTTCTTCCGGCGTCTAGAGACCTTTCTTGGAACGTCCCGCTTTTTAGTGTTAGTGGGCGACTGGAACGGAATCTTAGATGCACGCTGGGACTGTGTGGGATTAGCGAATAGGGGAGGAGGGTGCAAGAGCCTCACCAACCTGCTCAGGCGTTTTGAACTGTCTGACAGGTACCGATTGGATTTCCCGTATGTGCCAATGTGGACTTGGACAAATCGCATAGGGTCATCCAGATCATATCTAGATGGAGTATTTTGTAGGGAAATAGATAGGTCTAGCATAGGCTGTCCACAATTCAAGATAGTCAGCTACACGGACCACAATGGAATCTAAACGCGTCCTTACCAGCGCGCAAGGCCTACAGAGACCGGATTAGCGAACTAGTTAAGCGGGCGTTGACGGGGCCACAAGTGGTGGTTTGCTCTGAAAAGAGCGATTAGAATAGAGTCCATTAGGTTTAGTAAGGCTTTAGCAATAGAGAAAAATAGAGCAAAGGGAGAACTAGTTAGAAAATTAGACGAGGCGCTTAGCAAAGGCATTGCGACCGACGTACTTGCGGCGAAATTGGCCCTTGACCAATTCTTCAATGCAAAGTACGAAGGGTGCGTTGTCAGAGCTAGGGTGTGTGCTCTCAGACACGAGGGGACGAAAGCCGTTCAATGGGCCCGAGTGGCGGAGGCGCGTCGTGGCAATAAAGCCACGATCCGGTCTTTGGTGGACCACGACGGGCGCATGCTACTCGATCCCAGGCAAATGTGTGAAGCTTTTCAGCGATACTTCACACAGCTGTTCGGGGGCAGCGGCGGGCCCGATCGAGGGATGGACTTTAGTGTCTACCTCGACGGACTGCCGCGGCTCTCGGCCACTGAGGCGGAGTGTTGCGAAAAGCCGATAACAGCCGCTGAAGTACGGGAAGTAATGACTGGCTGCACAAGGGATAAATCGCCTGGTTTGGATGGTCTGCCGTATGAACTTTACGTACAGATGCCAGACTTGTTCGGAGGCCTCTTGGCGGACGTCTACTGCAACTGGCAACAGAACGGGAGAATTCCCGACTCTGTGAGCTGAGGAGCTGTGGAGCTGCTGAGAAAGGATCCGAACAAGGGGGATAACATAGATAATTTTAGACCCATAACTCTGCTAAACACAGAGTTCAAGATTTTGACCAAGGTGCTAGCAAAGAGGTTGGCGCTTGTCGTTGGTGGTCTGGTGGGTGAGGCGCAGACATGCGCCATTACCGACAGATCCATCCACGACAACCTCCACCTCATGCGATACATCGTAGAGAGGGTAGCTAGGGAGCCTGGCACGGGTGGGTCCTTGATCAATTTAGATCAGTCGAAAGCTTTTGATAGGGTCGACCATCGTTATGTAGCGGCAGTCCTGAGGGCGGGTGGCTTTGGGCCCGTCTTCGGAGGCTGGATCGCTGCCATGCATAGCGACATCTGCTCTGTGGTGAGAGTGAACGGTCACCTTTCGGAACCGTTTAACATCATGTGCTCGGTCCGCCAAGGATGTCCCCTCTCGTCCCTCTTGTACGTATTGACTCTCGAGCCATTACTGCACAAACTGGAGACGTTGAGCGGGGAGCCCGCGCCAACTAGGATGCGGAAGATCCGTGTCAGTATATGCGGACGATGTCACCGTAGTGGTGTCGAACGCCAAACACATCGAGGCGATCGGCACTACACTTAGAGAATACGAAGCGGTGACAGGAACAATGATCAACCAGGAAAAGTCAGTGGGCCTGCAGCTCGGCACCTGGAAAGGCAGGTCCATGCCGTCCAACAGCGTCGTCGGGCGCTGGACGGACGGACCGGTTAAATTGCTAGGGGTCTGGTTCGGTCCGGACCTCCAGACGGATAAAAACTGGGACGAGGTGACGAGCAGGGTGGCTTCTCTCACCCAGAAATGGGCGGTGAGGAAGCTATCCCTGAAAGGTCGAGCGGAAGTGGCTAACGCGTACATCGCGTCCGTCATCTACTACCGCCTGACCGTCGTACCTTGTCCTAAGCCCCGCCTGACTGCGCTGGAGCGTTTGCTCATTCGCCTTTTGTGGAAGGGACGCGCTCCGATGGTCAAGCGGTCCATCTGCTGTCAACACCCCGCTACGTGGAGGGCTGGGTATGCCGTGGCTGATGATGCTGCAGTCCTGGGTCAAGCGAAGACCGAGAGGGAGCGCTTGGAGACTGGAATGTCTTCAGGCGCTCACAGCCCTCGTCCAATCGGGCAATGTGATCGGTGGAAACTCCACCTTAGCGTTCTATAGAGGATTAGTGGAGTGGAAGGGCGACGACGTACTTGGAGAAACTCGAGGCGTCGACGAAAATCAACTAGCCAATCTCTTCGGAAGAACTTTCGGGCCGGGGCCTATGGACAACTTCCAGAAATCCCTGGCCTGGCAGTGCTACCGGGGAGCTTTGACAGTTCGGGATTAACTCTACAGGCATGGAGGTGCCGTCAGCCGGGCATGTCCGAGATGCGCGCAGGGCGACGAAACCGTCCTGCACGCACTCGTCCAATGTCCGAGCATTACAGACTTGTGGGTTTATGTCGAACACCTGCTGTCACGTGTAGGACGGATCCAGCTATCAGCTGAGTCCATCGTGAACATTGCCCTGCCTTCTTCCTTTAGCCGGGAAGGGAAGTCAGTTTTTATCTGCCTGGTGGCCATGGCGAAAGAGATAGTATGGTGGACGCGTCTGAAAGGGCTGAAGACGAGCACTTACCTCTTCGGTGATGCCCTGATTGACTTTTTCAAATTTCATTTGAAAAGGAAAATCAGGGTGGAGAGGGAAGTGCTCCCTTCCCAGCATTTTGTTGAAAGATGGGTGAGAGAAGCAAGAATGGCCCAATGAATGGGCCTACTCTGAGTATGTGTCTGTAAATTAAAGGTGGAAAACTGGGAGAGGGCACTTGCCCTGGTGGTCAGGGTTACTGTGGATTTTTAATGGGCTTTCTCCACGAATGTCCCTCGGAAGTCTCCCCCCTATTGTGGAACTTTTTCATTGTTCTATTATTACACCTCTGTTTTTTGTTTTTTTTACACGCAGAAATGCCGTTTTGTACCGTCCTGTATTGTCCTGTACTGTCCTTAATGTCTACTTTGTGTAAACCCTTGTGTTTAACTTTGCCTTTCATCCTTACGGGGTCGATAAAATAAAGTACCAGTAATGTACTGGGTAATTGCTGGCCTTGTGCCTAAAGTAGAAACAATTATTATTATTATTATTATTATTATTATTATTATCATTATTGGAAATTTTCTCTTGCTTGGAAATTTTCTTATTGGTTGATTGAGACATTTGTTTATATTTTATAAACAAAGACATCATGAATCATACGAACGCCCTAAAAGCCAGCGAACCGGATCATCCTACTGAATCTCACCCTATTTATCGTTTCCTCTTTCTCTCTGAAAGTCTAAGTGTTTCAGCATCATTAAATTCTGATGGTGGTGGCGGATGTGGTCGTGGACATTGTAGTGGTTGTGTCTGTATGGTGGTGCTGAGGTGACGATGCTAGTGCTGGTGGAGTTGATGATGGTGTTCGGTATATTGCCAGGAGTGAAGGTTTTACTTCTCATATTTAAGACCCTACTGGCGGTAATGTTAGTAGTGGTAGTGGTGGTGGTAGTGTTAGTAGAGTTAGTGGTGGTGGTAGTGGTGGTGGTGGTGGCAGTCATAGTAGTGGTTGCCGGATAGTTGTGATGGGAGACGCAAATAAGACCGTTATTGCTCCAATTAATTTACTAACCCTTAATAAATACACGAAACCGAACACACACACACACATATATATATGTATATATATATATATATATATATATATATATATATATATATATATATATATATATATATAAATATATATGGTCGTTTTAGAATCCTCAACAATGCAGATGGGTAAATCTCCAGGTAACACAATCAGGTGGTAATGAGAGAGAGAGAGAAATGTAAGAGGAAATGTAGAATGAGACGTAGAGAGCGTAAGAGAACGTGGGAAAAGTGTAAAAATAATAACACGAGATAGAGTTACCTTGGAAGTGATTTAATTGTCCCTATATTTCGGATTTCGCATCCATCAACTGAGGGTTTTCCGAGGGGAATAAGCTTTTTGCCGTGTGCGTACAACTGAAATACTCTGTCGGGCGCGTGTGCGCGCGGAATAGCTGGGGTCAGACAAAGGTCGAGGCAGTTCTTCTATAGAGTAGTGGGGTAGTGATGTGTCAATATGTACACATCTTCGCTGTCAATTTCTTATATTCCCTCTGTGATACTGGCAGGCATGATGATGGTAGTCTGCCTGCCTGTTGTCTATCGGTCGGTGGATGGTGAGCACGATATATACACAATAACAATCGCTCGATGGTCACTGTGTGTGTTGTTGTTGCTTCATTTGTTTACACCAGCTATCTCGCCTCACTTCTCTCGGATCGATTATTGATTTGTGGTCCGAGGGGTTTGATCCAGTGTACCTCATTGGTCCTTAGAGTGCCGACGTTGCGTTCCGTCGATAACACTGCGACAATGGGCCTTCCGTCTTTGTTTCCGAATTTGATTATGTGTTTCCGGAAAGACGAGGCCCTAGTGTTGATGGGCTCCTTGATCCGGATATGTAGTGGCCGGATGGTGCTACCAATGTAGAAGTAGTTACACTTACCACATTCTACCTTGTATACGACGTACGTGCGTTAGCAACAGTTCGTCTGGCGCATTGGACAGTTGCTGAGGGAACACGCGACATCCAATTTCTCAGGTTTCCTCGAGAAGCATCTCTGTAGGGATGGTCCCGAGTGGGCCAAGTGGATGTCGAAGCCCTCCATCCGTATGGCCTGCGGATAGTGTTGGTGGTTTTCTCGCCCAGGTGCGGGATCTTAAAAAAGCACTTCCCTTGAGTGTTTCTCTGCCTCTTGCGTCTTACTCTGCTTGTAAACGATGTCCCTTACTCTGCTTGTAAACGATGCTGTCTCCAGCACCCTGTGGAACCGCTTGGTATGGGCGACACCACTCACGGGATCGCTGCATCTATTTATTAATCCGCGTGATCTCGTTCGTGATGTATCCTCTTTTAACAGTGTTAGGAAGGGCATATTTGTAGTGGACGAATAAGTCCTTGCAGGCTGCCTTGCGGTAGAATTTGGTGTTTATCCCTCCCTGTTCCGTGATGTTTATTCGGAAGTCGAGGAGGGCAAGGGGTCTGTGGTCGTTGGGGTGTTCAATAGTGAAGTCAATATTCTCGTCCGTGTTGCTGAACGTTTCGTAAATCCCGTTCACCATCTCCTGGGAAGATGTGAGGATGAGGATGTCGTCCACGTATCTTGAGAAGAAGGCGCCAGCGTTGGAGTGTCAGGTGTTGAGTGCCTTGCGTTCAAGGCTGTCCATACAGGAGATCGCTAGCACACCCGACAGACTTGAACCCATGGGTAGCCCTGAGGTCTGCCGGTATGTGTGGCCGAGAAAATTGAAATATGTGTTCTCAACGACAACGGATAGGAGCTGGTGGATGTCAGTTGGGGTG
>OZ024740.1:246742921-246847921 GCA_964016885.1 Eledone cirrhosa | reverse complement strand
GGGCCGAGGATACCAGAAGTTTCCACTGCCAGGGGAACGACCTCAAACCTGTCGGAGAGCGACCGGTATTTGAGAAGTTTGGCCCCCTCAGCCCGACGTGCAGCAGAACCTGGGTCAGTCGCAGACTGCACCAGGTTGCGGCTGCAGAAGGAACTTCAAACATCACTGGTGAAACTCGCTATATTATACTAAAAGAAGAGAAATAAATAAAGAAATATATAGAAATATATATTTTTGTAAATATGACAATAGAACCGTGTGGAAATGGAATCACCAATTGAAACATAAGTTTTAAATCTCCGAAGCCGTTTATGAAAGTATTGAAGAAGACAAGAAAACACAATTCGATCTTCCGACGTGGAAGAGGCTCCTATCAGAAGAAACCGTCACCGAATCATCATTTTTCTTACCTGTTGTACAAACCTGGCTGGACACAGAACACTGCACAAACATTCTAATAGTTCTATAGAGTTATGAAATAATACATATGAACAAGCCATAGTTGACGAACATTATTAAGTAATGTCAGTTTCATGAGGAGATAAAACGCCTCCATACTTTTGAAGAAAAAAAAAAAAAAAATCACAAGGGATTGACACTCCAAATTCACTATTTTCCTTTTACTTTGCTCCACTTTTCAAATTAAATGACACGACGGTTCACTTATATTCAAATATTGTAAGCGCGTCCATTGAGAATGTCGTCTATGACAAACTGCTCAGTTACTCGCATGTGTGCGTACTGAATTCTGGGTCTTTCCGCTGGGAACAACCCCTCGTCTCCCTTTTTTTTTTCATTCACTCATTTTTTTCATTCACTCATTTATTTTTTTCATTCACTCATTTATTTACTGCCATTCTACCTTCATGTGTCTCCCCCTCCATGCTGCCCCTTTTCGCTCTCGTTTTCTGGCACCTCCATATATATAGGTGAGCTATGCTGCCCTCTTACCAGCACTTTCCCTTCCAACCACACACACCAGCCACCCACCCCTGATGCCGCTCGGTGCCCCAGTCCTGGCCCCAGGCCCTATCCCCCACCCCTCCAAATCGACACCTGCAGCACTTGCGGCACTACTAACAAACGGAAGAGGGGCCGGAATTGTTTGGGGTGCGGCTGCTTCCACCACCTCATCTGCGTTGGCTTGACTCGTCGAGCTTCCAATGCCCTCGCAGCATGGAGGTGCAGGAGCTGCCTCTTCCCCACGTCTTCCCAGCCACGGCCGTCTGGCACATCACCAGATGGGACAGCGAGCTTGCCTGACGCCCGAGCCTCGCTGGTCAACATCGCTCGGCTCAGGCGGCTCCGGAAGATCCAACTCAGGATCCCGAGAGCGGCACGGGTGCCGGTGGCCGATGCCCTCGCTTCCTCGATTGAGAGCACCCTGGACTCCAATCGAGCCAGTGACTGGGAGTGGCTGTTCTATTTCGCCCCACTCGCCCTTGGTCTCCCCAGCTCTGGCGCTGACCGGGGCGGTCGGTCAGCAGCAGCCTTCGTCAAGGCCAATGTCTCGTCATTTGGGCGAGCGCCTATTCCAAGCGTGCCCAAGGACGCCACACACCCCACCCTCAGGTACCCCCTATCCTCCACCCCCGAGGCCAGCGCCAAGCGTTTGCGTGACCAGGTAAACGCAAAGCTTATCATGGGTGATGTCTCGGCCGCAGTCAGAGTTGTTGCCTCAGAGGACACTGTCCTCCAACCCACCGAAGAGATCCTGGCTGCTCTGCGGCTCAAACACCCTGAGCCACCCACTGATCTCAGACCCATACCCACACCCAACCCCCACCTGCTCCTTGTGGCTACTGATGCAGATATCATGTCCGCCATCAGGTCCTTCCCAGCTAGCAGCTACGGAGGTGTTGATGGTCTCCGACCAGGTCACCCCAAGGAGTTGACATCCCACTCACCGTGGAGGCCGGGCGCCGCCTTCTGAGTGTAATTGTGGCGCTCACCAATAGGCTCATTCATGGTTCCCTCGACCGAGGCCTCTTTTTTTCGGCCAGCCTCACCGCTCTCAGGAAGAAAGAGGGTGGCATACGCCCCATTGCTGTGGGCAATGTCTTCCGGAGGCTGGCTGCCAAGATGATCTGCAAGTCCGTCACACATGAACTGGGTGAGGAGTTTAGTCCGGTGCAACTGGGTTTCGGCGTCTCCGGTGGCTGTAAGGGAGCCTCTCATGCAATCAGGCAGTTCTTCAGCAGCTGCCCATCGGTACCGGCATCCAGGGACTCCAGGCACCTCATTGTCAAGCTTCACATGAGGAATGCCTTTAACTCTTTACGCCGGGATCATCTGCTCGAGGCCTGCCTCAGCCGAGCCCCCTCTTCCTACACGCTCGCCTACCTGTCATGGAGCCCCGAGCATGCTCCTAGATGCTGATACGGTCATAACCTCAGCTACTGGAGTCCAACAGGGCGACCCTTTGTGACCCCTCCTGTTCGCCCTTGGTATTGACCACATCGCCCAGAGTATCACGGCCCCTCTCAACGTTTGGTATCTGGATGATGCTACGTTGGGCGGGCCCGTACGGACGGTCTGCCAAGACCTTCAATCGGTGATTCCTGCCCTGGCGGGAATCGGCCTCCAGGTCAACTCGGCCAAATCGGAGGTGGTGAACGTCAGCCTCGATGCTGTGAGCTTTGCAGTCTCCGTCTTGGACGTGTGGTCCATTCTCCACCAGGTTTAGGTGACCCCCAAAGAGGATGTGCTCATCCTCGGGTCACCGATCCACCCGCCGGCCATCCGCTCCACCATCAGGTCCAGGCTTCAACAGCTCCAGACTCTCACGAGCCGACTAGGCTTGATTGACGGCCACCCAGCTCTCTTTCTGCTGAGGAACTGCTTCGCCATGCCGAAGCTCCTCTATACACTCCGCAACGCTCCATGCTACACCCAGACATCTCTCCTCGCTTACCTCGATACTTGTATCCGAGCAGCAGCCGAGGGGATATGCAACGTCAAGTTTGACGACATAGGGTGGCAACAGGCCACTTTACCGGTCAGGTATGGCGGCCTAGGCCCCCGGTCCCCGATCTCACTAGCTTTGCCGGCGTATCTTTCGTCGGTAACCTCGTGCCGCGTCCTCGTCAGCAGGGTTCTTCAAAACACAACAGAACCCTCTGTGTTCAGAGAACGTGAGGCCGCCTGTGAGACGTGGGACCGGCTGGGACTTAGCCCAGTAGAGGTCCCTCCTCCTTCTCCCCCTGTTGACGTCAAGTCCCCCCCCAATGCACTTGGGATGCCATCCAGTGCAGCCTGGCCTCAGACAGGCTCACGCGCCAGATTGACCAGCACCGCCTTGCTTGTTTTCGTGCGGCCTCCAAACCCCACAGTGGTGCCTGGCTCCATGCTCTGCCCTCCTTCTCCACTGGCACGCAAGCTAGACAACCATAGCTTGCGAATCGGCGTTTCCCTGTCCTCGGCCTCTGGATCTCCCAGCCACACCAATGTCGCTGCGGTTCCACCGTGGACTCTTTCGGCCTCCACCCGCTTTCCTGTCGCCACAGTGCCGGCCGCATTCCACGCCATACTGCCCGCAACGAAGTCATTAAGCATGGCTTGGACGCTGCAGGCTTCCCTTCCCAGCTCGAGCCGGTGGGGCTGGATCGAGGGGACGGCAAAAAGCCAGATGGCATGACCATCTTGCCGTTCCGCGGTGGCAAACCCCTCGTCTGCGATACCACTTGCACCGATACTTTCTGCAGCCCCAACCTGGTGCAGTCTGCGACTGACCCATGTTCTGCTGCACGTCGGGCTGAAGAGGCAAGTTATGTTTTTAAGCCGTGCGGTAGATTAGTACGCCACATTGGGATTTCAACTTGAAACAAAGAGCTGGAACAAATATTGCGTCCAACAATCTAACAATTACCCCCAGTTTACTGTCTTAGATTGGCACGCTCTTTTTTTTTTAATCCCCGATTGGATAAAAAGCAATACTGGCTCGATTGTAGAACGACGTTTGACTTAGTCATTCATGATACCTGAAAGAAATAAGCTTGCAGAAACATCCAGCTATACTAACTGCTACAATTCAAAGGCTCATAAAGACCTGGTCAACAATCTATACCCTTGTAATTGAAAGTATAAAGATTGTTTCTGATATTATAAACCCTTCAAAAGGAATATTCCAAGGAGGCATTCTCCCTATGCTTCTGTTTATTGTTTTATTTTGGCACTAACATTCAATTATTTCTCAATCTTAGAGGTTCATCCAGTCGGAGCTTATTCCGATTGTGTATGGTGTTAACCGACTGAGAGTACAAGACGACTCAATGATTGGGATGCCAATCGTTGCAAGGTTAATTGTTAGGTATTTCTTGCAGCTCAAAGAACTTGACCAATGTGAAATGAAGTGCTTTGTTCAAGACTACTATGCGCTGTTCAGTCTAGTGATGGAACTCTAACTACTAATTATCAGTAATAGTAGCATGGCATGATTCATAATAGTGGTGTATATGAATGCATACATGGCATGTTTATGTACATAGAATGTTTCACTATGAATGCTTTAAACTCTCACAGAAGCCTTTAAACTCTCACTCCGTACTGAGACAAGAGTGAGACTTTAGCTTATATGCGTTTTGCGGATAAAGCATCAGTTGGAGAAGTTCATTTGCATATAGTGCGTGCTTGACCTGACTGGGTTTAATTATCAGTAACAGTAACATAGCGCGATTCATAATAGAAGTGCATATGAAATCATAAGTTGTTATATCTATGTGTTATAAACATATATAAATATCGCTTGAGACATCTATCTCAGTAGCAGCGTGAGAACGCCAGTTAGTTATCTGGTATTCTTTGTCGTTGTTTTTATTTCTTCCTTTCGTCCTAATATTTCGGGACTTAAAATCCCCTTCTACAGAGTATAAGGAGCTCTAAGAAAAGAATGTTCTGGTTTCTTCTCTTTGGAATTAGATTTAAATTTAAATTTTATAACCCACTTTCAAGCGTTGCTTGATGTTTGCTTTATTATTCACGAGTTGCCGGAGGATGACGTCAATTACCGATATAATATTTCATGGAATCAATTTTCTTGTATGAGATGTTGTTTAGCTTGCGTGTGTGTGCATGTGGGTGTGTCCTTTTATTTCAAGTATTGTGTTGAGTACTAATCTGTTATTTATTTGTTTGTTGAGTCAACGTATGAGCAAGGCTTCCTTAATTCTTAAATTGCCCACATCTCTCTCTTTGGCTTCAATGTTGACTGTAATATTTTTCTTGGTGTTTCTGCATTTGTCAATGTGTATTTTGAATGAGGATGCGCGTGTGTTGAGGTGTTCTTTAATGCGGGTGTGGAGTGCTCGAATCATGCTATCAATGTAGAACGCCTTACATTTGTTGTATTCAATCCGGTATACCACATGTGTCCACTGGCACATACCTGTATCACGGATAGCGCAGTTAGTCAGCGAGCATTGGTTGTTGTTTCTGGATTGCTTTTTAGACAGGTATCCACGCAGTGAAGGGCCGGAGTGTGCTAATTGCACCAGTCCTTTTTGCGGATGGCTCTGCAGATAGCTGTGGTTATGTTTGCGCTGAAGTGTGGTACTTTGATGAAGCAGGTGTTAGAGGACGTATTATGCCTGCAACGCCTTCGATTCCTATGATGATTCACTGTGGATGTTGGGTATCCGTTCGTCTTCAGTACATCCATGAGGTGTGAGCGACCTGGTCCGCTGTCTTCCTGCATTTATTCAGGATACGCGTAAGTTCATTTATGATGTATCCGGTTTTAGCACCAAAGGGAAAAGCTGATCTATAATGCACAAACATGTCTCTGCTGGCAGCTTTCCTTTAGAAGTTGGTGTATATAACACCTTCTGTTATTCTAAACTTGTCCGCTGGCACATACCTGTGTTTCGGATAGGGCAGTTAGTCAGCGAGCATTGATTGTTGTTGTCTCTAGATTGCAGTGAAGGGCCGGAGTGTGCTAATTGTGTGCTGTGTTGTATATAACAAAACTGCATTATTCCTGACATTAAGAAATATTGCTCTAATACATTTGTTTTTACAGTAAACAAAATTTCAAAATGCATATTTTACACCAGTGTTGATACTAACAGTTTCGTTGCTTTTTAGAAGTTTTAGCAGAGTAGAAGTATGAAGTCGTGAGTTGACAGTGTGGTAAAGTGATAGTATCCTCGTTGGATTGTCTTGTCGACATAGACGTGAGGGAAGGTCCCTCGATCTATTTACCATCTTTGTATTTACAATGTTCCTTTCGTCAGGTCGCCAATTCCAGCAGCATGGATTATAGATGTTATTGAGACACGAGTAACATAATAATGATTTCAACAGCAGAAATTAGAGATGAAATGTGTTTATTTTTGATGTAGCACAAACAATGTTTGTTAACTTATATGGTTGAAGTTACACATAAAAAGAGGTTACAAAAGGGAATGTGCCATTGCGCCGGAAAGCCGGCGAGGCTAGGGTGCAAAATCTCACCGTTACATTATGCGTGTTGCTGGTTCGAAGTTCCCGGTACAAGAAACAGATTCTTCAAATCTTCGCGGGGAATTTCTTCCTCAGGGCGCGTAGGGATACATCCTCTTCTACTGGCGCTGATTGGCTGAACTGAGTCAAATCACGCACAGAGAATGTATGTGAGCCCGCGGAATGTAGGTCACTACAAAGTTATTAATAAATTAGGGCATAATTTTACAAGTCCAAATCTCTCTCCCCTCCTCTTGTCACCGAAAAAGAGTCACATTGCAACACTGGAGGCCTCTGTTATTAAAACGTCCAAGAGAAGTGTAAGACACAACTGCATAGAAAGTTTACTAAATCTAAGCAGTTGTGAACCGTAACAACAATACTCCCAAGCTGCAGCTCAGAAATTACTTGTTCATATAGGGTGATAACAACATCGGTTCCAATGATGAGCATTCTTTCATTCGATAAGCTGAATATCAAACTTGTTAGATTAACATGTAAGTGGCTGAGTATTCCACAGTCCTGTCTAGCTTTAACGGAATCTTAGAGCAGAATCAGCACGACACAATATATATGACAAGACAAGATCTTTGATTTACAGGTACAGTTCATCCAGTGGGCCTGCCGACCACTGAAACTGTCTACATCTACCGTATATCTAATGTGTATTTGGGGGAGAAGAGGGAATGCTTGTATTTATTATAACAGTCACGATCACTACTATCATATGATAGTAGTGATCATTTCGTCATGGTATTTTGTGAGGATAACAAACTGCAACAAAAACAACGGTAACGATGACGACGACAGTGACAACAATAATCACAACAATGAACAACGATAAAAAACAACAATGACAAAAACAACAACAACAATAACGGCAACGATGACAACGACAGCATCAACAAACTAAAACAACTACCATAGAACAACTACAATATCCACCCCAAATAGAATGACAACAATAACAGTAACCAAGACAACAACGTCATGCTTTCACAGAAAAGACAATAGACAAAAAAGAAAATGATACGAGCCACAAAGAACCCACGGAAACCCTGAAGGATCTGAAAGCCGCTGAGAGTGAGATGGCCTGCGACGCAGACAACACCAGTGAGGAAGATGAAAAAGAAAATGAAAGACTGGAATGCAGCAAAGGTAAACTAAAGAACCACCAGACGGACCCCAATTAGAAGAGAACGCAAATCAACAGACAGGAGATGACCAGTGGATAAATCAAGCAATATGCATGGCACTAACTGAAACTCACCGGACAGCTAGCGTAGCAATTACGGAGATACACATACCAAAGTATGTTGTATTTCAGACTGAGAGGGGGGAGAGAACTCATGGTGGAGTTGTTTGTACATCTGTGAACATGTCACGTTATTAGTACAGTTGTCACATTCCAACTCGGTCTGTGACATACTATTGCTACTCGTGAAGCAGCTCAAAATGGTAATATGTGTCACATATCGACCATCAGATTTCCCCAGACATGACGACAAATTTGAATACAGTCTCAGAAGGATTGAAGTGCTGAACAATTTGAATCATTGTCTCAACATCTTGCTGCTGGTAAATTTTAACGGTCAAATGGTCTGAAAGCCAGCCCCTCTCAGCAATGACGGCACCTGAACATATGCAGGCAGAATCCTTATTGGACCTTACAAACAGACTCTTCATGGAACAAATGGTACTTCATCCAACAAGACGTGAGAATACTCTGCAACTCTGATTCGTGAATAACACGGAGCTCATCCACAATGTGTAAGTGCACAAACAATTGTCTCAGACCATAACATAGAACTAGGAATGTATAGTCCGAGGAAGACAGTAGATTTACAGCCGACAGGAAGTACTCTATCCAGTTTAAATCAAACTTCCACAAAGCTAACTGGAAAAGGATTCAGGAGGAACTCCTAAAGCAAAACCGGACCAACATTCTTTTTATGGAAGATGTGAATATTCGACTTGAGCAATGCATGGAAATAAGACAAGCCATATGTTCCAAGCACCCCCCCCCCCTCGGAAAGAAAGGCCAGAAAACACAAGAATATTATTCCCAGAGACAGGAGAATCCTTATGAGAAGAAGAATAAAGATCTCAAACCGGCTACATACACAAGTAAGGAACATGGCGCAATCTCGATTGAAGCAGCACTGTTTCAAACTGAAAATGAACTCAAACTCCCATGAAAAGAAGAGGACAGAAAGAGAAGCCGGGGGCTATAGAAAACATAAAGACGAACCTAAGGTCTTCTTTAAATATGTAAAAGAAACCGCCACTTTTCCATAAAAGTTGCTCACTGATCGCAGACCCCCTAAGAGATAAGCGAGGCACTGAATGAACAATACAAAAGTGTTTTCACACCTCGAATGAGACACATGTAAATAAATAAGCCTGATGACTAAGATCCCGAGTGATCCACAGCATGAGGCGAAGCGCAAATAAGAACAGCAGCAACAAACTGCCTTTTGAATGAATGGCGAACCAAAGAAGGCTGGCTGTAGAAAGTGTAATATCACTGGCGGTGCCCCAGCGTGGCCTCAGCCTTTCGCCTGAAACACGTAATAGAATAAAAGAAGAACGATAAAAAATAACAACAAAGATAACAAAAACAACTACCATAGAACAACAGAACAAGAGTAACCACAACAAACAACTGAAACGAACAACATACTAAGCAAGCAATAAACGAGCAATCATCAACTAGCAGCCGACTCACTTTTTCCCGACCCAGTTTTTTGGAATAGGTTTGTACTTCTGTAAATGTGTTTAGCAGAAGTTCTTGTTCTGTAGTTAACTATTTAATGACTTCACATGGATATCGTGACGGATCTGGCACTGATGAATATTGTATATATATATATATATATATATATATATATATATATATATACGTGTGTGTGTGTGTGAAAGTACTTGTATGTATGTAAAAGCTAAAAAGAAATTTAAAAAAATAACGAAACAAAATGCACAGTACATGAAATAAATATATTAGTTGAACGCTTGAAATAGCAGGAAGAGAGTATTAACGTTTCGGAAACTAGTCCTTCATCAGAAGATAGAGTTAGAGATAGAAGATAAATACAATGTAAAGAGTGATGAGAGGCAGGAACGGGGAAAATGCGAAAAATAAAAACGGGGAGAAAAATACACACGTGCGTACCCAGTCGGCCTTCTTGGAGAGTGGCCGGTGTATGGTAACTTCGGCGTAAAAGAGGTTTACAAAGGGAAATAACAAATGTATAGTGTGTATACGTGTGTGTGTGTGTGTGTGTGTGTGTGTGTGTGTGTGTGTGTGTGTGTGTGTGTGTGTGTGTGTGTGTGTGTGTGTGTGTGTGTGTGTGTGTGTGTGTGTGTGTGTGTGTGTGTGCGCGCGAGTGCATGTGTGTGAGTGCGTGTGAAGGTGTGTTCGTATGTTTGAAACGTGACATGCTGGCTTCTGAACGACGTAAGCGGGTGTATATGAATGTGTATGAATTTCAATATAAACGTACATAAACACATACACAGCAGTCGAGAGGATATTGAAAAAGGTAGAGGATGGTTTATTACATAACATGGTATGGCTGTAAGAGAAGTTGCATAACTTTGCATACAACGATACTATGGTAATATAATAAATGATTAATCTGCAAGATGTGAGGTTATTACGTGCGTGGATGGAGCCGGGAAGTGGTGGGGATGGAGTAAATGTTAGGAAACATTCACCACCGACAACGCCAGAGCCCCGGCACTGGGAGCCACGCAAAACCAGACGAGCGCACAAGAGAATCAAGCACACATGGATGTGAGCACATGAAAGTGTGTTGTTAGTGTGTGCGGGCGGATGCGTAAATGTGTGCACGCATCCGAAAATTTAGGTTGGATGGTTAGGTGTGTGCAGAAGTATATGTGTGGAGTGGTGTTTAAATACGGATATTGTAAAGATGTGTGTATTGTGTTGTGGGTGGAGTTGTGTGTGTATATATGTGCGTGCGTAAGGGTAAAGGAAGCGTGAGGGGAGCGGGAAATGAGACCAAAACGGAAAAGAGGTTCCAAGACGGAAAATTAAGTTCTGCTCGGTCCTGTTGCAAGGGGTTGGGGGAACGGAAGTGACGAGTGACAGAGGTGTCTTTACCCAGTCGTATGTCCCGAAGGTGTTTGGCGATTCGATCTGCCAGCCGACGGCCTGTTGTCAGGTGTAGATCGACCCACAAAGGGAACACCCGAGGGTGTAGACGGCGTTCGTGGAGGTGCATGTGAAGGAATGGAGAATGCGAAAGGAATTGTTTGTACATGTGAGAGTGGTAAGGCTGCATACATGCATACACACACACACACATATATATACATACATAATACATATATACATACATACATACATACATACATACATACATAAATTACATACATACATGCATGCATGCATACATACATGCATACATACATACATACATACATACATACATACACACACCAAATTAAAGCACAACCGGCCTGATATTGTAGTTTGGGACCACACATTGAAAACGTGTTCTGTTATGGAGATCAGCTGCCCACTTGATGTAAACGTTGTCAGAAAAATATAGGAGAAGGAGGACATCTACGGACCATTGATGAGGAGTTTACAAATCCAGTATCCAAGATACACCTTTAGCTTCATACCCATCATTATTGGTGCTACGGGTTATATACCAACCCGCTTGGACCAAAGTATGACTGAACTTGGATTTGCGGACAAAAAGCGCAGCTCCCTAATTCATAGTCTACAAATGGCTGCGATAGCTGGCACCTTCAAAATTTGCAAAACATTCTTGCGATTCAAGGGATGACAATTTCTTTTCTTTTACAACCTTGCCACCAGGAAGGTGGCCGGTCAAAAAAATATACTCGAAATTAAGAGAAAGAGAAAACATACATACATACATACATACATACATACATACATACATATATATATATACATGGTGGCTGCCAACTCGTTTTCGAGTACGGCCACTACTTTATACCCATGTAGGAGAACCCCTACCGATGCGCTGAACGAGTGTGACTTTTTAGTCCAGCCAGCGACCTGAAAACTCTGGTACAAACACTACACTTGTGACAATTATTGACACATAGTGCTGGGCCCATGGTACCATGTGACGACAAGTGCAGAGAGATCTACAGATATAAAGCAATGCCTGTGCCGTGAAGCTTTTATAGTGAGCAAAGGCACTGCACAAAGCCAGTCCCACTCTCTTAACCAAGATGATATTTACCAAAAAGAAGAACAAGTCAACATCATTGGATACCATCAGGGTTGCAGGTGTTATATCAGAGTTTTCCTTCTCCTAGAATTCTGCCTTGACAAAGGCTAAGGGGTCATCTCTCCCGGTGCTTTTGGATGGCCATTGACTCTTAAGAGCTCCTTTGCCCTTTGACAGGTTTTGTTTTTAGTCCTGCAGGATGTCCAAAGTCACCCTCCTCACCAAGAAACCTTGGTGGGTTTGCCAGTTTAGTCGCCAACGACCCAACCATGGGACAGGTTGTACTGGGATACATGTTACCAGTAGCACCAACTGGTGACCTGACATACATGCATACATACATACATACATACATACATACATACATACATACATACATACATACATACATACACTGGGACGAAATACACCCAGAGCTAAATTATTTCACAGCGAAACAATTACGCCAACAAGCGACGTTTGTAGAACGTAAAAATAAGATAAATATTATTAATTGTAAGTCCACCACAATAAACATGGAATCAACAACACGTGCTACAGGTCGCCATGCTACTAGACTTCCTAGCAGCCAGGTCGAACAATGCCTTGAAACAACTATGCCTGTAAGAAACTTGACACCACCTGTACCATCTAAGTCTACCTCGAATGTTGGGGAAAACACTATCGATAATAATAATAATCGAAGAAATAATAATAATAATAATAATCGAAGAAATTTGACACCACGTGTACCATCCGAGTCTACCTCGACTATTGTGGAAAATACTATCGATAATGATAATCAAAAGTATAAACAATTGAAAATTTCCCTCAAGGAAATCTTCCAGGGAGAAATTAATTCATGTATAAATATCTCTCTTGCTGAACGTATTAAAAGGACAATGTTTAATAAAAAACCAAATAATGAAATATTACGTGTTATTGACGAAATGGGGGATGAATATTTACGACGGATAAAAACTCCAACATTTTGGTAAATCAACACCTGTGTATATGCCTCAGCAACGTCAGTGAAGCATTATCTTGGTGATAGCAGAGATATTAACAAGAACAGAATACCACCAAAAATACCATCATATATAAGTAAAATAGAAAAACAGATTGCTGACCTACGAAAATCTATAGGATATGTGACAATGCTCCTTACATGCAGACAAACACAAAAAAACCTCACTCCTCACCAACAAAGAGTGAAAAATAAAATAGAGACGATGTTTGGTAACAGTAGAACCAGAAATCTTCAATATAAGATGATCACCCTCAAACAAGAATTGAGAGCTGTTAGCGAAAAACGCCGATACCTGAAGAAGGTAGATGAGAGAAAAGTGATTAATAAAAGATTCAGACGAAACCAAACATCAGTCTATAGAGATATGAAGGGCAAAATAATAAGTGTCACTGAGGCCTCATCCCAGAAAGACATAGTTTCTTTATAGAGCAAAATACGGGGTGAAAAGAAGAATTTCAACCAAGATGCAGTGTGGCTAAGAGAAATCCAAAAGAACTATTGCTCCTACACTACAACAAAAACATACGAAAGAAGTGAGGGTACCCTTGAGACTGTGATAAGAAAACTCCAAGATAAGAAAACATCAGGAAGAGACATGATTGTCGGCTACTGGTACAAAAAACTGATATTCTATCGGAGGAATCTTACTGACGTCTACCAACAAGTTCTTAAGGAAGATGCACTTATACCAGAATGGTTGACATTAGCACAAACATTACTGGTCCCCAAGAACAAAGACACCCACTTGACAAAAAAGTACCGACCCATTGCATGCCAGAACCTGATGTATAAGATGTATACAGCCTGCCTGAATCTATTCCTCCAAGATCACTGTGAAAATAATAACATCATCACAGATGAACAAGCAACTGGAAAGAAAGGGGTTTGGGGATGTGCTGAACAACTCCTAATCAACAAAATTGCGATGTCGGAGGTGCGACAACTTAGGAGGAATACGGCTACCGTCTGGCTGGACTACAGGAAAGCTTTCGATTGTTTTCCTCATTCTTGGATGATAGAGGCCCTCCAACTTTCTAAAGTCCCAGACATTATTGTCAGAGCCATAGAGATACTGTCTTCTTCTTGGGATACTATCCTAAGGCTGACAGAGAGGGAGGACTCTATTTTCACTGATAAAATAAAATATTGCAGGGGTATATTTCTCTGTGATATTATTCATCTTGTCATTAAGCCCCTTGTCCTTTCTGCTCAAGAAATGTGAGGGATACATCATTGGCTCACAGGAGGACAGAAATACGAACCTAACCCATAATTTCTTTGTGGATGATCTGAAACTCTATGCCAAGAACATGGATGAAGAAAAATCTTGACCTGGTTACAACGTTCTCAAAGGATATAGGAATGGAGTTTGGCCAAGATAAATGCTCATACATGACTGTAAAGCGGGGAAAAACAACAACCCAATCTAGCAACATTGTCATCAATGGCCTAACTGTTTCACCGATATCTGATAAGGACTGCTACAGATACCTGGGGATAGATGAGAACATATCCTATAATGGTGTCTGTAATAAAGAACGCGTAACCAGGGAATACTACACCCGATTAAGAGAGATCTGGTCATCGGAACTCTCTGCGCAAAACAAAACAGTGACTCACAATGTGTTTGCTGTGTCTGTCCTAACACCAACGTTTGGAATACTCAATTAGACGATAGACGAAATCCGAGCAGTTGATGTTGGAACTCGAAAAATACTAAACAACACCGGAAACTTCCACATCAACAGTGATATAGACCGACTTTACTTGAAACGTAAGCAGGGAGGGAGAGGCCTAACATCAGTCCAGACAACATTTGAATGTCGCATCATATCTCTACGACAACATCTACGAACATCTACGAACCTCGCTCAGCAGTATCACAGTGAATCCATGGATGAAAACTGCATTCTTATCAGCAAAAAATCATGCATGGATATGTTGCCAGGAAGCTCCAGAGTGAGAGTAATATAGATAAGGAAAGTAGTCTATCTTGGACCAACAACCGCTATATTGGCTCCCACTTTGAAGGATACGCTTTTGCAATCCAAGAACAGGGGATTAACACGAAATACCTGATTCACAAAAGAGATAGGGATGCAGGCAAAACACCTAGATGTGATAATAAGTGCAGACTCTGCAGAACTAACATCGAGGATATCATCCATGTCATCAGCAGCTGTCCAAAGATGTCATCGCAGTACTATCTACCTATGAGGCATGATGTAGTGGCCAAAACACTGTACAATGATGTTCGTAAAAAAGATAGCACCGATAATAAACACATTAAAAGCTACAGCAATGTAAAAAACCCAATAAAATGCAGTCATAACAGACCAGATATTATGATATGGGACGGGAAGAAGAAAGCATGCACAGTAGTGGAAAGTAGCTGCCCATCAGATGCCAATATAATATCAAAGATTAGCGAAAAAGAGAATATTAATGCAGAACTGATGAGAAATCTGCAGATACTCTACCCTGATTACACCTTCAGATGTATGCCTGGGATTAGTGGGGCACTGGGGTATGTTAGTAACTGCCTCAATACAAATCTTGAGAAGCTGGGCTTCACAGGAACAGATATAACACAACTAGTTAGGAAATTACAAGTACAATCCATTAATGGAACAGTAAAAATATGTAAGACATTCCAAAAATTTTGCATCTAATAACTGCATATACACATGCACACATACAACTCAAAACATACACATCCACACATACAATAACATCCATATCTACACATGCATGCATATACACATATCTACCTAGTTGATGTTGTGTAATGAGAGAGTCTTGTGTCTATGTTAGAGACCGACTCCCTCTCTATTGGTAAAACTTTGTGAAATTATAAAACCAGAAGAACATACATACATACATCATTAATAACAATATCACATGCAAAAATATGTGATTATATATTACACACATACGCACACACGCACACCCGCACATATACATACACACACACAGGAGAGAGAGAGAGAGAGAGAGAGAGAGAGAGAGAGAGAGAGAGAGAGAGAGAGAGAGAGAGAGAGAGAGAGAGAGAGAGAAATAGAAGAGAGAGATGGGAATTTGGCTATCAAAATGTGAAAATAAGGAATTACAAAACAATTGGCAGTTTGAATGGTTTTTCACACTTCGGCGTTCGTCAGACATATTCTCGCCATTTACTTTAATACAACGTGTATCAGATTACTATGGGTTTTTACTAACAACATTGCCACTGATTTAATAACTATATATTTTTCTCGCATGATAAAATCCACACATACATATGCATATAAATGAATATATATTGATATATACTCATATATATATATACAGTGTACCCCCGAAATTGGTGGTCCCGATTATTCGTGGAATTTCTCTTAGAACCTAACTAATAATTGTTCGTGGAAATCACCGCATATTCACGGAATCGTAAATATCTTCCGCGATTTTGTTATGGCTTTTTCGTAGCAATATATATTTCTTTTAACGCTAAATTATTAATAACAATATACCGTATTTGCCGGCCTACCGAATGCTCTTTCGCATAAGACGTTCCCTATTTTTTATATATCGTACGTTATATTTTGACGTGTTTAGGCATTTTTATGATCGGCGTCCAATATTCGCGGTTTTTCACTCTTCGCAGGTCCTCTCGGAATGTAATCACCGCGAATACCGGGGGACAACTATATATATATATATATATATATATATATATATAACGAAGGAAAAGTGGTAAGGAACCAGATGGACCATAACGCACCAAAGTACTCAATACTTAGGGTAGTAGAGTGGGTAATAGGGGGTAATTGGGGTCCTACTCGTTCCTATATATATATATATATATATATATATATATAAGCGTGTGTGTGTGTCCCTAAAAATATATCCATAAGGATCTCCCGACTGTCGTCTAATTTGCAGACCTTCAATGAGCATGCTGAATATTATAATGACGCACTTAGAAAAGCTGGTTACTGCGAGAAAATAGAATATCTAGACGATAACCACATAAGTACTAGGAATAAAACACATCTAAGTCGAACTAGTATTGCACCACACACACACATCAATAGGCATACTAATAGGTGCAAACCAGCAAATAGAGTCAGACGTAGAGAGTACATATGGTATAACCCCGTGTACAATTCTTCTATTAGCACTAAGATTATCTCACAATTCTATACACTAATCAATAAACACTTTACAACTTCACATAAATACTATAAAATCTTTAACTCGCGCACCATTAGACTCTCATACTCCACTGCACCTAACATAGAACAACTAATTAAAAAACTCAACTCAGCAATACTGAATAAGTACATCCCTAATGACTCAGCGCACCAGCATAGCAACATACAACGCACTAACACGCAACTACAACCCCACCAAACTATCCAGGATTCCACTGCAAAACATAAAAATAATTGTAACTGCACCAAACCAGGTACGTGCCCACTGAATAACCAGTGCCTAGCACGCAATATTGTCTACCGATGTACAATAAATTCCGGAACCAACAAATGGTATTACGTCGGATGTACCGCAACTTCTTTCAAGGCTCGCCTATACCAACATCGATCTTCGATCAGGCACGAGAAAATGCGCTCCGTAACAACCCTCGCCGATAAAGCCTGGCAGCTCCGGAGGAACAATCAAGCATTCTCCCTTGATTGGCAAATTATTGCAGCTGCGCCTGCATATAAGCAAAATCATCGATTCTGCAAGTTATGCAATTTGGAGATATACTGCATTTTAACGTCGGTAAACAAACTTTTGAACAGCAAAATTGAACGTTCTCTATACTGTAACCATCGTTTGAAAACGACTTTTTCTTTTTTTAAATGCATATAATGTTACCTTTTTACACCACCGTTTGCAAATTTCTGTTTTATATGTTTATACACAAGATATGGCTTTCTATAATAATAGTACTAAACACTGTTTTCTGGACCCCTTTAGAAATAACCTGCTACTATAATAGCCCCAATAACTTGTCTGTGACACTGTACCACTTTGACCCATTTAACTAAATTTTGTCCGAACAACACCACTAGAAGAATTTACTTCCCCCGCCAACCCTAACACGCCTCATTAAGCTAACTGCTGCCAAAACATTCTCCCCTTACAATCTCTACTAGTCTGACAGTCTTAAATCCTAAGACTCCCTCCACCTTACTCACTTCCCTCTTCCCCTTCTCTTCCTACCTCCTTCTTTATCTTTTATCTAGTGTATAAAATATTTTCATATCATTCCAATACAAAGGTCTGACGACATGGTGTGTTTGCTTACAGTGTACCTTCGGTTTATGATAATATTTTTATATTATTCAAATAGCGAGGTATAGGTAACCCATACACTATAGAAACAATTGTTACCTAATAAATTCTGTATACCCGCATTTCCATTTCATAAACTTCTTCTCCATATATATATATATATATATATGTGTGTGTGTGTGTGTGTGTGTGTGTGTGTGTGTGTGTGTGTGTGTGTGTGTGTGTGTGTGTGTGTGTGTGTGTGTGTGTGTGTGTGTGTGTGTGTGTGTGTGTGTGTGTGTGTGTGTGTGTGTGTGTTTTGCAAGGATTTTGATATGAAATCGTGTGTCGAAACAAGGATTGTTATACTTGGGGAGGGTCATATTGTTGTATTGTTGTAATAATATTGCCAGAAATAATAACAGAACACACTCACTGTTTGGTTGGTTTTCGCTTCTGTATCTTTTATATCTCCATTGTTAATTTATTTGGCAATCAATGTTTATCATTGATTGACCAGCGGTTAAAAATACAGATATAAATATATATTTATATATAGTCTATCAAAGTTCTTTCGTTGCACATCTGCAACATCATCAGTGGTACTATTATGTTTCCTCCTGTTGTATTGTATGTCTACGCCATTTTTATTTTATATATATTATATGTATATGTATATATATAACCATATATCAATTAGAGAAACATATAGTATTCTGTACATAAAATGCATATAATATCTGGGAAACATTATATACATGAAGGTGGAGAAAATAATAAATTCCTCACAGCGCTGTTTCATAGTTCCTAGAACCGGATTGAAAAGATTACCAACTATCGACTTTGGTATAGTTCTGGGAGACGTGGAACTAATCGGCTCCTTATAATATCCAGTAAAATACAAAACACTTTTATATCTGTCATGTTCCGAGAAGTAGTTCCTCCAAAACCTTGTGGTTTGAACTAATTGTTAACAGTGATGGCAAATATAAATAGGACTGGATGTCACGTCCGCTAGAAAGAGGTGCGATGTACCAGATAAAGCACAATAAGCTCAACAAATTAAGAATTTGGAGCTGATACATACTAATTTAAAGAATCATAACATATAATATGTATGATGAATACGTTTCTCAATGAAAAAGTTCAATGGACTTTTATCCAGCGCATTGACTACTTCGCGAGACATGACAGATATTCAGGCAGCGAGTAAGGAACAAAATACTGTTGCAACAACATTTTGTTCCTTAAAATGAGAGGGAAGAAGAAACGGACATACACACAAACAATACATTTACATATCTATATTAAAGTATGTAGAATGCAGATATTCAAAGCACATCGTATTATTTACACCATTGCGTCTTTGCAACGCTTTTTCATAATTTGTATTCTTTTCGTTTCTTCTACTTTGATAAAAGGTTCCATCCGAAACATTAAATCCCTCCTTTACTTCCTATTCGGCGTAAACATTTTTTATTGCTGGCTGGCGGCGCCCCATTATGGTCTCAGCAAGTCGGCTGGAACGGATAAAAGTCTAAAAGAGTGTATTATTCTTACTTTTGTACGCATTTTTTATCAGTCACATGTTTACTTCTTTACAATTCGTTTTCATTTTCTGCTGATATGTTTTTGACTTTTACGTTTTAACCGTATCCTCCACTGTTCTTTTGTGCCGTTGTGTCATACATATATATTCACTAATGCCTGGAGCCCTGTAGTTATAATGTACGACACCGTCGTTCAATATGTGGATAGAGTAACTGTGACACTAGAATCCCTCTCAGAACATATTACTTAAACACATCTCTCCATATTATTTACTCACTTCAGTCTATATTTTTACTCACCTCAATCCGAATTATCACCTGAAAAGAATTTTTTAAATTCTTTTTTTAATTCTTTAATTTCTATTTGTTAATTTCTTAATTGTTTAATTTATAATTTCTGATATTTAATTTTTATTTCCAACTTTCACTCTTAACTTCCAACGTAAAACCATGATAACTAGAATAAGTTTATATTCCCTAATAAGGTGATGGTCAGTTGTACCGGCAACGCTTAGTGAGGGGTAGTATTATGACCTGTAAAAACTAACACTCTCCCATCCCCTCTGGCTCTCGGCTGACTGCCACAGCCGTGATGGGTAGCAGTAAAATATGGTACAGGCATTGGTGGGCCATTGTTTTGGATGACAGGGTGAACTGACTAAGCAAATTTCGTTGAAGTCTGCGGTGGAGAATGGTCAACTTCCTTCGGACATGCGCTTGCGCAGGCCGGTGGGGGTGAATTGGTACTCACAAGGGAGCGGATGAAAAACCCAAGAACACGCAATTCATCCGTTCCCTTGTCGATCCAATTTGGATTGCCTCGGAAACATAACCTTATTATGTAACAAGCTGTCTGATGATGACACGACACTCGCACACAGAACAGTGTGGCCAGTGTCGTCACTGAAATATATATCACAGCATTATTATTAAAGGACTTGAACATCTGAAACTACTTCGCTTTTCCTTATTCTCTCTCTCTCTCTCTCTCTCTCTCTCTATATATATATATATATATATATATATATATATATATATATATATATATATATATATATATATATATATATATATTATATATATATATATATATGTTTATTTATTAAAATAACAGATTAAAGTTTAAGCAAAGAATCGCTGCTTTCGCCCTTAACGGGATCTTCTGAAACAAAAAAAGTCAATCTGTGAGGGCAGAAGTAAATATTTCAAAAAACGTTGCAACCGAAGGAAGACAAGAAGACGATACTTTGGTTCGTGGAAACGTTCCCAGGCAAAGAACGGAAAAAAACAAAGATAATACGTCATTATTTGGTTCAAATCCCGCCGCGGTTAACTTTGCCTTTCATCCTTCCGGGGTAGATAGAATAAAGTACCAGTAATGCATTGGGTAATTGCTGGCCTTGTGCCAAAAGTAGAAACAATTATTTGGTCCGGTGAAAACAATTACACGCGAAGACAAAACCACGTTTATGATATAAATGAAGTCGTAGACTAATGTTCTATTAAGTGGTTCATGGAGACGTTCTCTGGCAATGAACGGAATAAACGAAGATAATACGTCATTATGTGGCGCAATGAAAACAATTACACGCAAAGATAAAACCACGTAAATGGTATAACTGAAGTCGTAGACTAAAATTCTATTTAGGAAACCGAATGATTCTCGGCTTCAGAGTTAAGAATAAAGTAAATAAAATACAGATATATTTGAAATTAAATATATACATACACGCATACAATGATCGTGTTTCGAGCTGTCTGTCGGCGAAACAATTGTAATACACAATAAATTGAGTCCAGATGCATCACTGATTTTTCGTTTTATATATATATATATATATATATATATATATATATATATATATATATATATATATATATATATATATAAGTCCAAAATTAAGATAAATGAATTAAATGAATTTAATCTAAATCGAAATCATGGGTGTCATGACATAATGCATGCGCCATATATCCTGAGAATTTAAGCTCAAAGATAAATAAATCTGAGCATATTATAATAACTAGAGATTGATTAACATATAAAAATACATGAATAATCACAGGAGACAATTTAAGCTTGCGTGTAACCGCGCATAGCTAGTTTAGGCAATATTTACCTTTAAGTGTGATTAACTTTCCTTGTATATATCCCATTAAAGAAATATATTTCACCAATTAATCAGATGGTAAGTCACGGAAAGTGGATATTATTGGATTGTCAACAAGGAAATTTATTATTATTACTATATATCTATATCTATATCTATATATATATATATATATATATATATATATATATATAGCCGTCGAAACGGCTTGAGCTCTGCCGTCGGGGTCATACTTTTTCCTATATATATATATATATATATGGATATATATATATATATGGATATATATATATAGTAATAATAATAAATTTGAAGCAGCGATTCTTTGCTTAAACTTTAATCTATTTTAATAAATATTTGCTCTACGGTTCTTATATATCTGATATATATTTATCCTTATCGAGCCCTCTTTGGAATTTAGTCTTCAAATTTATTATTATTACTATATATATATATATATATATATATATATATATATATATATATATATATATATATATATATATATATATATATATATATATATATATATTTAGAATAGAAAACGAAAAATGAGTGATGCATCTGTGGTTAGAAAAAGCTACTTCACTTACCGCTTATCACTGGCACCGCTAATCCAATGGCAGGTTTCTCCTCTCCCACGTGCGTACAATCCAACTCGTTAACCGGGAGCTCCAAAACTGACGTCCACCACGTTCGCTGACCACCCTCGAGAGAGGCTGACCTGCTGGCCCTTCCGGTCGAGTACCCTTCCGGTCAAGCACCCTTCCGGTCAAGCACTCTTCCGGTCGAGCACTCCCCAGCCTCCGGCCACCTCACACCACATACATACCCACACTCCCCCTGATCTCAAGGATCAATTTCCCCCTCGTCCTGCTGCATATGAAAGTCTGCTGTCCAGGTTGGTGGTTTGCGACTTCTTTACGATCTCCGCAGTGTTGGGGCGGCACTTTGGGTCCGTTGACACAATAATTCTACGGACATCCAGGACATGACGTGGTACTCCGTCCACGAACACATTGTTCTGTGAATTTACGGCCGTCACAGTTCCCCTTCCCCATTGAGATGTGCAACGTGTATCTGGGGGCTTAACCCAGACTTCTTCGCCCACCTGCACGAATGCATTCTCTCTCTCCACTGGCCGTTGTGGTGGCGTGCACGGGTGCCGTCACTCGTATCTGAATACTGCTCTGTGTGGAACTGATTCCTCAACCTGTCCCACCCGAGGAGACATGTTGTACCAGAACACTGCCTCCATTGGTGAGATGTGGCCCCGCTCCGCCATTGCCTTGATCGTCCGGTGGTTTCGCTCCACGATTCCATTTCCGCTCGGCCTGTACGCTGCTCTGAAGAAACGGTCCACCTTCCATCCATCGAGCATGTCCCTCAGCGCCTCCGAGCGGAACGCTGTGCTGTTGTCCATCAACAGTTCGTCCACAGGGCCCCGCTCCAAGTACACCTCTCTCAACGTCCGCGTGATTTCCTCGGCCGTTCCAGTCTTCATCTCCCTCCATATGGCCATCCGTCCTGGTCCACAGTCGACCATCGAGAGGTACGTTCCCTGTCGGTAGTGTGTTACATCCCCCGCCAATCGCTTCCAGTCGTGATCCACCGGGAGGTTTCCCGTTTCGTGCACACCCGGGGTGGGATCAATGGACTGACATCGGACGTAGCCTCTAACCACTCTTTGAACACTGTTTCTGTTAACGTCCGAGTCGATTCTCCTGGCTAGGAACAGAGTCTTATCCACTCCCATGTGGTGCATGTCATGCAACCCTTTCAGATCCGACTCGGTTAGCCGATACACGGCAGCTATCCCCTCTTCTACATCCTCCGGCGCTTCCATCCAGGCTTTCTTCACCCTGGTTAAAACGTCCGCCCTATTTTTCTCTGAGGGCACGAAAACTACGCTCAGCCTCAGGTCGAACTCGGTGGCCAGCTCTTCTAAAGTTCCCAAGCGGCGCTTTATCGGCATCTCCGCCGCCCCTCTCGTTCGCACTCTCTTCTCACTGGTAAGCACTGATCTCACCCATCCGAGTACTATAGCCGAGTCGGTGCGAATCTCGATGGTGCGCAGTCCTCACCTCAGGGTGAGGTTCACCCCTCTCAACACCGCGTCCAGTTCGGCCACATTGATGTGGTTGCAATCGTCCTTCTTCCTAAGCCAGGCTGCATCCTCGACCTCAACACTTATCTCCAACGTGACACCTAGTGCTATGCTGCTGGCATCGCACCATACGGTCCCGCTCTGCGATTTGGGAACATACCAGCGTCCCCGCACTGGGTCGTCGGCCTTCGCCCTCTCCACGATCTCCTGCATCATGGCCACCGTCCTCTCTCTCACTCTGTCACTCCAAGTCACCCCGCCCGCTCGTCTCTTAACATAGCAGCAGGCCGTCCGGAGCCACCCAGCAATCGGGTAGTGACCCATCAACTTTCCACACGCCGAGAAGAGTTCCCGCCTCCTCATACTTGGTCCCAGTTCTGGAACTTCATTTCCCCTCTGGAATACTAACACGCCCGTCCTGTGTCGCCGTAGCCTAAGTCCCAGCGCGGCTCCTCCCTCCAACGCTTCTGACGGCTTCGCAGCCAGTCCATACCCCTGTAAATGATTCGTGACCTCCGCCGCCGACACTACAGACTCGTCCACTAGGATGTCGTCAATGTAGGAATTAGTGGCCCACTTCATCTTGTCGGCCTCTCCCAGAATGGTCTTGAGGACCGCCGCCATGATCTTCGGTGCAGAGCTCAGCCCGAAACCGAGCCTGGTCAGGCAATATGTCCGGCCCTTATACCTGACCAGCTGATACTGCCAGAGCTTCTCATCTATGTGTAATTGTAAGTATGCCGACTTCAGATCGACGATTGCAGAAGCCCCCGTCATGCGTCTCCACTCACGCAGGGTTTCCTCACAGACATCCGTGACCTCGCCACCCATGTGACATGACACGTACTCGTTCAGCTCCCGAAAGTCCAGTACCGGCCTCACCTTGTTCTTCGTGGGTTGCGCCACCGCCATTAACGGCAATACTCCGCACTTCACCTCCTTTTTCCAGGGAAGCAGTATGCCCTCCTCAATCCATCTCTCTACCTCTCGCTCGAACTCGCTCCTAATGTCTCCCTTCAATGTGTGTTGATAGCAGCCCACTTTGGTCTTCAGTATTAGTGGTTCTCCTTTCCAGTACCACACAACAACCCATCGTTGCCCATCGAACACGGCCTTGAAGTCTTTGTCCTGTACAGTGTAAGCGGGATATTTCTCCTCGCGAGCCTTCTGGTTCTCCTGTCGCGTACTCACAGCGCATAGCGATGCAGCGCCGCCAAACGACACACCGACGTTGTTCACTGTGACGCCTCCTCGACGGCCAATTGCGTCCATGCCCATAACTACGCCCATCCCATCCACCACGTTGTCGACTACGATGGCAGAAAGCCTTATTTTCTTACCCCGTACCGCCATATCCACCTCGCTGCGACCTCGGCATTCAATTTTCCTACCGTCGACTGCCCTTACGCTGCTCTTCCTTCTCCACCTCTGCGCCACCCCCGCGGTTACCTGTGTCGTCGTACAGCCCGAGTCCACAAGGGCTCGCTGTGGCTTTCCCCTCACGGCAGCGCCTCTACTCGTAAGGGGCAGCTACCGGCGCAGTAGTTCCCCTTGGATAGTAGCGATATGGCCTGGTCGCTTACACCGGTAGCATATTGTCCGGCCTTGACTCTCTACAGTCTCTCGCCTTGTGCGGGCCCTGGCACCTAAAAGAGCGACCTCTAAACGTTCGCGGGCGACCGCGTGCCGTTGTTGCCTCCCTTTCACCATGTTGCTGCCGGTTGCCTTGGCCCTCTGTCATTGCTATCGCCACGACACTCTTCTTGGCATCTTCTGCTATGATGCGGGCTTGCTCCACCAGTGCACGCATCTTAATTTCCTTGTAACCCGGGACTTGCTGCAGTTTCACCGCTATGTCGTCTGGAAATCCATTTATGAACGCTAACCGCACCGTGCGTTCGCATTCTACCTGATATCCAGCCAACATGGCCAATCGCAGTATTTCCGAAAATGTCAACGCGTTCACCGTTCCATCTAATCCTTGCCAGCTTAGCAAAAGCGGCTAACGGTCCTTCCGCGAACGCTTCCATCATACGCCTCTCAATCTTTTGCGCATCTCTTTGGCTGTGTTAATCCATCTCTAGGAAGTGTGCCAACGCATCCCCTTCGAGGTACAGTGCCATGAGGCCAGCCACATCTTCTATCTTCTGTAAGCTTGCAACCATCCAGACTTTTCGCAACCAGGCGACAACATCACCTTCACCGGTAAATGCTCTAATCGCTTCTCCACTCATTCGTAATCTCGTCACCATATCCTAATTTTGTCCTGCGGTAAGTAATAAAAAACAACAGACTCCTCTCTGTTTTTCCAGTAGCTTTGTTTTCGAGAATGTTCTTTTTTTTTATCAATCAGATATCAGTTTCCAGTGCTGAAATAGCTTGTGGTTAGAAAAAGCTACTTCACTTACCGCTTATCGCTGGCACCGCTAATCCAATGGCTGGTTTCTCCTCTCCCAAGTGCGTACAATCCAACTCGTTAACCGGGAGCTCCAAAACTGACGTCCACCACGTTCGTTGACCACCCTCGAGAGAGGCAGGCCTGCTGGCCCTTCCGGTCGAGCACTCTTCCGGTCAAGCACCCATCCGGTCAAGCACTCTTCCGGTCGAGCACTCCCCAGCCTCAGCCACCGCATACCACACCATACCCACAGCATCTTAGCTCAATTTAATTGTGTGTTACAATTGTTTCGCCGGCGGACAGCTCGAGACGCGATCATTGTGTGGATCTGTCTGATTCTGGACCCGCAGGTTCGACGGACACGTCTAATGATTTATATATGTATGTGTGTGTGTATATATATATATATATATATATATATATATAACGGAGGAAATGTGGTAAGGAACCAGGTGGACCATAACGCACCAAAGTACTATATATATATATATATATATATATATATATATATATATATATATATAAAACAAATAAATGAGTCACCAAGTTCAACACTTAATACGTGTTTCTTTCCCTTTGGATATTGTTTACAATATCCTTATAAAGAAATCGCCGGGATCAATCTAATATATATTTGTGAAATGGGTGGTGGTTGAAATTCAGATGTGCACGGTTAAATGGTAATAGACGTGGTCGGACGGACATGAAAATTTACACACCTATGTAAAAAGTGCCAAGGAAGCAAATAGACGAGGTTTCAAATCTCTAACTTGAAAAATGTGGTCCCTAGGGCCCCCAAACGGTCTATTTACTATCGCGTTCGGTGAGTTATTTCCCCCTGTTCTAATACTTGGATGAGTTATTTACAATTTCATACAAATTTTAAACTCATCAACGTTTTTTCGCTGTTAACATACAGTACCAATAATTTGAAAAATATTATTGAAAGTTTATTATAAAGAAGCAGTTTCAGGAAAAAAAAATAGAAATATGCACTTGGAGCTGGACGGCGTACAATGAGATGGGGAACGACGTGAAAAGCGTTGTTTATTAACAGCGAAATAGCAATGTCGATGATATGCAAGTTTGAAAATGCAGATTAATAAACTGTTGCCTTCTACAGTACGTTTTATTTTCATTTTTTCAATTATAGTTGCTCTATATTAAATTTAAATACTTCTATAACGATCATACAGTACCGTTTTATGAAATCTATTCTGCAGTAGAATTTTACGAAATACCAAATCGTAAAAGGCCACTGTTTTCTAACAAAAGAAATAAAACCCTTACCTTCTCATTGTACGCCGTCCAGCCCCAAGTGCATATTTCTATTTTTTTCGTGAAATTGCTTCTTTATAATAAACTTTCAATAATATTTTTCAAATTATTAACTTGAGTTATTTCCCCCTGTTCTAATACATTCAATATTCATTGTCTTATTTACAATTTCATAAAAATTTTAAACTCATCAATTTCTTTCACTGCGTCCTTTCGCAGCGTTCTTTCGCTGTTAACATACAGTACTGTTTTATGAAATCAATTCTGCAGTACCATTTTACGAAATGCCAAACCCAAAAAGGTCACTGTTTTCCATCAAAAGAAATAAAACCCTTAAATTGCGAAGAAGGGAGTCATGTTCTCAAGTACGTTTTTTCAGATATCATTTTCATTTTAAATTCTAATACATGTTAACCACCACTATCAGTAAGTAGTATTTTTCAAAGTCAATTTTACGAAATGCCAAACCGAAAACGGTCACTGTTTTCTAACAAAAGAAATAAAACCCTTACATTGCGAACCCCCTGTTCTAATACTGGGGTTAGTCATTTCCCCCTCTTCTAATAAACGTCTAATATATAGAGGCCCCTCTTGCTGACCAGGGCAATCAAAGTGTATAAACTATCATACAAACCTTCACGTCGCTCCACTTCTCATTGAACGCCGTCCAGCCGCAAGTGCATATTTCTATTATTTTTTCCTGAAACTGCTTCTTTCTAATATTTTTCAAATTATTAACTTAATAAAAAGTGGCCCCGGGTGCAACCGGGCTCAGCTGTTAGTTATATATATATAACATTAAAAGTGTTTATTAATCGCTCGATGTATTCCGTAACCACACATTTAAGCCGTAAATTGTAAACAAATTTTTCTATGGATATTATGGAAAGTTAGAATTGCCAGAATTATTAAAATAAACTATATATCTGAACGCCTTACCGCTGTTCTATCAACTTATAGAATTATCTACACACACAGACACACACACATACATACATTTATATATATAAATATATATATACATGTGTGTATGTTTATATACATATACGTGAGTGAGTGTGTGTGTGTGTGTGTTTATATATATATATATATGCAGGGCGCACAGGCATTAGGATGTATGTTTTCCTGCCAGCGACGTATCAAATATATCGATCTTCATCTGAGGAAACCGTTCTCATAATCAACAGCAAATGCATGAAGGACATCTCAATTGCATGGAGAACCGTAGAAATAATTATTATGATTAAACGATATATGTAACCTCAGTGGAACAACTATGTTTTGGTTGTTGATGGGTGTTGTTGCTTTTGTCGTGTTCGTGGGTACAACTATTTCTAGTTTTGTTTGATGCTACGAAAACTGCTAAGTCATTCTCCCTACTCGCTTCAACAGCTTCTAAAAATGCTGACTCATCCTTTTCATCAATCAAAGGACTAGCCATTTTTTATATTGGTGGGAAATGGGCTTTTTAACCCATTCGTGCTTTCCGTTGAAAAATTGGTTGAGGGCCAATTTCGACGCAAGCACGTCGGTCGCGATGCCTTTTATTAAGCGCCTCGTCTAATTTACTAACTAGTTCTCCCTCTACTCTATTTTTCTCTATTACTAACGTCTTACTAAACCTAATGGACTCCATTCTAATCGCTCTTTTCAGGGCAAACCACCATTTGTTGTTGACGACTGACCCCGTAAACACCCATTTAATTAATTCGCTAATCCAGTCTCCGCAGGCTTTACGCGCTGTTATAGCCGGGTCCCTGTCTATGAAGCCTATCTAAGTCAACCACACAGATCACGAATTTGTGGTCCGTGCAGTCGACTATCTTGAATTGTGGACAGCCTATGCCAGACCTATCTATTTCCCTATAAAATACCCCATCTAGATATCATCTGAATGACCCGATATGGTTTGTCCATGTCCACATTGGCACATTCGGGAAATCCACACGGTACCTGTCAGACAGTTGAAAACGTCTGTGCAGGTTTGCGAGGCTTTTACACTCTCCTCCCCTATCCGCTAATCCCACACAGTTCCAGCAGGCATCTAAGATCTCGTTCCAGTCGCCCACTAACACTAAAGAGCGGGACCTTCCAAGAAAGGTCTCCAGACGCCGGGAGATCCAGGATGCCTTGGAGATGTGTACACCTCGTAGCCGCCGAAAATGGGTGTGAATGCCCGTGCCTCGGAGATACTGGTCTCGCTGATGGCCACCACATCTATGTTTAGCGACCTAAGATCATTGAGCAGATGAGCCTACTTCCAAGACGACCACAGGCCACCTGCATTTATGCTGCCTATCCTGAGAGAAGCCATGTTGGCTAAGATAGAAGGAAAACAAGTGAGAGGGGAAAAGTAAACAAACTTTACCTGTGGGTCTTTTTTAGGAAGGGACTGGGTGATTCATCCCTCCGACCAGTGGTGGATTTCTCCACGAGAATGTCTGAGTATATTCTTTTGGTGAGATTCACTCGATAGTCTCCAATTGACGCAGGGAACTTTTTCTTTGATGTTACGCAATTTTCTTGAGTGATTTCAATTATTTTTATGTGTGTAGGGGTGCAATTTTGGTGGTCTGTATGTAGTTTGTTTCTGTGATGTTGGTGTGGTGTTGAATGTAATTTAAAAGCATTGTGTTGTCTGTCTATAGCTGAGCATTGTGTCTGCTTTTGGGATGTTGGTGCTTTCTGTGTTTGCTGTCGTGTTGCTGGAGCTGACGATGGGGTAGATGATAATGGTGGCGGTGATGGTGGTGGTGGTGGCGGTGGCGGTGATGATGGTGGTGATGGTGTAGCTAGTGGTGGGGGGTGTGATTATTGTTGTTGATGGCGGTGGGATCGTTGACTTCTTCATTCTTTTTTTGTTTTTCTACCTCGTTTTTTTTTCTTTTGCATTGTTTTCCACCCTTCAGCGTCATCACATTCCCTGTCCGATTTGGCGATATTGAGAAGGGACATGCTCTCCATTGGTCTTGTTGGCACTGTTGGTGGTGGAGATGGTGTTTTTGTCGTTGGTGTCGTTGGTGTTGGTAGTTTTTTCCACCACTGCGGCTTCAGGTTGTTTGGCCACTCCAGTCGCAGGGTACGGCGTAGGGAGAAGGGGGAAGCGCGTGCCCACCTTGGTGAGTTTGGGGCAGAAGGCCTTAAGGTGCGTTTTGTCACCGCACCCGTGACATCTTTGGCGCCTACCTTCGATAGTCACGGGTAGGTGGCTGCCGTCGTCAAGGTCGATCACCTCGGGGATAGCCTCTATGCTCTCGTGGTCTGCTTAGATTTTTAGCTCCATCCCTGAACCTTACCAATTTTCCTTTCTTATACTCATGATGCCCAAAATTTCTCTCGAAGAGATTGGCTGGTTGATTTTCATCGACGCCCAGAGTCTCCCCATGGACGTCGTCGCTCTTTCCCTTCATTAAACCTCTATAGAACACCAAGGTGGAGTTTCCACCGATCGCAGCGCCCGACTGGTCGAGGGCTGTGAGCGCCTGAAGACATTCCAGTCTAATTGACAAGGAGGAAGCTAGCCCGCTTTGTAGGATATTTGGAGAGAGAGAGAGGGGAGACTGTGGCTTACATCGCGTAAACTCCTGGCCCATACTCATTATAAAGGACCTAAGGCATGATATTATAGGGAAAGTTATCTACTGGCATTTGTGAAAATTGAACGGTTTACCCCACGCTGAGAGGTGGTATAAACATAAGCCAGAATTGGTGATGGAAAACGACCGGTCGAAGGTGTTCTGTGATTTCAGAATACAAACTGATAAAAAAATTAGTACACAATAGGCCTAACTTGGTGGTTTTCGACAAAAAGAAAACGTGCTTGATTATAGATGTAGCTTGGCACTTCGACACAAGGGTACAGGAAAAGGAGAGGGAAAAAATTAACCGATTCAGGACCTGAAGTGGGAACTGAAAAATATTTGGAACTGTCTTGAGATCAAGATCGTCCCCAACATCATTGGAGAATTGGGTACAATCGTGAAGAGTTTCCACGGCTGGCTAAAGACGATCAGCCCACCCCTCTGTTTTGGAACACTCCAAAAAGTATGCTTGCTGAGAACAGAAATATGGGTTTCTGCATGTAAAAAGAAGGAAACAAAAACAAAAGAAAAAAATCCATAATAACAATCTTAAAGGTAGCTTTCAACCCGCTCGCCATCATAACAGTTATTACCTTTCTGGGAATTACATTTAAGCGTACACATGTTGAATCTCCCATCAATTGAAAAATAAATGGAATTTAGAATAACTAATTTCTATATTACATGTTTTGCTTTTTTCTAATATTCATTCCTGGGCAACGCCGGGTATCTCTGCTAGTATATATATGTGTGTGTATATATATATATGTGTGTGTATATATATATATATATATATATAGAGAGAGAGAGAGAGAGAGAGAGAGAGAGAGGGAGGGGGGGGGGGGGGGTAATTCCACAACAATTTAGTAAACCATATATGTATGTATGTATTTCATGTGAATCAATACTTGCAAGATGAAAAAGATATATTGAATGATCTTATTTCTGTTTAACCTTAAAATTCTCACAGCGTCGTTTCCTAAAATTGACAGGAGTAAAAACCACGCATTTGATTTATTTGAACTTCCTAAGGGACACACACAATATAGTGATTTATATATGCCAAGCGACAGTATTAGTACCATTCAAGCTGCGTTATGCATTCCAGGCGTCCATGAAAACGATACTCTATATGCGAAACGAATTTGTAATAATGAAATTGTACATGTTGTTCCGACAAATGTATGTGTAGTTTAACAGATACAACCGCACTATGGATAAGAAGTCATTGTTATTTCATTTATAGATTATTCCGTGAATATCGAATAATTAGCTAAAACAATCAATTAATCTCATTAAACTGTTAACTGACAACTCGATATAGTATATGATGTTGTTGTTTACCATGTTATCTGATTCAGTGGCACTACAAGTAAATGTGATCATCCTGTAAGGACTACATTGTTCAATATGTCCTCTGTTATTGTTTTTGTTTATGTGGATCCTGGATCCACACTGATCCACATACCTATGTACAAAGGAATTCCATCTGTAACTAACCCGTCATTTTGGGCAGTACATTGTTTAATATATTCATTTTTTTTTCATTGTGGGAGGGGGTGGGGTAATTTGAGAGGTATTTTTAGCCGGCAGTGTGACCACGTTGTAGTTCCCTCACTGACACAAATGTATTCTTCTATATTAAAGACGGTAGGGTATGTTTGAGGAAGTTTGGCTACTATTTCTAGCCAACAGGGTGACCACGTAGTGGTTCCCTCAGTCACTCAAGTGTACTATAAATACATCAGGATGTAATTTGAGGGAGATTTGGCTCTTGTTTCTAGCAGGTCGAATTACTGCGTAGATGTTCCCTCGGGGGCTACGAACTAAAAGTCAAATCGAATGAGGGGCACTCGGCAAGACGGTAAAATTATGTCGATGTTGTTGTTGTTGATGGTGGTGGTGGCGTTGTTTTGACTCACGTCAAGGCTGATCGAACATACTCATAATCAAAAGTATTTTTGCCATGACAACGCCGTCTTTTGGTGAATATTTAAGACCATATTACATATACAGTATATATATATATATATATATATATATATAATAACTAGAGATTGATTAACATATAAAAATACATGAATAATCACAGGAGATAATTTTTGCTTGCGTGTAACCGCGCATAGCTAGTTTAGGCATATTTACCTTTAAGTGTGATTAACCCTCCTTGTATATATCCCATTAAAGAAATATATTTCACCAATTAATCAGATGGTAAGTCACGGAAAGTGGATATTATTGGATTGTCAACAAGGAAGTGATAATTTCCAGCTATTCGTGCTTACAGAGAGAGATCAAATCTACAACTATCCGTTACCAATTTTGGACTTAGAGAGATATATATATATATATATATATATATATATATATATATATATATATATATATATATATATGTGTAGGAGGTGAGTTTTATTGTAGTACAATAAAGCAATGCAGATATCGGATAAGAAGCACTCTACAGTATGTGGGACTGGAGTATGCATAATATAAGATCAAAAGATGGTTAAAGGAGTTCAATATATTTTATTATGCGCATTTCAAAAACAAACATCATCAAACAATAATATTTGTGTTTTCATCAGATAAAACAGGAGAACATGATATGAAGGCTAAAAAAACACTTGTTGATAGTGCAGTTTTAAATCAACATATGTTGATTTAAAACTGCACTATCAACAAGTGTTTTTTTAGCCTTCATATCATGTTCTCCTGTTTTATCTGATGAAAACACAAATATTATTGTTTGATGATGTTTGTTTTTGAAATGCGCATAATAAAATATATTGAACTCCTTTAACCATCTTTTGATCTTATATTATATATATATATATATATATATATATATCTAAGTCCAAAATTGGTAAATACACATGAGGGCGAACTAGCCAGTTTTAGAATTCCCTTTTTCGGACTATATTACTGTGAGAGCCCTGGTTTTCTGTTGAGCTCTGCTGATGAATGATATTCCAACCGTGACCATCTCCACTGAAAGTTTTCATGAAATAGTCTTTTAAGACTATACAGAGCATTTGATGTTATTCCAAATTGAAGGATAAGTGTTTCAAACTTTGTTTTATCATGAGTTAAAGGTCTATAGATTTTTCCATGGATTTTACTAAATTCTGTGGATGAATTTGTATCCTGATTCTCTTTTGAGATGAGTTTGAGTTATTTTTCCTAAATCTTTCGTTAACTACTTTTCCCATCTTGACGTTATAGTCGCATATATGTTATAGAATGCCGTTAGCTTCTTGCTAAAACAATCTCTATACGTCTCATTTATATTTATACTCGGATTCTTTTCCTAGAGTGCTTAAACTATCTGTGACTAATCCCGGTTTTTTTCATAAAAACTGTGATAATTATTGCTATTTTGCTGAACTCCTTGTAGAGTTTTTTTTTTTTCAGAATGTATTTGACTGCTATTTCTTGTAAATAAACATTCACTTCCATCCTGACGTCACTAGCCCCGTTTTTTCCTCATGTGCTTTTTCATAAATACACATGAGGGCGAACTAGCCAGTTTTAGAATTCCCTTTTTCGGACTATATTACTGTGAGAGCCCTGGTTTTCTGTTGAGCTCTGCTGATGAATGATATTCCAACCGTGACCATCTCCACTGAAAGTTTTCATGAAATAGTCTTTTAAGACTATACAGAGCATTTGATGTTATTCCAAATTGAAGGATAAGTGTTTCAAACTTTGTTTTATCATGAGTTAAAGGTCTATAGATTTTTCCATGGATTTTACTAAATTCTGTGGATGAATTTGTATCCTGATTCTCTTTTGAGATGAGTTTGAGTTATTTTTCCTAAATCTTTCGTTAACTACTTTTCCCATTTTGACGTAATAGTCGCATATATGTTATAGAATGCCGTTAGCTTCTTGCTAAAACAATCTCTATACGTCTCATTTATATATATATATATATATATATATATATATATATATATATATATATATATATATATATATATATATATATATATATATATATATATATCCTTTCCTTGTTTATCCATCTACGTGGGTAGTTTTCTTCTCTCAGTGCTATATGTTCCAATTTAGGAAGTCAAATATAAATTTCTGTATCCTTATACAAAAGAACGGGTTACTATTTTCAAAGGAGGATCAGAGTATATAGGTGATCGGTTCACGCTAATATAGAGTATTACGAGTAAGGTGACGAATTGTTAGAATCGTTAGCATCGAATAGACAACCTTACAGTATTTGTTCCAGAGCCCAACTATTATGGCTCAAAGAACGACGGGGTTAACTTTGCCTTTTATTCTTTCGAGGTCGATGAAACACCAATCAGGTACTGAGGTCGATCTCTCTCTCTCTCTCTCTCTCTCTCTCTCTCTCTCTCTCTCTCTCTCTCTCTGTATTGTAATGTATCACCTTGTCACATTTTGACACATTGATTCGTCTTGGGAATTGCATTAAGAGTACAAGTTCCTCTGGAATACTCAGCCATTCAAACGTCAATTTCATGAATAGATATTCAGTTAGTTACAGAGCTGAAAGCTCATCGTCGAAATCGACAGAAGATGCACCATCACCTACTGGTATACGTTGTGTTGCATTAATTCGATCTGAGAATTGCGTTATGGGAATAGGCGATTGGGGAATACTCAACCACTTTCCGTTTATTTTAAAAGTAAGATTTCAGTTGGTCAAGCAACTGAATGCTCATCGTTGTTACTGGCGGAAAATCCACTACTACTATAACTTACTGGTATATATTTTAGGACAAAAATAACTGTTTAAACACACAGTTGGTTTCATTCAGACTTGAACCTAGAAACATGATGCATTGAGCAGTAATTATGACATTAAGAAAAGTAAAAAAACAATTTATTTAGCCATTATAATGCAGGAATGCAGTAAGACTCGGCACTGTAGCTAAATTGAGGAAATGTTTTTGTTTTCTTTCTTTCTGAAAGAATTTTACAGAGAAGTAATTAATATAAATAAATAAAAAGGGGAGAAAAAAACAAGAAAATGCAAAATTCTCCTCTTTTTCACTTAAAAATTGTAAAATGCAAAAAAGATGCTTTATACATTTTTTTGTGAAGTTTATACATCCTTTTTTTCTTGTCTGGAAGAACATTAGAAAGGAGTATTTGATAATAACGAACAGAAAGCAATAGAAGTCGACGCCCAAACCTTGAAAATAAAGGAAAAGGTAAAAAAAGAAATTAGGGGTTTTCACATAATTTTGGTAAATGGTTTCCGACTGGTCTGTTCACCTGAAAAATCAATCTCCGCCCGACATTTAGCGTTTTGCCCAAAACTGCATCCATCCGTCACTAATGGAATTGCATTTGAAAGCTGTTCTTTGGAATCCGGCATCAAAAGTGAGTGAAGGATCGTCTCTCTGGGTGTCTGGGGCGATCAATATGGCCTGGGTGGGGTATTTAAAGTGTTTGGTACCGATAATGGATGTAGATTTAGGCTGGAATTGTGCTATTTGGCAATTTGAGCAATTCAAGATCAGTTCTGTGCGTGCATGTGTGCGTGTGTGTGAGCGCGTATGTATAAATTGATTTCCATCATGTTTATATCTGTGAATAGGAAAGAGTGAGAAGCATGGAATTATATAGACAGACAAATCAGACAGAGAGACAATCCACGAGGCGGGTCACAGACAGATGAAATATAGAAAGGATTTAAAGAGGCGGAGGACAAGGTGAAATGTGTTGACGCATAGAGGTGACTGGAAGAAGAAAATAAAGAAAGGTAATGTACAAGACAAGTTTACTCACACACACCCATCTTCACATTCATCAGCTTCCAAACCAGCAAAATGGTTTCGCACGATTTAATTGAAAGTACCATTTTAGAATGCTGGATCGTACAATAGAAAAACAAATCTTTCTGGTGGTATGATGTGTGTGATAAAACACACAACACAAATAGAGGGACGAAAGAGACAAACAAAAGATAGGAAAATAACAGGATAGTGGACCTCTATTTCATCTGCCTGTCATCCCCCCTCGGAGCCATTTTTGCCTTTGACAGCATTTGGCTGTTTTGATGACTGTCTTAGCGATGAATTTTTTCATGTTTATATATATTTAAATACATTCTCGCTTCGTCTTGATCATTTAACATTATTATAGATATGATTTATGAAGGCGTGTGGCTAAGTGGTTGGAGAATTGGATTCACAATCTTGAGCTTGTGTGTTCGATTCCTGGACCGGGCGATGCGTTATGTCCTTGAGCAAGACACTTTATTTCACGTTGCTCCTTCTTCCTGGAGTTGCGACCGATAGATAGTACTAGCAACTGGAAAGACCGTCGAAAACATTGTTTACTCGGTCCGATTTGACGAAAGTCGATCGATATATATAGGTATGATTAAATTTCTATTTAGTACAGACACCACTGTTTTGGGTCCATCTACATAGCCGTGTAAACGCCGTCTCACCTGCTCAGAGTGATCACCACAGATGACAACTTCCTTCGCCTCGCTGAGGAAGTTTTGACCACTTTGCGGCTTAAGCACCCTGAACCATCTGCTGACTCCGACCCATACCTCAACAAAATCCTCATCTTCTGTATGAAGTCTCTAAAGAAGATATCATATCTGTCTTGATATCCTTCACCATAAGCAATAACAGAGGTATTCTTGGCCTCCGATTTTGTTACATCAAAGACTTGGTGTCATTCCACACTGTGGAAGCCAATCGTCACCAGCAGACACATCGACGGGGTTTTGAGCCCCTAAAGTTTTCACTCTTTCTTTTCATTCAACATAACCACTCAAGGGAAGAAGGAGGTTGAATAAGGACCATTGCTGTAAGCAATGTCTTCAGAAGGATAGCTGCAAGTATAATTGTTAAACTGGCTCTTTCAGCGCATCTCCCTTGCCATTTTCCTTTGTAATGTATTCGCCATTCTACTCGCAGGGTTTGAAAAAACAACAATAAAATAGATCCTTATCAGAAGTTATTCCCTCTGGTAACCAGCTCACAACAATTTTATTAAGGAATAAGGTTCAAGATATTCCGCCTACTTGTGCAAATACTGCTAAAGTATGCGATACAAATGTTTCTTCAAACTATGCGTACTTATTCAAATTGCTTCAAGCCTTCTCATCACTAACTGTGAATCGCCCTTCAGCTCATGGAGACGACTTCATAAATATGTAAGAGCATATATGAGTCAAGAAAGATTCCCTCGCACTGATTCACATTTATTACGAGAGAAATATTGATTTAGCATAAGTTGTAGACACATTTGCATCTCAGACAATAACTCTCACAAAAATAGGTGAAAAAAATGTTTTAAAAAAAAATATTAACTAACTTTTACTTTTATTTTATTTTTTCGCAAATAAGACAACTTTAGGTGAAATCATTTTAATAACTGAAAAACCCGATCCCGGTCAAAATACGTCCATGTATATATGTATATGCATGTGTAGATTTATATGTATGTATGTTCTTCTGATTTAATAATTTAACAAATTGTTACCAATAGAGAGAGAGTCGGTTTATAACATAGACACAAGACTCTCTCATTGGAATTTACACAACATCAACTAGGTAGATTATGTATGCATGTCTGCATGTGTATATGTGGATGTTGTTGTATGTGTGGATGTGGATGTTTTGAGTTGTATGTGTGCACGTGTATATGCTTTGCATCTGTATATGTGTATATGCAGTTATTAGATGTAAAATTTTTGGAATGTCTTACATATTTTTACTGTTCCATTAATGGATTGTACTTGTAATTTCCTAACTAGTTGTGTTCTTTCTGTTCCTGAGAAGCCTAGCTTCTCAAGATTTGTATTGAGGCAGTTACTAACATACCCCAGTGCCCCAATAATCACAGGCATAAATCTGAAGGTGTAATCATGGAGGAGTATCTACAGATTTCTCATCAGTTCTGCATAAATGTTCTCCTTTTCACTAATCTTTGATATTATATTGGCATCTGCTGAGCAGCTAATTTCCACTACTGTGCATGCTTTCTTCTCACTGTCCCATATCATAATATCTGGTCTATTATGCCTGCATTTTATTGGGTTTTTTACTGGAACATTCCACCAGTACTCTTTCATATTATGTACATGGATGTCTTCCACATTGCTGTAGCTTTCAATGTGTTTATTATCGGGGCTATCTTTTTTACGAACTGCATTGGAAAGTGTTTTGTCCACTACATCATGCCTCATAGGTAGATAGTACCGCGATGACATCTTTGGACAGCTGCTGATGACATGGGTGATATCCTCGATGTTAGTTCTGCAGAGTCTGCACTTGTTATCACATCTAGGTGTTTTGCCTGCATCCCTATCTCTTTTGTGAATCAGGTATTTCGTGCTAATCTCCTGTTCCTGGATTGCAAAAGCGTATCCTTCAAAGTGGGAGCCAATATAGCGGTTGTTGGTCCAAGATAGACTACTTTCCTTATCTATATTACTCTCACTCTGGAGCTTCCTGGCAACATATCCATGCATAATTTTTTGCTGATAGGCATGCAGTTTTTCATCCATGGATTCACTGCGATACTGCTGAGCGACATCCCTGGGTGTGAGTTTTGATTATCACACAGGGAATATCTCTCAAGGAGTTCCTTCCCAATTCTCATGATCTTATCTGTTTCCTGCAGATAGACTTGCTCGAGAAATGGGCTCCTACGCTTCGTGGTTCGTAGATGTTGTCGGAGAGATATGATGTGACATTCAAATGTTGTCTGGACTGATGTTAGGCCTCTCCCTCCCTGCTTACGTTTCAAGTAAAGGCGGTCTATGTCACTGTTGATGTGGAAGTTTCCGGTGTTGTTTAGTATTTTTCGAGTTCCAACATCAACTGCTCGGATTTCGTCTATCGTCCAATTGAGTATTCCAAACGTTGGTGTTAGGACAGGCACAGCAAACACATTGTGAGCCACTGTTTTGTTTTGCGCTGAGAGTTCCGTTGACCAGATCTTTCTTAATCGGGTGTAGTATTCCCTGGTTACGCATTCTTTATTACAGATACCATCATAGGATATGTTCTCATCTATCTCCAGGTATCTGTAGCAATCCTCATCAGATATCGGTGAAACCATTAGGCCATTGATGACAATGTTGCTAGATTGTATTGTTGTTTTTCCCCGCTTTACAGTCATGTATGAGCATTTATCTTGGCCAAACTTCATTCCTATATCCTTTGAGAACGTTGTAACCAGGTCAAGATTTTTTTTCATCAATGTTCTTGGCATAGAGTTTCAGATCGTCCACAAAGAAATTATGGGTTAGGTTCGTATTTCTGTCCTCCCGTGAGCCAATGATGTATCCCTCACATTTCTTGAACAGAAAGGACAAGAGGTTTACTGAGAAGATGAATAATATCACAGAGAGACTGACCCCCTGAAATATACCCCTGCAATATTTTATTTTATCAGTGAAAATAGAATCCTCCCTCTCTGTCTTTAACCTTAGGATAGTATCCCAAGAAGAAGACAGCCTCTATATGGCTCTGACAGTAATGTCTGGGACTTTAGCAAATTGGATGGCCTCTATCATCCAAGAGTGGGGAACAGAATCGAAAGCTTTCCTGTAGTCCAGCCAGACTGTAGCCATATTCCTCCTAAGTTGTCGCACCTCCGCCATCGCAGTTTTGTTGATTAGGAGTTGTTCAGCACATCCCCAAACCCCTTTCTTTCCAGCTGCTTGTTCATCTGTGATGATGTTATTATTTTCACAGTGATCTTGGAGGAATAGATTCAGGCAGGCTGTATACATCTTATACATCAGGTTCTGGCATGCAATGGGTCGGTAGTTTTTTGCCAAGTGGGTGTCTTTGTTCTTGGGGACCAGTAACGTTTGTACTAATGTCAACCATTCTGGTATAAGTGTATCTCCCTTAAGAACTTGTTGGTAGACGTCAGTAAGATTCCTCCGATAGAATATCAGTTTTTTGTACCAGTAGCCGACAATCATGTCTCTTCCTGGTGTTTTCTTATCACAGTCTGAAAGGTACCCTCACTTATTTCGTATGTTTTTGTTGTAGTGTAGAAGCAATAGTTCTTTCGGATTTCTCTTAGCCACACTACATCTTGGTTGAAATTCTTCTTTTCATCCCATATTTTGCTCCAAAAGGAATCTGTCTTTCTGGGCTTCAGTGACACTTATTATTTTGCCCTTCATATCTCTATAGACTGATGTTTGGTTTCGTCTGAATCTTTTATTAATCACTTTTCTCTCATCTACCTTCTTCAGGTATCGGCGTTTTTCGCTAACAGCTCTCAATTCTAGTTTGAGGGTCATCAGCTTATATTGAAGAGTTCTGGGTCTACTGTTACCAAACCTCGTCTCTATTTTATTTTTCACTCTTTGTTGATGAGGAGTGAGGTTTTTTTGTGTTTTTTTGCATGTAAGGAGCATTGTCACATATCCTATGGTTTTTTGTAGGTCAGCAATCTTTTTTTCTATTTTACTTATATATGATGGTATTTTTGGTGGTGTTCTGTTCTTGTTAATATCTCTGCTATCACCAAGATAATGCTTCACTGACGTTGCTGAGGCATATACACAGGTGTTGATTTACCAAAATGTTGGGGTTTTTATCTGTCGTAAATATTCATCCCCTATTTCGTCAATAACACGTAATATTTCATTATTTGGTTTTTTATTAAACATTGTCGTTTTAATACGTTCAGCAAGAGAGATATTTATACATGAATTAATTTCTCCCTGGAAGATTTCCTTGAAGGAAATTTTCAATTGTTTATACTTTTGATTATTATCATTATCGATAGTATTTTCTACAACAGTCGAGGTAGACTCGGATGGAACACGTGGTGTCAAATTTCTTCGATTATTATTATTGTCGATAGTGTTTTCCCCAGCATTTGAGGTAGACTTAGATGGTACAGGTGGTGTCAAGTTTCTTACAGGCATAGTTGTTTCAAGGCGCTGTTGGACCTGGCTGCTAGGAAATCTAGTAGCATGGCGACCTGTAGCACGTGTTGTTGATAACATGTTTGTTGTGGTGGACTTACAATTAATAATATTTATCTTATTTTTACGTTCAACAAACATCGCTTGTTGGCGTAATTGTTTCGCTGTGAAATAATTTAGCTCTGGGTGCATTTCGTCCCAGTGTAGCTTCATTCTGTTCATATAGCCAATGGAGGGATTGTTTTTTGCCATTTTATAACAATTAAATAAATCATTATTAAGTTCGCAACTCCAAGAGAAATGCGATTTATAATTTCGGTTTCTTCTGTAGCTACAACTGAATAAAGTTTGTTTACCTTTCTTGTTGTTTGTCTGAGATACTTCCTTAATTTTGTTGTTGATGTTGTGTTCAGCCATGCTGTTTTTAACAAGTCCTTGTAAAATGTATTATGTATTTAGTCGGATATCTCTATGAATTCGAATAAAAGGTGTCTTCAGAAGATCTAGTTAGAAGAATAACCAGTTATTCAACATGACTGTAGTTGTGGCATTACTGTCGGGGATAGTATTCATCTTAAATTTAATAAATAGTCTCCCACGCCAAAATATGCGACTAATCGCGTTGTATGTATGTATTTATGTATGTATGTATGTATGTATGTATATATGTGTGTATGTATGTATTATTATGTCGGGTCACTCTTGAGTGCTACTGGTAACATGTAACCCAGTACAACATGTCGCATGGTCGGGTCGTCGGCGACCTAATTGGCAACCCCACCAAGTTTACTTGGTGAAGAGGGTTATTTTGGACACCCTGCAGGACAAAAAACAAAACCTGACAAAAGGTCGAAGAACTCATAAGAGTCAAATGCCATCCAAAAGTGTGTAAATATGTATATACTCATGTACCGCGTAGTTAAACCACTGAGATGAAGGACCCCTAGCCTTTGTCAGGGCATTCTTCTAGGAGAAGGGAACTCAGGAAACTGGGATAACTCCGATATAAATCCTGCGGCTCTGTAGTTACCGATGATGTTGATCCTTTCTTCTTTTCGAGTTATAGCTACTGTCGCTCAGTGAGTGGGATTGGCTCAGTGCACAGTCTTTCCTCACTTTAAAAAATATCTTCACGCACAGGCATTGCACAATGGAATTAATTAATAATTATTAATAATATAGACACAAAACACTATCAGCTCTCACTCTCTTCCATTCTCGTTCTCTGTATCCTCTCCCTCTCTCTATGTCTTTCTTTCAATCTACTCTCCCACAGACACTATCTCTCTCTCTCTCACTCTCTCTCTCTCTCTCGCTCTCTCTCTCTCTACCTCTCTCTCTGTTTATGAAGGTAGCCAGAAAACCCTGTATCTCGGGAACCCGTGCTTCGATTTACGCGAAACTTGTTTTATTCCATTTGTATTCCCATTTCAGGGGCAATTTCCTTTCAAAGTATTTTCCCATTAGGCGCCCTTTTTGCAGTATTACATTACAGACAAGCAAGCAATCAATCACAGACTTTTAGTTATATATATATATATTTAAATAACAGATTAAAGTTTAAGCAAAGAATTGATGCTTTCACTCTTAACAGGATCTTCTGAAACTAAAAAAATCAATCTGTGAACGCAGAAGTAATTATTACGAAAAACGTGGCAACCGAAGGAAAACAGGAACACGATACTTTGGTTCGTGGAGACGCTCCCTGGCGATGAACACACACACACACATACACACACACACACACACACACACACACACACACACACACACACACACGCACACACACACACACACACACACACACACACACACACACACACACACACATACACACATACATATATATATAACAACTAGAAATTGATTAACATATAAATAAACATATGAAACAATCACAGGGGATAGTTTTTACAAGTGTGTAAGCACACATAGCTAGGTAGGTAACTAAATAAAGTTAACTAGAACTTCAAAAATAGATACCTTATAATATGATTAATTTTCCCTGTATATATTCCATTAAAGAAATATATTTCACCAATTAATCGAATGGTAAACTACGGAGGCCGATACTTGGATTTTCAACAAGGAAGAAGTCCAGCCATCTGTGTTTACGCATTAAGTTCAAATCAGCGACTGGCCAGTAACACGTGCTGTATCTACTAAAAATACACACATACCAGCTTCGTCCCAGTGGCGTGAATAGGGTTATCGACAACTAGAAACAACAGTCAAGTCATTTCATCAGAGTTAGCTCTACAATTAAGGAGCCGTATTTATATATCTATATCCAAAATTAAGATAAATCAAAGTGAATTTAATCTAAATCAAAACTATGGGTGTCATGCCAGAAAGGCATGCGCCATATCACCCGTAAAATAAGCTCCAAGATTCTAATTCATTAGAATCTTGGAGCTTATTTTACGGGTGATATGGCGCATGCCTTTCTGGCATGACACCCATAGTTTTGATTTAGATTAAATTCACTTTGATTTATCTTAATTTTATATATATATATATATATATATATATATATACATATTTGGATGTATATATAATGTATTTTGCAATACACTTTATGCTTAATTAAAAGCATTTTGAAGACCGTATGCTATTGGTTTAGAGTAGTGACAAATTCACTTACTTTAATCTCAGCAAACAGGGGAGATAAGCCGACAAGGGCCTTGTTTCGCTTTTGTTGAAGCTTATCAAGGCTAACTACCCCTCCTGTCTACTGAGATTACTGATGTTATATTCTTATAGAATTCTAGTAAATAATCAGGAGCTGATTATACAGAGCGATTGTTGGTCTGGCATATATTGCTATTTCCGAGCTCCAATTCTAATTTTCAATTTCTGCCTGACCAACAATCGCTCTGTATAATCAGCTCCTGATTATTTACTAGAATTCTATAAGAATATAACATCAGTAATCTCAGTAGACAGGAGGGATAGTTAGCCTTGATAAGCTTCAACAAAAGCGAAACAAGGCCCTTGTCGGCTTATCTCCCCCTGTTTGCTGAGATTAAAGTAAGTGAATTTGTCACTACTCTAAACCAATAGCATACGGTCTTCAAAATGCTTTTAATTAAGCATAAAGTGTATTGCAAAATACATTATATATACATCCATATATATATATTGCTATTTCAGAGCTCCAATTCTAATATACATATTTATTTATATACATCTGCTACTGGCCCTAGTGGTTTCCTACCAATCCTCCGAAAAATATGCAAGCGAACACTAGCATAATTACTGCAGATTCTCTTCCAAAGATCCCTTGCAAATGGTAAACTACCCGGAAAACTAAAAGAAGGCATAGTATGTCCTATCCACAAAGGAACGGTCAGAGCAGATGCTAGAAACTACCCTGTCTCCCTGACTTCACATATCAGCAAAATCATGCAACGAATCGTCAGAAGGAAATTAATTACTTTCTTAGAGGAAAAGCCAATATGGTTTTCGCCCGGATAAAAGTTGACTTACGCAGTTCTTGCAACACTATGACTTGATACTCAAACAGCTGCTAGACCGTTCGAACGTGGATGTGATATAACTCGTCTTTGCGAAGGCCTTAGACGACGTTGATCATGGAATAATATGTCACAAACTACGTAGCTTTGGCATATCTGGAAAACTAGGTGAATGGCTTCATGACTTCTTAAAAGACAGAAGCCAGACTGTTGCAGCCAGCGGGGCTCTCTCAAAGGAAACCTCAATAACAAGCAGCGTGCCCCAGTGTATCGTCTTGGACCACTATACTTTTTGGTGGTTCTCTCAGACATGCCCTCTGTAATACGGACAGCCTCACTCACAAGCTATGCTGATGACACGAAAGTAGCACAGGTAATCAAGAAACCGGTTGATGCTACTTCTTTCAACAAGATTTAGATACCATATACCAATGGGCTGAAGACAGCAATATGCAATTTAATGCAGGTAAGTTTCAAGCCTTCCACTATCAACCCATAAACATAAGACCACCACAACAAAGGTACACTGGACCAGGAGGAATCGAAATCCCCGAGTCAAAGTCAATACGAGAACTATGTATTGACATGAGCAATGATGCATCGTTTCATGCACACATCAACAAAATGATGGCAACGTGCAGACGACTGGCGTGTTAGTTTCTGAGGACATTCAGGACAAGAGACTCGGAAACCATGTTTGTCCTCTGGAGGACTTTCGTTCTCAACCGACTGGACTGTTGCTCTCAGCTGTGGTTGCCCCACAGTATGAAAGCATAGTTACGTCCCTTTACGATCTGAGTTCAAATCCCGCCGAGGTTGACTTTGCCTTTCATCCTTACGGGGTCGATAAAATAAAGTACCAGTAATGCACTGGGTAATTGCTGGCCTTGTGCCTAAAGTAGAAACAAGTATGAAACTAATTGTCGAACTTGAAGCAATCCAACGAAGTTACACCCAAAAGATTGCCTCAATGAAAGAGATGAGCTATAGGAAAAAGCTGAATAAATTAAAGCTTTACTTCCGGGAACGAAAACGGGAGAGATATGCATTGATATGCGCACTCCTGGAAGATTTAGCACCAAACTTTGGCATTGAAGGCAGGACAGGCCACGTACAGGATGCCACTCTGTAGTGCGTAAGGTCCCATCTGTCACGTGAAGAATAATGGCCACATACTGCAATAGCCAGGGGTTCAAGGGACCCCAGATATTTAATAAGCAATCAAAAAATCTGATGTCCATGTAGATGTTTTCAAGAGACATCTCGACATGCTGCTGACCAAGATCCCTGATGAACAGCATGAGGCGAATCGCAAATAAGGGCGGCAGCAACAAACTGACTTTTGAATCAATGGCTATACATATATATATATGAACCTAATATCTTCTGTAACTTGCACGCCTGCGTTATTGTTGTTTTCTTACTTTCTCTCTCTCTCTCTCTCTCTCTATATATATATATATATATATATATATATATATATATATTTGTATATATATTATATATATATACAAACACACACACACGCACACACACACATATGTGTGTATATATATATATATACATACACACATATATATATATGTATACACACACATATATATATATATATATATATATATATATATATATATATATATATATATATATATATATATATATTAGTTTTGCGAGGTTTTTTATATGAAATCGTGTGTCGAAACAAATATTGTTATGGCATTAGCTTGTGCCAAGCTGAAAGGTTATTGAAAGACACTTTTTTTGTTATATAAAAACTACAATAACAACAGAACAAATCCGCTTCTTAAAACACTGTGTTTCCTCTAAAATATACACAACAAACATATCAAAACAAGTAAATAATTAAATATTGAACAAAACACAAGCCGAACGACTAAAACACACAATAACAGTTAATATGAAAAGAACAATATACACAAAAGTCAACGAACTTTACAGACAGAAACGCATTAACGGTAAGGAAGTCCGAAATCTCACCACGCCAAACGAGAGAGATAACTTCATGAGCGTCATCCGACGTGAAACGAAATACGCCCGAAACGAATGCAATAGGCATTTCAATAAGTAAATTAGAATGGATGAATAAGAAAAAACTACAAGAAAGGAAAATAGAATATTCTCAAAAATACCCAGATAACATCAACAATATCCGTATGCCTGATGTAAAACTACCGGAAGAATTTACCAATGACCACAAAGTAAATATTTATGGGAACACTTTAATCAGTGAACAAGAACAACAAATCCTGCAGCTACCACCAAAATTTGCCATCTACAAAAAGATTAACCCTATGGAGTGCAAAACGGAGCTGGAAAAGTGTTTCACAAAAATACGTTGGAATGCAAAGGTAAACAACAACAACAACAACAATAATAACGGTAGTAGTAATATAAACAATAACTCTGAGTATAGAAATAACAGCCATAACAATAACAATAGCAGGAAAGTGAGAAAGAGTAATAATGGTAATAATACTAACGATAGACAGAACAACAACAACCACAATAATAATAATAATAGAAACATTAACCACAGACACAGCCGCAGCGACCACAGTAGTAATAACGGTAACAATACGAACAACAACAACAATAACCACAGTGGTAATAATGGAAATAGTACATGTAGCAACATCAATGATAGACACAACAAAAACAAGAAACATAATAAAAGTAACAACCACAATGGTAGAAATAACAGTAACAACAACAATAACGGTGAAGTAAACAACAATACATCTAGCAATCATAACAATAATAATAATGCTAATGATAGGAACAACAACAACCACCATGATAACAATAATAGCAACACACACAACTATGACGATAGATATAATGACAACCCCTTAGAGAAACTATTTTTCAACCCAGCTGACAAAACATATAAGATGGGTAATATCTATCCTACGAGGTTACTCTTTAAAAAAAGAGTTTGCATACCACAACAAATAGATGACGAGACAGAGGCACAGTTCACCATAGCTAGAAATAAGATTAGACAAATAGTAGACAGATATACTAAGAGACAGAGCAGACCAGAGGCCCAACAACTTGGGAGGAAACCTGTATAAGGCTTGGTTAGCCTCAAGCAGCGCACAAGGGATGGTGAGGTAGTATGTCTACCCACGGATACATCTGGTAGGATGTCAATAGACAGCATGCCGAACTACATCAAGGCTATGCAACCCCACATCACCAACACGAGCGAAATTGCACAACAAACACACGATGGGAGAGAGAAAATCCTCAACGCTCACATGATGATGTGGACTGACATCCTAAAGCCAAGCAGACGCACTGCCAACAACTTCCAGGCGTCTAACAATGGCATACCACCCTTGTATGGGCTCCGCAAAGACCACAAGACAGTCGACAACCCGACAACAGGACCACCAACAAGACCCGTATGCGGAGCTAATATAGCTAGTAACTACAGGATCTCCTACTTCCTCTCAATGGTTATACGCCCCATGATCAAGATGTCCCCAGATGTATGTGATAGTACAGAGGACCTCCTCAGCAGAATCAGTGAGTGCAACAAAAACAGGAACCTATCCAACTGCATAATAGGCAGCATGGATGTGGTGTCACTGTACCCATCCATTAACATTGATTTTGCTGTGGAAAAATGTGTGGAGATGATCATTGAGAGTGAGGTGGGGTTCTGCGACGTCGACACAGGGAAACTGGGCCTCCTACTTAGACTTACCTACGACACTGACTACCTAGACAGCCATTACCTTAGACGTTTCTGCCCTAGTATACCCATAAGAGGTAGACCCCACACCATAACCTCAATGGCAAAAAAGACTCCCATGGGAAGGTGGATTGGGTGGACCAAAGCTATACGGACCCCCCAAAACACTGATCAGGTAATAAAAATGGTCGCACATGCAATAGGGGCTAGTATCAAAACTACCCTAACTGGTCACATATTTAAGTTCAACGAGAAGATCTACACCCAAAATGAGGGAGCAGCCATTGGCGTCAGCATAGCTGGTGATGTTGCCAAGCTTTTCATGGTATGGTGGGAAAGGAGACTTAAAGATCTCCTTAATGAGAGCTCCATAGACCTCATCATGTACTCTCGTTATGTAGACGATATCAATATAGTTATAAGAACATCCCCACAAGAGAGCACTAACAAGTTTGATTTAGAACGTAGCACAATGGAAAGCATCCAGCAGATAGCTAATTCCATACACCAGAGTATAACTGTAACTATCGACTACCCTTCCAAACACCCTAACAATAGACTACCTGTATTAGACACAGAACTCTGGATTAACACTATAGACGAGAGAGCCCAAATTCTCCACTCACACTATGCTAAACCCATGGCCTCCAAATACCTGATACTCAAAAACTCAGCAATGTCCAGTAGTGCTAAGTTTAATATTCTGATCGCAGATTTGGTACGAGTGATGAAGAATGTGTCCCGCATGTGCGACCCAACAGAAATGGAAAGACACATCCAACACTTCATCAACCGCATGCAGTTCTCTGGCTACAACCAAAGAGACAGAGTCAGAGTATACGAAGGAGCCACTTAAAAATTAAGGTGGTAGAAAAGCCAGGAACCACCATAAAATCCCTGATCAGCAAAACCTACCCTTTTAAGAAAACCCACTGTACCAATAGGAAATGTATCATATGTAAGGTAAACCCCCGGATAAACTGTAAAACTAGAAACGTAGTCTATAGCATAAGATGTACAGAGGGTACTTGCAGAAACATGACAACAACATACATAGGTGAGACAGCTCGTAGCATAGGTGAAAGGATTGACCAACACTGGGGGGAACTAAATGGACGAAAAAACGGGTCAGTACTATACGAACATGCTAGACAACAACATGACGGTAACATAGACAACATAGAAATTAGAATAATATCTAAACATAGAAATGACCCAGCAGATAGGCAAATCAGAGAGACCAGTGAAATAGAACTTAGAAGACCAAGACTAAACAGAAAAATGAATGGAATAACAACAACACCCAAACAAACAACACTGACCTAAGAGAAGTATAAATAAGTAAATAAAATAAAATAAATAAATAAATAAATACATACACAAGCATAATAACAACAAACACATAAACACACACTAATCACCCATCACACATCAAACAAAACACTATACACACACGCAAACGCATGCGCAAAGAAGGCAAAATAAAAAAAATAAACAAACAAGCAAATAAATAAATAAATATATAGACAAACTGAATAAAAATGGCGTAGACATACGGGAGGAAACGATAGCACCACTGACGATGTTGCAGATGTGCAACGAAAGATTTATGATAAACTATATATATGTGTCTTGTCTATATTGTATCTGTATTATTTTTGACCGTCGGTCAGCCAATGGCAACATTGAGGACCGAGTAAATTAGATTACCGATATAAAAGACACAGAAGCGAGAAGCGAAAACCAACCAAACAGTGAGTGTGTTATATATATATATATATATATATATATATATATATATGTGTGTGTGTATATATATATATATATATATATATATATATATATATATATATATATATATCCAGTTGCCTTGTAAAAAGCATTGGAATTTGAAATTCCTGGTGGTGGCACTGTGGTAATGATATTGCTGGATTTTCTTTATATTGATTTAGTTTCCGGTGTAAATGCTGTGTGAAAACAATTTCACGCGTGTCTCTGCCATTAAAACTACCACTACTACCTCTAACCACACCACTACCAACAAGATTACACTGTCTACCAATAGCACTACCACCAGCGCAATTGCCCCACTACTACTACTACCACCACCACTACTACTACTACTACTACTACTACTACTACTACTACTACTACTACTTCTACTACTACTACTACTTCTACTACTACTACTACTATTACTACACTCACTATAATCACAGTGATGGTAGTAGTAGAGATCACTACTACTGACACAACCACCGCCACCACAACCACCATCACCACTACTACTATTACCATCCCCACAAACATTTATAATTTATAGTTTGCCTGCCTGCAGTTTCTAAGATTGTGCAGTCATAAACACTTATGTGCATTGATGCACATATGCACTAAAGATTGCACTCAAATGTTTAAACACATGCACTCATGTATATACACAATCGCACACACACTTTCATGTACTCGTGTGTATACACAATAACATACTTATATATACACGCACATAAACCGGTATGAATAAAAGCCGATGCACATGCAGATGTTTGTATGTACACCAGTGCATTCACGTGTTCTTACAGAAGTTTGGATACACATGCATTAGTGAACACATGCAGTTATTGCATGTTCGCCTATTAACACACGTACATAAGAATACATTCCTACATATATATGCATACGCTAAATTACATACGCGCACATCAGCACACAAATTTGCATACACACGTACACATGTGCACATACAGATATATACAGATATATATCTGCGTATATTTATATGTATGTATGTATTATATATGCATATGTATGTATTTATATGCTTACATATACATACATGCATATGCATCTATATACATATATACATACTCAGAGGTATTTATATATGCATGATATGCCTATAAAAATACATGCTTGAATGTGAAGATATATGACTACTTACAATGCATATCACACACACACACCCGTGCGCACACATATATACACACACTCACACATACACTCACACGTATGGTATTGGTACACTGGAACATTAGTTACACTGATCAACAACCAAAATGCTTCTGAGATCAGAGTAACAATTCCCAACTACTGTTAGGTCGCTGATAATGAATATCATGGTTAAAACTGTTTGTTAGCTCTACTTTTCAACATACACATATGTATTACATCAGGTTCAAACAGGTTTGCGGCAATGTATTTCTTACTACACTCACAGTCCCACTGTCTTTCAAGTATAGTTCCAACAGTCATAGGAGGTGGGTGGTTACGCTGTGCAACTTTATATATTATATTATATTAAACTTATATTAATATAAATATTCACTGAGCAAGTTATTGATATGTATGTGAGGCATTTTATATTAATTTTATTTTCCTACTGAATGATATAAATGCTCAATATTATAATTGTTTCTACTTTTGGCACAAGGCCAGCAATTACCCAGTACATTACTGGTACTTTATTTTATCGACCCCGTAAGGATGAAAGGCAAAGTTAACCTCGGCGAGATTTGAACTCAGATCATAAAGGGACGTAACTCTATGCTTCAAAGCATGGCGTCTGACCCTCTACCGATACTGCCAATCCGTATTTATGAATGAATTTTCTGCTTATCTTCTATTTTTGTTGTTGTTTTCTTCTTACAGATGCCTCGCACTTGTGTAAATAAGGCAGACAACTTCTGCTACGTTTGTGGTGGGGTGACCTTGGCATCACAGAAGGGCCGTATAACTGCTATTGTTATTTTGGATGCAAAATTGGCGACCAGTATAAGAAATGGGCTTCTCACATATGCTGCAACACTTGTGCTATTAACCTTCACCAATGATTGAACAGGAAGAAGAAAGGGATGCGTTTTGCTTTGCCAATGACGTGGCGAGAACCAGCAGACCATACCCACAATTGTTATTTCTGCAGAGTACCTCCAGTAAAAAAAAGTCTTGTCAAAGAAGAAAATGAAGTATCCAAACATTCCACCAGCTATTCAGCCAGTTCGACGCGGAGAAGGTCTACCTGTTCCTGATGCACCAACTTTGGTATCCTTGTAGGCGATGCCTTCATTATAGCCTGAAGAATCACAAACCTGATTTCACTAACAGGTCTACCTATAGATTCATAAATCCTGCAAGATCAGAGTTAGGAATAGTTAGTAAAAAAAATTAAGAGACCTCATCACTTGTATCATTAAAAACACCAATCTCTCACTTTGGAATAACATTTCTCATATTCTGGTTCCCAGAAATTCACTTTAATAACAGGACCGAATATATTTTTATCTTTCTTCTAGGACTCTTCTTAATAACGCTTTATACTTTGCCCATTCTTTCTTATATATCAGGGACATGGAATATGACCTTATATTCCATGTCCTTAGAACCCTCTTAGGGGCCCTATGACAGTGCTGATGTTTGTAATTTTATCGGATTATACATTCTTCATACGCTAATGTGTAAATTCCTCAACCACACTTTTGGTCTATATAGCGACGGCGATCTTTCGTTTTCACAAGACTGTAATGGGCAGACTCTGGACAGATTCCGTAAAAATTTAATTGACACATTTAGTGCGCTAGGACTTAAAATTACTAATGCAAATTTCTTAGATGTGAACATAGACCTAACAACAACTTCGTATAAACTATATCATAAGCCTCACGAAAACTGAAATGTATTGATAAAGTCTCATGCCACATCCATGCTGTCTTTAATAATTATAATTATCATAATTATAATAATAAAATTGTGCTGGGGTCGGGAGGACACGACTCAGCCCATCCATTGCTTTCACCATCTCTTTTTCCACTGACATAGATATACATACTCAAAAACTCACCCTCTCCACTACAACACACCAAACATACCTAACATAAATTGTGGATAAAATCCGCAGAAAATAATTGTGCTTTTAGCCTACAGGTAGGTTGGCTGTGTAGTTTGGTGGGTAGTTGTTTGTTGTTACTTGTTGTTGTTGTTGTGAGAGTTCTTATTGTGTGGTGTAATGCTGTGTGTTGTGAAATTGTTATCGTTATTGTGTAGCGTTTGTCTATGTGTTTGAATATTGTACTGTGTACGTACTCTGGATATGTATTATGTATTAGTGTATTTAGTATGCGTGTAATTGCTTGTGTTGCGCATGTGTGTAACTATTTGTTTTTGTAATGTGTGTGTGTATGGATGTTTGTATGTTCGTTTATGTAGCCGTGTTAACTATTTCTGAAATGTGCATGTGTAATCCTGCGAATCTGTGTATATGCCAGGTGATGCACGAGTCGGGGTCAGGTGGGATCGTGTGAGTAAACAGATGTTTCTGGTGAAGGGAAATTACTGTGGAGCGTTGGTGTAGGTATGTGTATGGGGAGGAGGGAAGAAATGGATTATTGGTAATGGGAAGGAAGAAGTGAAGAAGTGACATCATTGGATATATATATATACATTTACAGCTGATGACAGCCGTAAATATATATATATTATCCAGCACATGGACACAGATTGAGGCATACACGCGCATGCAGACGTACACACACACACACAGAGACACACACACACAGTTAGTATAAATGTATAAATATATATGTATGTATATATATATGTGAGTGTGTGTGTGTGTGTGTGTGTGTGTGTGTGTGTGTGTGTGTGTGTGTGTGTGTGTGTGTGTGTGTGTATGTGTGTGTGTGTGTGTGTGTGTGTGTGTGTGTGTGTGTGTGTGTGTGTGTGTGTGTGTGTGTGTGTGTGTGTGTGTGTGGAATAGAATTAGGATTTAGCTTCATGCATAGCTGTATATAGATATGTATTTCTATACATATATGTTTATCCATGAACATACCGTATTTCTTTAGAAATATGAAATTTCAATACATATCTGTACACAGCTATGTATGAGCTAAATCCTAATTCTATTCTATTATAAGCTGAGCCACCTTATGCAGCGTCATATGCAAATGAGATTAATCACCTCATTTACACAGACGAGAAAACCATATATTCTCGCCTGTTTTCAAATCCAACAGTCGCAAGAGTGGGAGGGATGTGTTTTGCATAGCTACGGCTTTCTAAATGTTTATCTATAAACATATCGTATTTCATTGAAAAACCACAGACCCTCCATCTCAACTCTACTTTTGAAAAGCAGAAGAACTGCGAAACCGGTAAAGGAACCAAATAAATATATATATTTTTTTTTTAAATAAGACTCCAGTTGCATTTTCGATTTCATCTCTTTTTCTTTATACTTTCACTCGTGTAGGACACCTCGGTTATTTTTCATTTTGTAAAAAAAAAAACCTCACTTTCTAATATATATATATATATATATATATATATATATATATATATATATATATATATAAAATAATTAAGTCAAATATGTAAAATTTGGCTTCGTTTATTATAAATTATAGATATACTGCTATATATATTTCGGTGACTGCCATCATTGGCTGTGACCTCTTCAGGCAGTCCGAATTGGTGTGGGAGAGACAGGTACACATGTTGTTTAAGTGTGTTTTACTCCATCAATACATCGATATGTCCAGCTCCTGGTTGTGTTGTTATTTCTCTGAGGAACTGGAATCATATGAATTAGAACAAACGAATTTCGGCGTTATAGGGCACTCTCTCATCCCATTGGTTAGTTGTGAGAACACTCCTCAATCAAAAGTCTATAGCAATTTTTCTGAGGCAAGACAATCTGTTGTAGTTGTTTTAGGTAAACAACCAACATATACTCAATATATATATAAATATATATATTTGCGTTACGTTTCGCTTTTTCTACCCGCCGAAATGCGATTCTCGCTGAATTTATATATATATATATATATATATATATATATATATATAAAACCGGTCGGCGAAACTGCAGTCGGGACTTTGAAGAAAAATTTGGTATATCCTTACATTTTTTATTTTATGTATATATATATATATATATATATATATATATATATATATACATAAAATTAAAAATGTAAGGAGCAAAGATATACCAAATTTTTCTTCAAAGTCCCGACTGCAGTTTCGGCGACCGGTTTGCAGCATCGTGCACAAGAAAAGTGCACCAAAGCAACAATCACCCGCCTATTTTACTCTACCATAAGGGATTTGGGACAAAATAGGTAATAAGATACACACACAAATACAGAATTATATGTGTGTATGATGTCCCGCCTTGACCAGTTTTGCTAAATGACCGAAAGAATTTAAATAATCAAAAAATTTAAATAATCGTTCAATCAGAGATATCAATTAAATTATAAATGTGAGGAAAGAATAGACAAAAATATACCTATTTTTTTCTTCTTATACACACACACACAAACACACATATATGTGTGAATATAAATATATATATATATATATATATATATATATATATATAAATATGTGTGTGTGTATGTATTTATATGTTTATACATGTTGGTGCAGTTTCAGTTACACACTCTGTATTTATACAAATATAATTTTATCGTACACTTTGGCTGCTAACGAACTTCTTACTATATATCTTAATTAATTGCCAGCGATAATAATATGAAAATTAGTATGTCCATTACAGAATAATTGTTTCTACTTTAGGCACAAGGCCAGCAATTACCCAGTGCATTACTGGTACTTTATTTTATCGACCCCGTAAGGATGAAAGGCAAAGTCAACCTCGGCGGGATTTGAACTCAGACCGTAAAGGGACGTAACTATGCTGGAAAGCATGTCGTCCGACCCTCTACCGATACTGCCAATCCACCGCCATGTCCATTACAGAATAATACTAAGAACGAATAGGTATAAATGTTTATTTCCTGCTGCACGAACTGGCCCCATGATATGTAGTCCTCTTTCTCGTGCGAAACCTCAAGGCCTAGTGAGAGCCAATACATCTGTGCTTTGATCTCCACTCATTCTCTAACTTTGGTATCCATTTGTTTCCTTTTATTCTCCCCCTCCGTTTGTTCCTTGTCACTCCTAAATGCCAACACACGCCTCTCTTGTCTCCTCTATACTTTTCACACATCGATCTCAGAACTTTCCATCTAATGATATTCGCTTGTTTTACACATATTTCTCGCCTTTCAGTTTCCCTTTTTTCCATGAACTTCATGATCCCTTAACGCTTTCTTTTCAATATTTCTTTACACACACACACACACTCATATATATACATATATATATATATATATATATATATATATATATATATATATATATATATATATATATATAAGTATAAATTCAGCGAGAATCGCATTTCGGCGGGTAGAAAAAGCGAAACGTAACGCAAATTCCGAGTCATGCTGGCGAGCGCTCCATGGGCTAAAAAAGACCAGAGCAATAAACTTAGGTTATAAAGGTCATACAAACTGAGAAGGCGGTCAAGAAGTCATTAACCACCAAAGCCAAAAAACAAATCAAGCTAAACAGGTCAGACAAAATAAATGACATAATCATATATATATATATATATACACACATATACATATATATATAACAAACCCGGCCCCTTGGAATTAATAGTAAAATCCAGTACAGGGTTTCTGTGACACCTAAATCAATAATACTGTCTGCTTAAAACAATAAGCTTTTGGTATAATGATTGAACGAGGGATATCACGTTATCACCAGGTATTTTGTTCTGCGCCAGTGTTGTGGATGACACAGTGTTTTGTAAAAGCACATGCGTAACTCACAGGGGAAGAACCCCAGATTTTGGCAAATGAATTGAGTATGTGAAAATCCATGCAAAAATTGCTATAAATAGCACAAATCGAATAAGCTCTCGACCGGGTAGTTTTTAAAATAAACTTATGCAATTAATCTGTCAATAAAAATTATTAACAGGTTAATTGTTAGACTCCTGAGATTATTACAAGTATAAATTCAGCGAGAATCGTATTTCGGTGGGTAGAAAAGCAAAACGTAACGCAAATTCCGAGTCATATATATATATATATGTGTGTGTGTGTGTGTGTGTGTGTGTGTGTGTGTGTGTGTGTGTGTGTGTGTGTGTGTGTGTGTGTGTGTGTGTGTGTGTGTGTGTGTGTGTGTGTGTGTGTGTGTGCGTGCGTGTGTGTGTGTGTGTGCGTGCGTGTGTGTGTGTGTGTAAAACGTAAACAGAAATAACAACACAATCGGTACAGTATATATAATGGATATACTAGGTTAAGACATGATATAGCAGCAAGAGAGTCTGAACGTTTCGGACGCTAGTCCTTCATCAGTAGAAAGAATGGGGAATAAGATGGATTGAGGGGACGTGCGGGTTGGAATCGGAAAAATGTCTTTAGATAAAAATAACAGGTCCATTCATGTTGACAATTCTTGCAATATATATATATATACATATATTCGAACGGACGTATAATAACACACACACACACACAAACACACACACACACTGACACACACATGCATACGCACGCACACATGTATGGCTCTTTTTACAAAACGTTTTTTTTTTCCATTTCATGTAGACGTGCTCCATCACCCACTTTTCTAAAAATAAATCATACACAAAACGCCAGCACCAACAGTTTTGCAAGAGATGTCAACATGAATGGACCTGTTATTTTTATCTAAAGACATTTCTTCCAATTCCAACCCACCCGTCCCCTCAATCTATCTTATTTCTCATTCTTTCTTCTGGTGAAGGACTAGCGTCCGAAACGTTAAGGCCCTCTTCCTGCCTTTTCAAGCGTTAACCTAATATATCCCTTTCATATACTGTACCGATTGTGTTGTTATTTCTGTTTACCTTCTACACACACACACACATATGCACACACACGCACACACACGCGCGCATACACACACACACACACACACACACACACATATATATATATATATATATATATATATATATATATATATATATATATATATATATATTTATGTATGTACACATACATATATGTGTATATGCGAGATTATGTGTGGATATATGGTATTTGTACATATATATATATGTGTGTGTGTGTGTTGATTGATTGATTGATTTTAGTCATTCCTTTTAGAGAAACATCCACTGATACAAACCAATGCTTCCGTAATTGTATGGAAAATGAGAAAAGACATCTTACACACACATTTCTTTCAACATCCAATACATACTAATACGCCAGATCATCCTGCTACATCATCTGTTAAACACAGTTACATGACTCGAACTTCTCAACTTCGATTCAAAATTGATGGTGACTTAACGACTCAGTGACAAGTGGAAACTTGATATGACCGCAGTCTAATAACTGAAACAAACCAAAGAAAACGAATCCCTCCCAGTTCAAATGCATTTCTTTTATTAAACCATTACCTCTGAAAACATCAACAATCTATTATTACTAATGTTATCACCCGTACAGATCCCCTGCCTAGCCCTTCCATATCCTATTCTCCCTATTCATCACATCGCTAATTGTTCATCTACAAAAGTTTGTTTAGATATATTAAAAAGGCCTTGCTAAGTGAACCAGTAATTTATTGTTTGATCTGCAGTGTACCACAAATATATATATATATATATATAATATATTAACAAATGGAAACTATATTTATAAAACCATATTTATTTCATTATACATATTTCAAGGACACCAAAGCAAATTATGGTGCGCTTTCATCAGATAAAATATAATATAGATCAGTTTTATAAACAAATATTGACATACCTATATATATATATATATATATATATATATATATATATATATATATATATATATATATATATATATATATGTGTGTGTGTATATATATTAGAAAGTGAGGTTTTTTTTACAAAATGAAAAATAACCGAGGTGTCCTACACGAGTGAAAGTATAAAGAAAAATAGATGAAATCGAAAATGCAACTGGAGTCTTATTTTTTTTAAATATATATATTTATTTGGTTCCTTTACCGGTTTCGCAGTGCTTCTGCTTTTCAAAAGTAGAGTTGAGATGAAGGGTCTGTGGTTTTTCTCACATCTGGTTGGTCTCTGAATGTTACTTGTTTTATATGGAAAAAGTGGCTCGAAATGCCAGGTTTTTCGAGAAGTAATGTGATTGGTTGGTCAATAATTATAATAAATTTCGCGCCAGTTCGCGTTACAAAGTACTTCAAACAAGGGGGGGGGGGTCACAGGTTGTTTTTTCATATATGAGTGTTTGAATTTCTTTTTACTTAAAAAAAGGGGACTCACGAACGCTTTTTTTTAATAAACGTGATTTGATTGGTTATAAATAAAATTAGGGCTGTCACGTGAACAAGTTTTCATTAAATTTTCGCGCCCTTATTTGGAAATCTATTCTCTAGCCTTTTTAGAGAATTTTATGACAAGCAAAAGATAATGGTCAAGAGAAATGGGATGGGAGAATTGTTCTGGTTCAGTAAATATGGTTAGTTCGCTGGGGTGTTAGAATTCAGATTTTCTATTGAATAAAGAAAGTAAAGATATGTATGTTTATTTGTGGGCTTGTGTGTGTGCTTGTGTGTGTGTGTGTATTGGAAGATGATTCTATTAGTAGAAATGGGGGAGGGAGTTGTGTGTGTGTGTGGGAGTATGTTAAGATGGAGAGAATATATATTTTGTGTGTGTGTATATATGTGTGTAGGAAAGTGATTCTATTAGTAGAAATGGGGGAGGGAGTTGTGTGTGGGGGTGTGGGGGTTGTTATGTGTGTGTATGGGTGTTATGTGTGTGGGAGTATGGTTAGCATGTTAAGATGAAGAGAATATATATATAATGTGTGTGTTGGGGGGGGGGGGAATGATTCCTTTAGTAGGAATATTTTTGAATGAATATATTTTCCTTACTTATTATTCGTATTTGTTCTGTTGTATTGTCAGTGCAAACGTATGTTAAGGTTTATTTAGTTCGGGTTTTTATTTTCTAAAGTAGAAGGTGTTATGTGTGTGTGTATGTGTCTGTTTGGATGGTTAGCATGTTATGGTGTTGACATAATGTATATTAAACCATATTTAATGCTGGTCTATATTTTTGAATACACATATTTTCCTTATTTATTCGTATTTGTTCTGTTGTATTGTTAGCGCAAAGGTAAAATGGGAAGACTTGGAATTTGGGTGTCTTATTACTAGATAGTGTCTTATTACATATGTCTAGATGTGCGCTTAGTGGTATCTGTCTCGTGGTTGGATCTCGTAATTGTTGGCGATGAACTGTCATTCTGTTTCTGAGTGTGAGTTTAGTTTGTCCTATACAATCTTCATTGCATCCTTTACATTTAATGGCATAAATTAGATTTTTTGATGAGCAAGTGAAGTGATTTTTTACAGTAAAATTTTGTCCTGATTTAAATGTATACGTGTTGCCTTCAATGAGGTGAGTGCAGGTTCCACAATTAGAGCGACCACATTTTTTGACAGTTGGTTGTGGGTTTGTGGTAGGTAATTTGGCATTGGTGAGTAATGTTTTCAGTGATTTTGGTTGTCTTTTGCTTTTGATTATTTTGTGTGTTTCAAAGGCTTTTTTCATTCTTGGGTTTTGTTTTAGTAGTGGGATATTCTTGTGAATAGTGTTGTAAGCTTCTGCATTTCTTGGGTTGTGTGTTGAGATATATGATAGAATATTGAACGTACCTTGAATTTGTTTCTGTTTTCGTAATTCATCAATGCCTATTGCTTTAGCCCTTTCTATTCCATTATTTATTAGTAATGGTGGGTACTCTCTTTCGAGTAGAATTTCCTTTAATTCTTGAAGCCTTTTATTTCGCGTTTCATAATTGGAGACAATTGTGCAAATTATTCTTGCTAGGTTAAAAGGAATGTTCGTCTTCGTGTGCTTTGGATGGTTAGGGGGTGAATAGCAGGTATTGTTTGGAATCTGTTGGTTTGTAGTGTATGTCAGTTTCAATATTTGTATCTTTTTTTAAGATTAAGATGTCCAGAAATGGGAGTTGATCTTGGCTGTATTCCATTGTGAATTGGATGTGGTTATTGATGCCGTTTATTAAGTTTTTGAAATCCTTCAGTTGGTCGAGTGTGTGGAACCAAAGAATGAGACAATCATCCAAGTAGCGTTTCCAATTCTCTGATAAATATTTGTGGAAGTTCAATCCGTATTTTGATTTGGACTGTTCATATATCTGGACTTCTAAGTATGCCATGACTAAGTTGGCATAAGTTGGAGCGGCTTTTGTGCCCATCGCAGTCCCCGATATTTGCTTGTAAGTACTGCCATCGAAATAAAAAAAGTTGTTCTGTAAGATGAATTTTAATCCCTCGGTGATGAAGCATTTTTCTATTCTGTCAGGTATCTCATTGGGATATTTCTCTAGCCAGAATCCTATTGCTTCTAGTCCGTATTGGTGTGGGATCGTTGTGTAGAGATTCACTACATCGAAGGACACAATAATAGTGTCGTTGTTGACATGTTTGGGGAGGTGGTTTAAGAGGTCCAGATCGTCTCTTACAAGGCTTGGTATGTGTTTGAGAATTGGTTTTAGTAGTATGTCTATAAAGTTGCTCAGTCTGTGTGTTTCACATTGTGGGCCCGCTACAATTGGTCTTAATTTAAGGTCTGTGGGGTATTGTGTGTTCACGCAGGCTGAGGTGGATTGTTTACAGGCATCGTTAATTATTTTACACTTGTGGATCTTCGGATGTCCGTAAAGGTTGCTGGTTTTGTATTCAAAATGTGTTAAATAATCGCGTTCCTTTTTAGTTAGGTCTTCCTGGTATCGATAAATCAGTGTGTTTAATCTGGTCATTGTTTTTGATTGCTGGTAGTTTTTTACTCTTTCATAGTAATTAGTATTTTGTAAGAGAGAGAACATAGAATTTTTATATTTTTCAGCATCCATAATGACAACAGTACTTCCCTTGTCCGCTTCCTTAATTATAATGTGCGTATTGTTTTTTAGTTCATGGATAATCTCCCATTCCCTTCGACTCGTGTTGGGTTTGGGTTTAGGTTGCGGTAGTTCATGGTATGGGAAGGTAGCTATGTGGTCACAAAATTTGTCCAGAACTCTGTTTCTACCTTTTGTTGGGTTGTAGCTGCTTTTATTCCGTACAATTGATTCGTCGTTATTCTCCTTGTCAAAGAATTCCTCTGTGAGACGTAATTTTCTACAGAAGTGTGAGATATCGTCATTTATCTCATTGGGGTTAGAGTATTGTGGTGTTGGTGTGAATTTCAGTCCTTTGGAGAGAATTTTTACTTGTTGGGCTGAGAGGTTTGTATTTGAAAGGTTGATTATTTTCGGTTTTTCAAAATCGGTTTGTGTCACCGGGTGTCGTGGGTCCTGTAGCCTTGGTCTAAAAAATGATGATTTTTCTGGAATGTTTTTTCAATGGTATTATTTTAATGGTATTATTCTAATGGTATTTCCCCTGTTGTTGTGTGGTCTTGTATAGAAGTTTCGGACGTATTGAGGTTCGGTTTGTTGATAGTCCGGGTTGTAGATTTTGTTCCTTTGTGTGGGTTGGGATCTACGGTTTTGGAACAGGCTCTGTGTGGGCAGGGGTCTACGGTTTTGGAATAGGTTTTGTGTGGGTTGTGATCTGCGGATCGGGTCCTGCCTTGTGTTCGGGGATCTTCGGTTTTTGTTAGTAGGGTTATAGTTTTGTCTATGGTTTCTGGGATTATCGTTATAGTTTTGCATATATATATATATATATATATATATATATATATATATATATATATATATATATATATATGTATATATATATATATGTATATATATATATATATATATATATATATATATATATATATATATATATATATATATATATATATATATATATATACATATATTAGAATATAATATATACATATATATATATATATATATATATATATATATATATATATATTAGAATATAATATATACATATATATATATATATATATATATATATATATATATATATATATATATATTAGAATATAATATATACATATATATATATATATATATATATATATATTAGAATATAAATATTAATAAAATAGATATCTTTTTATCAATTACATTTTATTATACATATTTCGGATGTACAACAGTACGTCCTCATCAGACAAAATATAATGATATATATTATATATAATTATATATATTATGGAATACTGTTGGCTTCTTGCTACAATAATTTATATACTTCTCATTTATATATATATATATATATATATATATATATACAAATGAATATATGATAGGGATAAACAGTGATACAAGTATACATGTGTTCGTATTGCAAATGACCAAGTTAGCTCGGTTGAAAAATACTAATTAAAATAATACAGTTTGCTTGTTTCGATTTAAAATAATAAATCAATAAAAACAAACCTATATTGGCAATAGCCGTTTGTTTTTATTGATTTATTATTTTAAATCGAGACAGGCAAACCGTAGTATTTTAATTAGTATTTTTTCAATCCAGCTAACTTGGTCATTTGCAATGCGAACACATGTATACTTGTATCAGTGTTTCTCCCTATCATATATTCATTTGTATTACACGGCTCAGAAATATTCCTTTCTTTGAGCTATTTAATTGTAAAAGACTGTTTGAGTTTATTACTCTCTCTCTCTCTCTCTCTCTCTATATATATATATATATATATATATATATATATATATATATATATATATACATACATTCATACATACACACACACATATATATATATATATATATATATATATATATATATATATATATAAATGTAAAAGTTCTATTTAAATTGTTGGGATACAACAAGCAAATATTTTATAACTGATATAAAGCACTCAACAAATATTTGGAGTAAAAATACGATATTAACAAATGGAAACTATATTTATAAAACCATATTTATTTCATTATACATATTTCAAGGACACCAAGTTAAATTATGGTGTGCTTTCATCAGATAAAATATAATATAGAGCAGTTTTATAAATAAATATTGACATACCCTTAAAGAATGCAACCATTGGAAGCTCCCGGATATATATATATATATATATAAAACTGTGGTTGTCTGTCTGTCTATCGATTTTTGGCACGCATCTCCTCTTAGAATCTCTCACGGAATTGCACCGAAATTGCTATACTTGTACATTGAGCCCTAGCGAAGACATCGGAAAAAAAATATTTCAAATTGACCCACCCTATGTGACGAAATCGAATATAATGTATCGATTTTTGAGCGTAAGTTATCAGTTATTTCCCTTTGTTCTGTTTACATTGAGCGTCTTACGTAAAAAATTACGCTGGCTTTCTCAGCGTTTAAAATGACATTAACGTCGAGCCAGCAAAATATTGACCTGCAAAATTCATCAGTTCGAACACTAAGCTTCCGTTTTGCTTCATTTCCATTTAAAAGCATTTTAAAACAATATTTTTACTTGAAAACAAGTCTATTTAAAGACTACGTAAAACAAGCAAATATTTCGTCGTTAGGCGTGCAGACAGACAGTCGTGCAGACAGACAGTCGTGCAGAGAGGTGATATAGGCGTGCAGACAGACAGTCGTGCAGAGAGGTGATATAGGCGTGCAGACAGACAGTCGTGCAGAGAGGTGATATAGGCGTGCAGACAGACATAACTGATAATTTGGTTACGCTAATGTTTTTCTCTGCGTTGCAGTGTTTACATTTTCGATCTTTGTTAATAAATAACCAGTGCAGTTTCTATCCCCAGCATCCTCTTTTGTTATAACATTGGGGTTATCGTTATGTTTTCTTAACTTCATAAGGCATATTGTTGGTTGAGGGAATATTAATCAAAAACACCACATGCAAGTCTGCACAGTAGACACTACAGTTTTTAAGCCAAGAAAGAAACTTAACATTGTAACTTTAACACAGCTACTGAGCGACCCCGAGCAACGCCGGGCTTTACTGCTAGTATATATATATATATACACTGCAAAGACAAAATTTTGCAAATGTGTTGAAGTGTGAGGATGGGTATTCTCATGCATTAAAAATATATGATTTGAAAATGACAGAATCTAATTACTCTGCCAGTACCCCACTTTAAGAAACTTAAGATCAAAATATTGTATTTATCTCCTTACCGACCAAGAGATATAATTGTTGTTGTTTCTCGGGACGTGTACAACGATTTGCCACTTGTACACGATAATAAGAATAAAGGACACACTAAGCTCACAGACACCACACCTATTGAGAAACCTTCATTGACACTATATTGGCTGACATCTGTAACCTACTGAGCGACTCCAATATCTCTTTCAGTCTCTATTGTTTAGAATTTAGAATCAAACATCTACCAAGCCCTGTTCATCATCGTGGACAACACATACTTTGGCTTCTATAAGCACATTTGAAAGAAGACCATAGGTACCCCACTGGTATCCAGACTAGCTCTATAAAATATGGACCAGCTGGAGTGCAGAAAGTGTAACAACTGCCACTTTTGTGTCTTCTTCAACAAATACATGGATTACATTTTCATCTTCACATCTTGTGAAGAAGCAAGTGTAATGATGCATTTACTAATAATTGTTTCTACTTTTGGCACAAGGCCAGCAATTACCCAGTGCATTACTGGTACTTTATTTTATCGACCCCGTAAGGATGAAAGGCAAAGTTAACCTTGGCGGGATTCGAACTCAGAATGGCAGGGCCGTAACTCTATGCGTCAAAGCATGGCGTCCGACCCTCTACCAATACTGCCAATCCAGACCCTTTTTGCATTTACTAAAAATGATTTCTAATTCAGAGGAAGGACAAAGTTGATCCTACCCCAGTACGTGACTGGTATTATTTCATCGACCGCATAGAGTTACGGCCCTTGCCATTCTGAGTTCAAATCCCGCCGAGGTTAACTTTGCCTTTCATCCTTACGGGGTCGATAAAATAAAGTACCAGTAATGTACTGGGTAATTACTGGCCTTGTGCCAAAAAGTAGAAACAATTATTTCATCGACCTCAGAAGGATTTGAACTCAGAATTCAAAGAGCCATAACAGATACCGAAATGGCATTTATCCGATGCTTTACTAATCCTGCCAATCCACCACCCTTTACATTCACTTATATTGGTTTCTGATTTAAGCACGAGGCCATCAATTTGGGGGGAGGGAAAAGTCCATTTGTTATTATACAATAATCATGCTCCATAGAATTGTTATTATTTATAATTATACCCCCCCCCCCCGTCAAAATCTTCTTCGTTTTCGTCCATTTATTCCTGAGAGGGTCGTGGGGGCAGAGTCGTCAAACACTCCTTTTATTGGGTCTTGTCAGTAGCAACCATCGCCAACTGATCCAGCTGGATCCCCAAACGTGACCAGCCAAGCCCATGGAAGTTATCCAAATATCTTGCTCGGGTTCTACCTTTGGGTCTCCTGTTGGTTGGTTTTGCCCGTAAAATCTGTCCAGCGATTCTTTACTGAGACATTCTAACCACATGCTCATAATATCGGAGTTATGATCTCTCAATTCGGAGAAGAAGCAGCTCTATATGGAATGACTCTCTGGTTGCCGAGCTACGCACTTTGTCAATTAACGTTACTCCAAAGACCCTTCGGAGGAATCCCATTTCGGCTGCTTGTATTCGCGATTGTATTTCGGTCATTACCCAAGATTCATGACCATAAGTAAGGGTTGGTACGAATGGTGAATTAGAGTTAGCGTGTTTGGCTTTTACGCCTACCTCCTTTCTTCTGCATTACTGCACCAGCTCCTGCAATTCTTGCACTTAATTCAGCCTCCTACCTTCCATCACTCGTGACACAAACCCAAGATACTTGAACTTCTCTACCTGCTTTAGTGGAACTCCATTCACGTGTAGCATGCACTGCGCAGGCTTCCTTGAGAAGACGAGTGTCTCAGTTTTCGCCGCACTGATTTTCATTCCAGCCATGCAGCACTCGGCATCAAACCTATCAAGTGCAAGTCGAAGATCATCTTCGGTTGAGTTAAGTAACACCATGTCGTCTGCAAATTCCAGCCGACTGATTTTACACCCGCCATTTTATACCACTTCCTACCCGGCTGCGCATGTCAATCCTGTTCATCAAAATAATGAACAGGAAAGATAACTGTACGTACCCTTGGCGGAGTCCGACTCTCACATTGGATGGTCTCGATTTAGCACCATTTATCCCATCACAAATACTCGGTCATTCGTATAGTGACATCGGGGCAGCTGACCAACGATCCCATACACCTGCAGAACGTTCCACAAGTCCCTAGGAACGTGGTTATATGCCTTTTAGGGGTCTACAAAAACAAAGATATGCCTCTTGACAATATTCTCACGGTCCCTCGAAAACCTGCAGCAGTTTGAATATTTGATCGATTTTGTTGCGTCCGGTGCGAAAATCACACTGTTCATCAGCTAGCTTGGATGCAATCTCCCTGCATCTCTTTGCCAGATACTTAGCATAGACGTTACCATGGAGGCTTAACAAGGAGATCTCTTTATAATTAGAACTATACCCGTGTTTAAAGTGGACTAGGCCTTTTTATACCCTGGGGTATAAAACAGGCTAGCCCAATTTATAACCCTAAAGGAGAGGTATAATTTATCAGGTGGGAGTAAGCACGGTTTCTTCGGGATAAACTTAGTAGGTTCTAATTCTAGCATAATTTCCTGTGTATGAAGGCACAAATTCTTTCATGCATTAAGATGTATGCTCCCTTACATATGACTGAATAACAGTAGCAACAGCAACGACGACGGTGACGAAAATGATTTATTTCGTTTATTGTGTTTAAGTTAGACTACGCAAGTATGACTATATTGTTAAGAAGTTCGCTTCGCACCCATGAGGGAGCGGATTTGATACCACTGCATGGCATCTTCAACATGTGCCACAGATTAATCTAAGCCCTCTGAACAAAATTAGGTAGACTGTAACATTAATTCAAAAAAGGGTCAGCCGGAATATACAGTCACACTGGATCACTTTGTGTATGTGTAGAATACTCAGTCCCTTAGACGTTAATTTCATGAGTAGGTCTTTCTGTTGATTGAAGAATTAAAATGATCATCTACGAAACCAACGGGGATTCATTTATTTATAATTATGAAGTAACTCATTATCACTTTGACATTTAAGCTAATTTTGCTATGCTAATTCAATCTAAATACCAATGAACTTTCATGACACGGCTGTTCTTTATTTCATGCCAGTATTATGTTATCTCCTGTTTTATTGATAAGATGACGTAATGCCAGCACTCCTGTTATAAAACGCACACATGTGTATGTGTTGAACCTCCAGTGACCACTGTTCCTGTCTCGAACTACAGAACAAATAACTCTTGAAATGAACGTGCAAGTGGCTGAGTATTCCACGTATATTAACGTAGTTCTCAGAAGTATTTGGAGTGACACAATGTGTTACAAGGTTACCCCTTTCACTTACAAGTAAAACTCATTTTTTTCCGACTGAGTGGACTACTAGAAGGTGAAATAAAGTGTCTTATTAAATCACCCCCAGTACTTGATTGGTACTTTATTTTATTGACTCTGGAAGGACGACGGACAAATTTGATCCGTTTTGTATACGTTGGTATTTCATTTATATATTCCTGCGTATGTGGTTGGGTGAACCGTGTGTAAAATGTATATGCCCATTGTACAGTAACTAGCTGTTGCACATCATTAATAATGGTGTGGATTGGCAGTATCGGTAGAGGGTCGGACGTTATGCTTTCCAGCATAGTTACGTCCCTTTACGATCTGAGTTCAAATCCCGCCGAGGTTGACTTTGCCTTTCATCCTTACGGGGTCGATAAAATAAAGTACCAGTAATGCACTGGGTAATTGCTGGCCTTGTGCCTAAAGTAGAAACAATTATTAATGGTTTCTGATTTAGGCACAAGTCCAACAACGTTTTTTTTTGTGGGGGAAGATGATTAAATCGACTCCAGTGTGTTACTGGTACTCTATTTTATCTAACTCGTAAAGATGAAAGGTAAAGCTAACTTCGGTGGATTATGAACTCAGATCGTAAAGGGCCGTAACTCAATGCAACAAAGCATTTTGTCCGACGCTCTGCCGATACTACCATTCCACCAACCTTTAACGGCTAATTGGAGACAAAATAACGCAGGACAAAATACCTTGATAGATACATCAATCACCAAGTACTGAACTGCAACTTTATTTATCGACCTCGGAAGGATGAAAGGTAAAGTTGACCTCACCGGGATTTGACCTTAGAACACAGCGAGCCCGAACGAACACAGCGAAGAATTTTACCTGACATCCTCACACCTCTACCAATTCACTATCTTGCACATCATTAATAATGTTTCTACTTTGGGCACAAGGTCAGCAATTAACCCAGTTCATTACTGGTGCTTTATTTATCGACCCCGCAAGGATGAAAGGCAAAGTTAACCTCGGCGGATTTGAACTCAGAACTTAAAGGGCCATAACCCTATGCTGCAAAGCATCGTATCTGACGCTCTACCAATACTGCCAAACCAGCAATATCATTATGGCTTGTGGCATTTTCAACCACAAACCAAACCACTGCTATCGCCACCGCGTTAGAGTATGGCTTAAAAAGCGTTGTGAAGTTTCTTCTGTTCAGAGTTCAAATCGAGTCAGAGTTAATGTTGATATTCATATTTTCAATATTGATCAGCAAATAAAGTGTTCTGGCAGAGCATCCGCTATCAAGAACGCCTAATGTTTTCCTCTCTACAGTGAGGTGTATTATTTCAAGGTGAAGAGAATACTTTGCTGATCTTCTAAACCCGATCACAACAGCATCTTCGGATGTACACGAGGTGTATCTGGGAGCAGGAACTAGTCTCTAAGAGACTGAGGTCACAAAAAGCAGTTAAAGAGCTCAAATGTGGCAAGGCTGCCGAGGAAGATGAAATCTGGCCTGAGATGGTAAAAGCCTTAAATAAAGAAGGTATTCTCTGGCTGACTCGTGTGTGCCGGGTGGCCTGGATCTCTGGAAAGGCACCGAAACAATAACAATTAGGAGTGATAATCCCACTTTTCAAAAAGGGAGATAAGAGAGATTGTTCCAATTACAAAGGGGTCTCATTGTTAAGCCTCCCCGGTAAAGTCTATGCTATGTCTCTGACAATGAGATGCAGGGAGATTGTCGAATCCAAGCTAGTTGATGAACAGTACGGTTTTCGCCCGGACGCAGCACAGCCGACCAAATATTCACACTGCGGCAGGTATCCGAAAAATCGTGGGAGTATTGCCAAGAGGTATATTCTGATTGTGTAGACCTTGAGAAGGCATATGACCACGTTCCTCGGAACCTGCTGTGGAAGGTTGTACAGGAGTATATGATGATGATGATGATGATGATAAAGTACTAGTCGAGCGGGATAAATTGGCGCAATTATTAGACCGTAAGAGATGCCTTGCCGTATTTGCTCTAGGACTTCGTCTTCTGAAAACCTAATCCATCGCAAAGTTTAACACCACCACCAAGTCTCTGGTTTGAGGATACCTTCTTCATTCCATCAGTCCCAGAGGACCTGAAATGGTTCATGGGAACTACCTTTCTCTCCCTGACTATCTCAGTACATCCCATTTCCTTATTGCAAACTTCTTTACTATGCAAGCTTCTTTACAGTCATGCACGCACATACACACATACACACAGATACATACATTTGTATTCATTCATATACTTACAACCACACACACAAATACATGCACGCATATGTATGTATGGACCCTTATCACCTGAATGAGTCGTAGGGGCGCTATATTAACATACGGCATTTTTAGGTTATTTATACACCTAGTGGAGTCCATCTCCTCTCCAGGGCTGAATACAGCTGATTACTTCCAGAAAAGGGTAGAGTGATAAAAGGAAGTGAGAAAACTATATAGAGGAAGAATCGACCACAGTACTAGACTGGCACTTTTTTATCGACCTTAAATGGATGAAAGGCAAAGTGAACACATACACACATGCAAATTCTTTTGCGCACAATACAGATATTCATATGCACATATATATATACACGAAATTATATATATCATGAAAGCCATATCTAAACTATAATAAAGTAAGGACTGCGGGACTGCGTACGGTTTAATTCTTTTAGTCCAGTTAGTAAAATAAGTTGAATTACTTTGAATAAATAATAAATGAATATTACATAATTTATATACTAAATTTCGAAACTAAATGTCGTAAACATAAATAATTTAAAATTGACTTCTTTTCTAAGTTTCATTCACATTTCTACACTTCCGGTATATCGTCACCAGCACCACCACTTCAACTACCATATATATAGAAAGAGAGATAGAGAGATTATGATTTTCTACACGCTGACGCGTATGATTGTGCACATACATACATCTATGTGTATGAGTATATAACTATTATGAGTATATAACTATAATCGCGCAAACACAAACTTATAAAAATACACGCTCACGGACATTCACACAAATACACATACATTCACACAAACATACATACATTCACACATACATTTACACAAACACACACACACACAGTCATGATAGCAGCGTCCGGTGAATTGAAAATGGAAGGGTAAAACAAGTATAACGTTTTATTTATTTATTAACTCTTTATTTATTTATTAACACTTTTTTTTTAAACTCATTTAATATAATGGTTACAGAACGAAAACACTAACAAATATAATTGTTTCTACTTTTGGCACAAGGCCAGCAATTATCCCAGTGTATTACTGGTACTTGATTTTATTGACCCCGTAAGGATGAAAGGCAAAGTTAAACTCGGTGGGATTTGAACTCAGATCGTAAAGGGCCGTAACTCTATACTGCAAAGCATGGCATCCGACCCTCTACCGATACTGTCAATCCACCACCCTTTTAATAATTGTTTCTACTTTTGGCACAAGGCCAGCAATTATCCCAGTGCATTACTGGTACTTTATTTTATCGGCCCCGTAAGGATGAAAGGCAAAGTTAACCTCGACAGGATTTGAACTCAGATCGTAAAGGGACGTAACTATGCTGGAAAGCATGCATGGCGTCCGACCCTCTACCGATACTGCCAATTCAATATAATATATACAAAGGAAAGGGAAAGGAAAAGAAGAAAGAGAAAAAATACACAAGCACGTAATACAGACATCTTAGACCACATAGAACAAAATGCAGACGAAAGAGTGGAAACGAGCCGCTACCAGAGCAAAATATAACAATATAGCGAGGAGCACTGAGAAACCTCTCTAATAATTTTAGGCAGGCCAGCATGCTCGCAGCGTTACCTGGGGTGATGGCGACGCTGAGGTGCTGGAACAACCAAGTGCCCTCACGAGCATCACCAGTTACCTCTGTTTGGCGAGCCGCCAGTGAAGATAAGAACCTCGCTGTCAGTAGCCCGACTCCCCCAAACGTCTCGACCGTCACAGGCTGGATAATGTCGTTAGCTGACAGAACACGGTATTTTAGGATTTTGTTCTATTCAGCTGCGGATGCTGTAGCTCTCGCCCTTACCGCTGCATCCGGAATGTGGGAAGAGACAAAAGAGTCACTAACTGTGATGTCCCAGGTAAGGCACCTGCCTCTTGACCAGGAGCACAGAGTAAGGCCGTCAAGTCTTTTCCCATCAATTCTGGACAACCCAGACGGTTCCAAAATTGAGCGGATGTTTTCCCGGGCCAAAGCTCTTAAGTGGTAATGGGACAGTGTGTGTATGTGCGCGCGTGTGAGTTTGTCGGCGTTCTTAAATTAGAGACATGTGTGAGTGTGTCACTGTTTTTAAGTTAGAGACATATATGTGTGTATCCCTTTCCTTCCTTTTACACACACATACATTCACACAAACACATATACATATTGCGTGATGGGTGGGTGGACAGAAGTCCTTCAAATTTATATACATGTGAATGGAGTTCTACTGAAGCAGTTAAAGTAGTTCAAGTATCTTGGATCCGTGTTCATGAGTGATGGAATGCAGGAGGGTGAATTAAGTGCAAGAATTACAAAATATGATGCAGTAATGCGCCAGCCTCAGCATTCAGCAATCGATGAAGAGGGGGGTAGGTGTAAAAGCCAAACTCGCTGTCTTCCTGGTATTACTGCCAACTATTACCGAGGATCGTGAATCTTGAGTAATGACCAAAAGAATACAATTGCAAATAAAAGCGGTAGAAATAGGATTCCTCCGAAGAGTCTTTGGAGTAACGTTATTCGATAAAGTACATAGCTCAGAGACCAGAGAGTCACTCCTGGTAGAGCCGCTACTTCTCCTAATTGGAGATCACAACTCCAATCCTATGGACATGTGGTTAGAATGTCTCAAGAAAGAATCGTGGACAGATTTTACAGGCAAAACCAGCCTGCAAGAGACCCAGAGGTAGACCCTGAGCAAGATAGTTGGATAACATCCATGAGCTTGGCTGGTCACGCTTTTGGATCCAGCTGGATCAGTTAGAGACGTTTGCTACTGACAGACTCACTGGAAGGAGTGTTTGAGAAGGACTCTGCCCCCACAACCCTCTCAGAAATAAGTGGGCGAAGAAGAAGATATTGTCAATTTACTTTTCAATTTACATATATCTATATGCATATATATTTGTGTATAATATCGATATGCACACTACATAGGCTAACACAAAACTGTCGAAAGGCGGTTTTTCTGCTAGTCCACAAAATCAAATATGTTCACAAGAAGAGGAGAATCTCCTCTTTCCAATTAAAACCTCAAAATATACATACATACACAAAGCAATGTGCATGCGTACGTGTGTGTGTGTGTGTGTGTGTGTGTGTGTGTGTGTGTGTGTGTGTGTGTGTGTGTGTGTGTGTGTGTGTGTGTGTGTGTGTGTGTGTGTGTGTGTGTGTGTGTGTGTGTGTGTGTGTGTGTGTGTGTGTGTGTGTGTGCGTGTGTGTGAATGTAAGGAGGTTTTTTTTTTAAAGGAAGCCTTGTTGTATTCATTATTGCCATCATTTTCTTCTCCCATAATTATTTGTTGTACTTTCTTCACTTCAGAAGAAATGGTATGTCACGTTAGGAAATACTACTGGGTAATACTACTTAGGAAATACTACTGGGTAATAATACTACTTAGGAAATACTACTGGGTAAAGATACTACTTAGGAAATACTACTGGGTAATACTACTTAGGAAATACTACTGGGTAATAATACTACTTAGGAAATACTACTGGGTAATACTACTTAGGAAATACTACTGGGTAATAATACTACTTAGGAAATACTACTGGGTAATACTACTTAGGAAATACTACTGGGTAAAGATACTACTTAGGAAATACTACTGGGTAATACTACTTAGGAAATACTACTGGGTAATAATACTACTTAGGAAATACTACTGGGTAAAGATACTTTAAAAAACATATTTCAAGGGGCTTTCAACTGACATTAATGGCAGCAGTGAATAAATAAACATTGTAACGTCTCGCCTTTTTTAAAAGTCTTTTTTTAAAGAAGAAAACACAGTGTTGGGTGGATGGCTAGTTAGGTGAGATTGACGTGAGAAGAATTAATGGTGAGGGTGGTTGTTGCTTGATGGTATGTGGCTGTTGTTGGTTTCGTTGCTGTTGGTGGTGGTGGTGGTGGTGGTGGTGGTGGTGGTGGTGGGTAATTGGGAGGATTTAGGGAATGTGGTTGATGGTTGGTAGTAGTGGTAGTCGGTGGTTGGTAGTGGGGAGGGGGGTGGAGGCAAGGGAGGTTGTTAGTCCATGAACAAGGTAGATGTTGTTGTTCTTGGTAGTAGTGGTAGTTAGTAATGGTTATGGAGGTAGGAGTAGTGATGGTGGCGACGACGGTGATGCTGTGCGGTTGGAGGCGAGGATGATTGTTGAAGTTGAAGTTATGTGATGAGAATTTGATTTGGTTGATGAGAGTAGTTGGTGCATTTTGGCGGCGGGGGGGGAGGGATCATCTATGATTAGTGATGGTGGTCAGTGTGTTTAGTGACGAGTGTGATTGGTGGTTGATGGTGGAGGTTGTGGTGGTGTATGGTTCGTGGCGAGAGACTCGGTGATAAGTGGTAGTGATGGTGATGGTGGTTTTATTGAGTTTCTTTAGCTTTACATTGTTTATGTGGTTTCCGGCCACGACTATACATGCATCGGAATAGTGCCATCCTTCGTAGTACTTTTTGCAGCCCAATGCTGAGTCACAGAAGGAGTGCCAAATATTGGACAGACGTTTCTTCGATTTAATACAAGCTAGATACTTGACGTTAGCTATTTACCCATCCAGTTGTCAACGCCACCAACAACTGTAATATAGAAAAACAATAAGGACAACTATAATGTAGAAAACCATAACAACAATGTAGTATAGCGTTGTAGAATATACTAGACCAACCGTGACCCATTGCGCCATGTTCACTTAAAAATATTCTTTAATAATTAAAATATACACAGACATGTATATAATGTAAAATGAAATTGGAAGGCCCATATATATATGCCTGTGTGTGTGTGTGTGTTTACATATATATATATATATATATTTATATTTATATGTGTGTGTGTGTGTGTTTACATATATATATATATATGAAAAACAAGGGGAGAAGAATACTGCATGGTTGCACATGGATTACATATTATAAAATTAGTCCCTCATCAGTGATTTGCCAACCATCATTGGTATTTCATGGCATTAAAAATCAGATACCTCAGGTTGGTGCGAGCAATAACTAAAATAAGCTATTGGGACAAGTGAAACGCGTAAAGCGAGTGAGACAAGTAAACAACAGAAGGAAAAGCAAACCGAAGGTTGGAAAACAGCAAGCCATATGATAGGTATCCGATCAGCATAAACTGGGTGAATTTCATGAACGGTCAGAGAAGCAGACCGTACGCCGTGAATGCGGTGTGAAAAAGAAGGAACCCCACTACTAGCGAACGGGAGGAAGTGAGAAGGGGAGAAACAGAGAGAACGGGGGAGCAGTAAGAGAGAAAGAGAGAAACAGATAATCGCAGTTTAGGTAAATATATATGAAAAACAAGGGGAGAAAAATACTGCATGGTTGCACATGGATTACATATTATAAAATTAGTCCCTCATCAGTGATTTGATATATATATATATATATATATATATATATATATATATATATATATATATATATATATATATATATATATATATATATATATATATATATATATATATATATATATATATGACCGTTGGTAAATCACTGATGAGGGACTCATTTTATAACATGTTATCCATGTGCAACCATGCAGTATTCTTCTCCCCATTTTTTCACATATATTTACCTAAACTGCGATTCTGTTTTTCTCTCTTTCTCTCTTACTGCTCCCTCGTTCTCTCCGTTTCTCTTACTTTCTTTCGTCCCCTCTGTCATGTCAGTTAACACTTTCTCTCTACTGACCTCTTCCTCACACTTCTACTCACTCACTCACTGTTTCTCCCCTTCTCACTTCCCCCCGTTCGCGATGTTAACGATTTTCCTTCTTTCTTACATTGGATTCATCTCGAAAGGTCTATTTTTTACTCGCTCATATATCCACCCAGCTTATACTGATAGAATAACTATGTAGCTTGTGTCTTTCCTATCTTCGGTTAGCTTTCCTCTGTGTTGTTTACTTGTCTCACTCGCTTTACGCGTTTTAATTGTCCTAATAACTTATTTTAGTTATTATTGCGCCAACGTGAGGTATATGATTTTTAATGCAATGAAATACCTATGACCGTTGGTAAATCACTGATGAGGGACTCATTTTATAACATGTTATCCATGTGCAACCATGCAGTATTCTTCTCCCCATTTTTTCACATATATATATATATATATATTTATATTTATATGTGTGTGTGTGTGTGTGTGTTTACATACATATATATATGTGTGTGTGTATGGTGTCTGTGACCTATATACACTTGCCACAGACACACATATATACAAACACACACATATAAATACACACACATACATACATATACACACACACACTGTCCTAACACAAGTTATAGGATACATACCACTTAATATTCTGTCACCAAATTCCAGTTAGACACAGTAATGCTATATTCGATTTCTTGAAGTCACTTGTTATAATTTCATTCAACAACACCACCAGCTCTCTCTCTCTCTCTCTCTCTCTCTCTCTCTCTCTCTCTCTCTCTCTCTCTCTCTCTCTCTCTCTCCCTCTTCCATTTCCATTTTCTCTCGCCCTCTCTCTCTCTCTATCTCTCTCTTTCAATCTACTCTCTCACAACCACTATTTCTTTCTCTCTATCTTTCTCTCTATTTATGAAGCTACACCCCAAAAACCCGTATCTCGGGAACCCGTGCTTCGATTTATGCGAAACTTGTTTTATTCCATTTGTATTCCCATCATGCGCCGTTTTGTCTGCATTAAATTACAGACACAATCACAGAATTTTAGTGATATATAGATAACATCATTAATATAAAAAACTTAACAATTTCTGCAACTATAACAACCACTGTAGTGTGAAAACTATAACAACTACTGCAACTATATAAACTACAAAATAGGGAACTATGACAATCACAGTAACTATAGTGACATAGATGATGTTGAAACCATAGCAACCATAGAAATATAGAATCTATCCATATTAGAAAAAAGAAGCCCCTAGATGTTAACTCGATTGGCTAGAAATGGGGAGGTGAGGGTGATGGTGGTGGTTGTGGTGGAAATGATGATGATGATGATGATGATGATGATGATGATGATGATGAGGATGAGGATGATGATGATGATGATGATGATGATGATGAGGATGATGATCAAATCATGGTGATGATGATGGTGATGATGATGATGGTGATGAGGATGGTGATGATGATGATGATGATGATGATGATGATGATGATGATGATGATGATGAGGAGGAGGAGGAGGAGGAGGAGGAGGAGGAGGAAAGGAAAAAGGGGAGAAATAGGAAGAGTATGATGCAGAGGAAGATGAGGATGAGAATGATTATGATTATGGCGATGAAGGTAATGATGTTGTTACTGAGGATGATGGTGTTGGTGGTGGCGAATGGTACTAAGTGACTGACTGATAATATGGGGAAATGATGACGAGTAGAAATGGTGAAAGATAGAGAGAGGATGGTGAACTCTGCATGAAGCAATGAGAGAGAAGCTATGGATCATTAAGACATATTTCAGGAGATATCAAAGGCATATTGTAGAATGTCGGCCTTGGGACATGGAAATCTATTATGCAATGCTTTATATTTGTATATTTGTATGTATATATGCATGCGTGTGTGTGTGTGTGTACAATATGCATACATGTGTATGCATATGTATGTATGTGTGTGTATGTATGAATGCTTGAATGCACGTATATATATATATATATATATATATATATATATATATATATATATATATATATATATATATATATATATATATCATAAATCATGTCCTTACAATTATTAGATAAAATATATACCATTCCCTCCCCAATTAGCATAATTAACCATATAAAAAAATCAATTAGACCAGGCTATAAGAATATATATATATATATAAAGTTATAGTTCCTGTCTGTTTGTTTGTTTTTTTGTTTGTTTGTTCACGAACTCCTCCTATGATTTTGGAGATAGCCCCCCCCACCCCCCACCCACCCACCTAACCACATATATTCTGAAACTACATTGCCCAGGGTACTTGGATAAATATATTTAATTTTAATCAAAGGGTTCCCCGGGGACACAAACCCCCGCTGAAAATATTTTCCCTTCGATTTATATGAAATTTAAACCATAGTTAAATGACAAGATATGATGCCAATTTCAGCAAATTTCAATAATATTAAGACACCCTAATGGGGGTTAAATCCCCTATAGTGAAAATGTAGGAAGCCCAAATAAAATAATGCTTCACACAAAAATAAAAAGATCAAGTTTTGAATTGATATTTTGAAAAACATTATTAAGCTTAACTTTGCCTTCCATCCTTACGGGGTCGATAAAATAAAGTACCAGTAATGTACTGGGTAATTGCTGGCCTTGTGCCTAATATAGAAACAATTATTTACAAACAAAATAAGAATAAGATTTAATAATGTAATTTTGATTTGATATATTATAAAAAATAATGTTTTCCGATTTTTCATGCATTACATTTTACATTGAGTAATATTGAAATGCTGAGTTTTTCTCTATAAATTATATCACTGATTTAAAATCAATCATCATTTTCTTATTTTAAAAAATGTGTGAAACGCAGCAAGGCGCCGGTAATTCGGCTAGTATATATATATATATATATATATATATATATATATATATATAGTGATAATAATAAATTTGAAGACTAAAATCCAAAGAGGGCTCGATAAGGATAAATATATATCAAATATGAGTGTTTTCGCGTATGCTTGTGTATGTACGTATATGGATGCATGTATGTATTTACTCAATTACCTCTGTATTTTATTTACTTTATTCTCTGAAGCCGAGAATCATTCAGTTTCCTAGTTAGAATTTTAGGCTACGACTTCAGTTATACCATTTACGTGGCTTTGTCTTTGCGTGCAATTGCTCTCCCCGCTCCACATAATGACGTATTTTCTTCGTTTTTCCGTTCATTGCCAGAGAACGTCTCCATGAACCGCCTAATAGAATATTAGTCTACGACTTCATTGATACCGTAAAGTCTTTGCGTGTAATTGTTTTTCACCGCTCCAAATAATGACGTATTATATTCGTTTTGCCCCGTTCTTTGCCAGGGAACGTTTCCACGAGCCAAAGTATCGTCTTCCTGTCTTCCTCCGGTTGCAACGTTTTTGGAAATATTTACTTCTGCGTTCACAGATTGACTTTCGGAATAACATCAAAGCATTTATTTACAAAATAGGAATTTCCGCATTAATTGTACCGGTTTCAGCTTATGCGCTTTTTCACACGACGGAAGTGTATAGTGCAATTAAATTGCATATTAATAAGAATGATAAGAATATGGGGGGGGGGATTGTTTTTGCATACATATTTAGGGAGAAAAGTTCACATTTCTGTCTGTAGTTTTCTTTCTTTCTCTCTTAGTGCTTGCCTTAGCCTTACCAACAGTGGTGGTAGCAGCAGGGAAGAATCTGTTCTGTTTAAGCTGTTGGCTTCGACTGTAGTGGTAATAATGGGGGGAGGAGAAGAAGAAGAAGAAGAAGAAGAAGAAGAAGAAGAAGAAGAAGAAGAAGAAGAAGAAGAAGAAGAAGAAGAAGAAGAAGAAGAAGAAGAAGAAGAAGAAGAAGAAGAAGAAGAAGAAGAAGAAGGAACAGGGGATAGGTGTGGTAGTAATACCAGAGCTATGGCAAAGAAGGAAGGGGAAGACGGAGTAGGGGTGGGCGTAGCAGAAGGGGACGTCGGGGAGGTGTAGTAGTAATAGTATCACCATTAATAATAGTAAAGGGAGGTGTCCGTGGGATTGGCTTAGATGATTGAGTGACCTTAGAGTTGACTGAGGGAGTAATTTTTTCTAGAAATATATATCTTGGTATTTCTGTCTGTAATGCTGACATTCTTAGTTTGTCCGTTTGTGTTAAAAATTGACCTGAGGTATAGATGTTTCTAAGATATCTTCCTTAATTTGTCCAAGGGGCTAATTTTAAAATTGGGTGCACGCTGTTGTTTGTCTGAAGTAGATGTATTTTAAAAGGGTTAGGATTTAGCGATAAAGTGTGATTCTTTGCTAATGCAATGATTCTTTGCTGATGCAGAGGGGAAAAATTCTGAAGTTGGGTTGTTCATTAGAGGTGCAGGTCGCAATGTGTTCACTCGATGCTATTTTTCTGTATTCCCGTATTTTAATTTGGAATCTGTGAACGGTCATACGTTGACGAAGACTGTTTTTAGTCTTTAGTGTGTGAGGTGTCTAAGTTCCTGGATACTGAGTTGGAACACGTGGAATCCATTCTTAATTAGGGATGGTGGGTAATTCCTGCTAGTGAGTGTGTCCTTTAATTCTTCTAGTCGTATGTAACAGGTGTTTCTATCAGATACTATTGTACAGATCCTTTTGGCTAGTTTGTAAGGGATGTTTATTTTAGTGTGTCTCGGGTGGCATGAGTTGAATGGAAGATACTGTTTGGAGTCTGTGAACTTATAGTATATGCCTGTTTCTATTTTGTTGTTAGTTTTCTTGATAAGGATATCGTGGAAAGGAAGTTGTTCATGGCTGTATTCCATTGTAAATTGAATGTTTGTGTTGAGTCCATTTAGAAGTGTTTTAAACTCAATAAGTCTTTCCATACATTCATGCCAGAGGATGAAACAATCATCCAGATATCGCTTCCAGTTTTTTTCTATGTAGAGGTAGAAGGAGTTTCCATATTTATTTAGTACTTTTCGGTAGAGGGTGATTTCCAGATAGCCCATAACAAGGTTGGTATAAGAGGGGGGCCATTTTCGTGCCCATGGCAGTCCCAGATTTCTCTCTGTAGAATTTGGCATTGAATTTGAAGTAGTTATTCTTCAAGATAAATTTGAGCTCGTCTATTACGAATTTTTTTATGATGCGGTGTGATACTTCATTGGGGTAATTTTCTAACCAGAATTGGATTGCTTCTATTCCTAGGTTGTGTGGGATATTGGAATATAGGTTGACTACATCAAAAGACACTAGTAGTGTATGTTCATTATTAAATGTTTTGGGGAGGTTGTTGAGTATATAAAGGTGGTCCCTTATGTAGCTGTTAATGTGTTTCAGGAATGGTTTTAATAGGATATTAAGGAAGTTTCTGAGGCGGTGAGTTTCGCAAGTGGTACCTGCTATTATAGGCCTTAATTTGAGGTAATTGGGTGAAGAGACAATGATGAATGTATCTGTGGCTTCCTTGCATGCCTTACTTATGTTTTCGCTTTTGTGTATCTTAGGAATACCGAGAAAAGCATGGATTTGCTTTAGAAATCAGTGATATAGTTGTATTCCTTCGGCAAGTTCTTCTCTGTAAAGGGCTATGAGAGTTTTTATGTTTCTCATTATTTTCTGTTGACTGTAGAGTTGAGCCTTTTCGTAGTATGCTTCGTCTTCTAAAATTGAGATTACTAGGGTTGTATAATATTCTGTCTCCATAAGGACCACCGTACTCCGTTTATCCGCCTCTTTCATTGTTATAGTTTTATCATTCTTTAATCTGTTCAACTCATTCCATTCTTTCTAGGCCTGTGTTTTTGTCTGTGTAGGTGTTGATATGGGTCATTTGTAATGTGTTCGCAGAATTGGTCGAGAAGTTTATTCTTACCTTTTGATGGTGTGTAGTTGCTTCTATTTCTAGGTAGTGAATCGTCCTCATTGTACTAGTCGTGTAGTTCCTTTCTAAGTCTTAATTTTCAACAGAATTTTGCAATGTCTTCCTTCATTTCGGACTAGTTTGGACGTTGCGGGGGTCGGTGTAAATTTCAGCCTTTCGAAGAGTATGTTGATTTGGTCTGTTGTTAGTTCTTTAGTGGCTAAATTTATGATTTTTATTACTTTTGATTTCTCCTGTATGTCTTGTATCATCTCGTTTCCCTGTGTCTGTGTACTGGGTCTAAGAAATGGTTAAGGTAGTTGTGGCGGTTGCTGATGCAGGGTTGTGGTTGTGTTGTTATTGAAGGTCGGGTTCGTGATTGTGCGCATCAGAAAACCTGATATATGTGTTGATTTGCCCAGGTTGTCTTATTATAATTATTTATTAACCCACTCTTATTTATAATTATTTATTAACGATACATTTCCTATAGTATCCCTCTATTTTTTTCTTTTTAGTATTAACAAATCTTTATCTAGGCCCTTCTCCCCCTTTTGTGACTAACTTTATACTCTTTCACCATATTCTTTATAAATCCCTTCTTTTTAATTATTTTAATTTTAATTTCTTTCTATATTGCTTTATTTCTCTTTATTTTTGTATCGTTATAATTAGTATTCCTATTGCTATATCTCCTTTTCCCTTAGCATAACTTATTAACACATATTTTCTTTTCATCTTTTTAATATTTCCTTTACATCTTTACACTATTTCTTCACACCTACGTATGGCCCTCAACCTAGAGCTTCCCTCAGCACTACATTTAAATTAGCCACTAGAGGAACATTTGCCTAGTAATTTGACCTCTTACACTTTGGTATACATAGTCTGACCATTACTTTATTTTTTTTTTATCTATCATTTTCTTTCCCTTTAATTCATAATATACTTTTTTTTATCTTTCCTCCATTATCTTAATATACATCACTCCCGCTATTTTTTTTTTTTCATTCTTAATGATTCCTCCTATATCAACCCTCCTCATTAATTTTGCACGCTATTTCTGTTCATACCTATATTCATTTTATTATTCTACCGTTAAGTATAATAGTAACACTTATCTTCCCTTCTTTTAAATATTTCCTTTCTAATTCTATTAATTATCTCCCTTTCAGCATATGTATGCCCCTTGCTATATACACCTGCTGAATTCCTGTTTCATATTTCCACCATCTTTTTAAACGGTTAACTTCTTCGAATTTAAAATGTATTGTACGTCTGCTCCCATCCTTCATATGTTAACTGGTATGCTCCGCGTTTTACATTTATTGTTGTTCATATCTTCAGTGACATCTATTTTTGAATTTTACAAATATTTTATTTTCGGCTCTGAAGATGAGAGCATATCATTCTTTCCTTATATTATCACTTGCTCTTATCGATTATTTAATCGATAATTTTCATCTGTATGTGCTGGATTCTGATATGATTTTTGAAACAATTGTAAGCCATTAAATATATTTGTTCAAGAATTTGGTATTGTTTTCTCTAACATTTAATTTATATTTATATGTATATATATATATATGTGTGTGTGTGTGTGTGTCTGTGTATATATATATATATGTGTGTGTATATATATATATATATATTATATGATAACGCACACAGACATACCCAAGCACACACACACACATGCATACATACAAAGTCGTATGTGACCAAAAACATATGCACACCAACACACACACACACGCGCGCATCCAATAGACATATATCCAAGTTAACCATATATTTATGTTTTTTAAACTTTTTTTACAATACCAAATGTATTTTGATTTCTCTACACAGGAACGTAATAGTGGTTTGCTGGGATATATCAGATAGTTTGTCTAGACTCTAGACATTCACTCTTTCCTTTTTCCTTCTTCATTTCCCTTCATGGGGTTCGTTATCTTGTTTATTGGTCCACTCATCTACCTTTTGTTCATGCATTTTAGTTCCTATTTATTCATCTATTTTCTTTTCTAATTACTATTTTATTTCAGGCGGTGGATTGGCAGTATCGGTAGAGGGTCGGACGCCATGCTTTCCAGCGTAGTTACGCCCCTTTACGATCTGAGTTCAAATCCCGCCGAGGTTGACTTTGCCTTTCATCCTGACGGGGTCAATAAAATAAAGTACCAGTAATGCACTGGGTAATTGCTGGCCTTGTGCCAAAAGTAGAAACAATTATTATTTTATTTTAGTTTTTTAATATTTTTGTATTATTTACATATATATATATCTCACTCTTGTATTTTTTCTATTTTTATTCTTTATTGCTTTATTTGTTTATCGGTTTACTCATTACCTTTGAACTACTATCTATCTAATTACCCATCCACTGATTTATACATTTATTTCTTTATTTCTTTATTCTTTTACATTTTAGCAATTTTTTCAGACTTCCTATAGACAGGTCGTCACACATGAACGGCATCTATACCAGACCAGCATAATTTACCATCCTGACAAACGAGGGACAGAAAATGTTGCTGAATTCTAGGTTGCCTACACACAATTTAACATAAAATCGACGATGACACATTTCTTCTAACAAAGTCTGTGGCAGCTTAAAATAACGAATCGGGTGTTTAACAATTCAACAACATTTGGACGTGCGTCTACATGTAAGAACACATATTTGAGGAGCTCCCGATTCCAGAGTCAGGAACGAACATTATTCGATCGTTCCTCGAGCTGATCGGCAGGGAAACATATGTAAATATTAAACATGTATATGATGCAACACTGATTCTTTGTTCCCTATTTATTATTATGGATACTCTGCTCCCCAACAGCATCGAGTGCTCATCTTGGCATGCCGCCTATAAACGCAATTCAATTTCACCTCTACTACTATATATATATATTGTATAGGGTGGTTTAGAGCAATGGGCTGGCAGAGTTATTAGAGAATCGGTGAAATACTTTGAGTATTTATTCCTACTCTTTACTTTCTGGGTTCTGATTCTGCAGAGGTCGACATTGCTGTTCATCCTTCTGCGGTTGATAAAATAAAATACTAGTAATGGGGTTTCCCTTCCTCCAAAATTGATGTTTTTATGCCTAAAGTAGAAATCCTTACTGTATAGGGGCAATGGATTGGCAGAATCGTAAGATCATTGAACAAAATACCTAGTGATATTTGTTTCACCTGTCTACAATCCAAGATCAAATCCTACTGAAGTCAAATTTGCCTTTCATCCTTCTAGTATCTATAAAATAAAGTTCCAGTAACATTCTAGTGTCATTAAAATAAAGTTCCAGTAACAAATTGCAGGCTTCGTGCCTAAATAAAAAATCACTATTGTATTTTCAGAAAATAGCATCAGACAGAAAATAAATACAGGGAAAACTCGGGTGGGGTGTTTAAAACAATAGAAAAAAATAAGGAAATATTATGTAATAAATTTATTTGTATTTTAAAGGAAGGTGTCGAATAAAACAAAATAGAATTGGGCGCGTAGAGTTCGAGGATCAAGCAAATATTTAAAAGAAAGTATAAATAAGGAAATGCACTGAAAAGAATGTGATCAACAGTTGGGAGTGTGACATATTTCAAGTCCTAACCGTACCAAATATCAGAGAAATTCATTGTTAATATCTGATACTAAAGGTCGCTTGAGTACAGGGTCAATGTGTGCACCCTTTTATAGTGTGCCATAGCTAAACTATAAGCCGGTATAACATTACACTACCTGGCATTTTCAGGTCTTCAGTCCACTCTATTGACATATATGCACTGAATATCTCAGGAACGTCTTATCGTATGGGTAGACTGAACAATTAGTTGCCAGGGAAGCGGGGCACGGTATCGGGGCGCGTAAATGAAACCATTGTTACTATTATTATTATTATTATTATTATTATTATTATTATTATTATTATTATTATTATTATTATTATTATTATTATTATTATTATTATTATTATTATTATTATTGTTATTACTCTTTGAGTCTCAGTCATTGATGTTAGTTAACTGGAAAGTTTGTTGAAATGAATATCAAGCCACTACCTGCAGCCTCAGATATTCAGGACGTATCGGAGGGTTCTTGCTGTTCCCAGCAAGCATGCCTTTTGAAGCGTTCCAAAAATCGTGAAGGGGCCAATTTTCTTTAACCATCCATGGAAACTTTTTGAGATAGTCCCTAGTGCGCCTATGACAATCGGGATCACTTTGACTTCATTGCAGTTCCAAATCCTTTTTACCTCCCACTTTAAGTCCTGGTATCGGTTAATTTTCTCCCTCTCCTTCTCTTGCACTCTCGTGTCGAATGGGCAAGCCACATCCACAATCAGGCACGATCTGTTTTCTTTGTCCACAACCACCAGGTCAGGTCTATTGTGTTCAAGTTTCTTGTCCGTCTGTATCCTAAAATCCCATAGCACCTTCACCTGATCGTTTTCTATCACCGCCTCTGGCTTATGCTCATACCACTTCTCAGAATGTGGTAAATTGTTTACTTTGCATAGGTGCCAGTGGATCACCCTGCCCATCACATCATGTCTCCAGCCCTTATAATGAGTCTGGGCTAGGTGTTTACACTCGGATACAATGTGAGCCACAGTCTCCTCTCTCTCTCCACAGATCCTGCACAGTGGGCTAGCCTCCTCCTTGTAAATATGGTGTTTCAACCACTTCGTTTTGAGGGCCTGCTCCTGCGCAGCCATTAACATTCCTTCTGTAGCCTTTTGAAGGTCTCCTCTTTTCAACCAGTTCCATGTCTGTGGATCTCTAAATTCAGTTTTCTCAAAGAAGGTACTATGAAGGGATTTTTCCTGAAGGCTGCTCTTTCTCCTTGATATTATTTCCTCCTTGGACATCCCCTGGCCTATTGTCCCCTCCTTCTTCTTCTTCTTATTATTATTATTAAGGGCGGGGAATTGGCAGTATCGGCAGAGGGTCGGACATGCTTTCCAGCATAGTTACGTCCCTTTACGATCTGAGTTCAATTCCCGCCGAGGTTAACTTTGCCTTTCATCCTTACGGGGTCGATAAAATAAAGTACCAGTAATGTACTGGGATAATTGCTGGCCTTGTGCCAAAAGTAGAAACAATTATTATTATTATTATTATTATTATTATTATTATTATTATTATTATTATTATTATTATTATTATTATTATTATTATTATTATTATTATTATTACAGTTGCATTTATCTTGCTTTATGTTCATACGAGTTATCACCAAGTCACAACCAGTGAACTCAAGAGACAAGGTCCGCCATGTTCAAGGAAGAACATACATACTCACACATGCATCTTTAGTGTTTAGACTTGTGATGTACTTATATTGACAGAATCTTCCTTAGTATATGGGCAGTTCCCATTAGTACTATCTTTTGTATTTCTCCTATACGCGGGTTTCCTGGGATCTGCGATAAGTAATCATTAGACCCCTTATGTATCATTCCCAGAGCGCCTACAACCACTGGTATTGTTTTAGTTCTCAATTTCCACATTTTTCCAATTTCTATCTCCAGGTCCTCATACTTGCTCAATTTTTCAAATGTTTTTATAGATACATTCTTGTCTATTGGAACAGACATATCAATTAGCAGGCATACCCTCTTTTTAAAGTCCTTCAATATTATATCAGGTCTATTTGCATCTATTTTTCGGTCTGTTTGGATGCTAAAGTTCCACAAGATTGAGATGTGATCTTTTTCAAGTATGGGAGGTAGTTGATGCTCCCACCAATTCTTTTGATGGGGCAGGACAAAATGCTTATTATTATTATTATTATTATAATTATTATGCCTGGTGGCCATGGTGAAAGAGATAGTATGGTGGACACGTTTGAAAGGGCTGAAGACGAGCACTTACCTCTTCGGTGATGCTCTGATTGACTTTTTCAAATTTCATTTGAAAAGGAAAATCAGAGTAGAGAGGGAAGTGCTCTCTTCCCAGCATTTTGTTGAAAGATGGGTGAGAGAAGCAAGAATGGCCCGAGTGAATGGGCCTACTCTGAGTATATATCTGTAAATTAAAGGTAGAAAACTGGGAGAGGGCACTTGCCTTGGTGGTCAGGGTCATTGTGGCTTTTTACTGGGCTTTCTCCACAAATGTCCCTCCGAAGTCTGCCCCCTATTGGGGAATTTTTCATTGTTATTTTTTGTTACATCCTCTGTTTTTGTTTTTTACACGCAGAAATGCCCATTTGTACCGTCCTGCATTGTCCTGCACTGTCCTTAATGTCTACTTTATGTAAACCCTTGTGGTTAATAAAGAAATCATTATTATAATTATTATTATTATTATTTTTGTTATTGTTCTTTGAGTCTCAGTCATTGAAGTTATTTAACTGGAAAGTTTGTTGAAATGAATATCAAGCTGCTACCTGCAGCCTCGGATATTCAGGACGTATCGGAGGGTTCTTGCTGTTCCCAGCAAGCATGCCTTTTGAAGTGTTCCAAAAAGCGGGGCTGGACTAACTTTCTTTAACCATCCTTGGAAACTCTTTGAGATAGTACCTTGTGCGCCTATGACAATCGGGACGACTCTGACTTCATGACAGTTCCAAATCCTTTTTACCTCCCACTTTAAGTCCTGGTACCGGTTAATTTTCTCCCCCTCCTTTTCTTGCACTCTCGTGTCAAATGGGCAGGCTACATCTACAATCAGGGACGATCTTTTTTCCTTGTCCAAAACCACCAGGTCAGGCCTATTGTGTTCCAGTTTCTTATCCGTCTGTATCCTAAAATCCCACAGCACCTTCACCTGATCATTTTCTATCACCGACTCTGGCTTATGCTCATAACACTTCTCAGAATGTAGTAAATTGTTTACTTTGCATAGGTACCAGTGGAACACCCTGCCCATCACATCATGTCTCCAGCCTTTATAGTGAGCCTGGGCTAGGTGTTTACACTCGGATACAATGTGAGCCACAGTCTACTCTCTCTCTCCACTGATCCTACACAGTAGGCTAGCCTCCTCCTTGTAAATATGGTGTTTCACACACTTCGTTCTGAGTGCCTGCTCTTGCGCAGCCATTAACATTCCTTCTGTAGCCTTTTTAAGGTCTCATCTTTTTAACCAGTTCCATGTCTGTGGATCTCAGTTTTCTTAAGGAAGGTACTATGAAGGGATTGTTCATGAAGGTTGCTCTTCCTCCTTGTTGTTATTTCCTCCTTGGACATCCCCTTGTCTATTGTCCTCTCCTTCAGTACAATTATGAGCATTGGCTCCCTACTGTCAGTCACGTATTTGTGCAGGTTGTTTTTCTCCATCTGAACACAGCCCTCTATGCTGATAAGACCTCTTCCACCTTCAGATCTCCTTAAGTAGAGTCTATCGACATCACTCCTCTTGTGGAACATGTTGTAGATAGTCAATAGCTTCCTAGTCTTCCTATCCATTTCCTTTTGCTCAGCAACTTTCCATTTCAGAATTCCCGCACTGTACCTAATAATAGACACAGCTCGGGAATTCACTGCACTTATGACATTCCTACTGTTCAGATGTGACTTTAGTACGCTCCTTACTCTCCTAATATACTCAGATCTTATCAATTCCTTCATTTCCTTCTTCTTGATGTCATCTGCCTCCAGAACACCTAAATATTTGTATCCTTCTTCAGTGTCAATTTCCTATATCATCTCACCTGTTGGTACCTGGATTCCGTTGCTTCTGCTCAATTTACCCCTCTTCATCACTAGAACTTCACACTTATTAATACCAAATTCCATACATATATCATTGCTGAAAATACGGACAGTGTCAACAAGTACATCCAACTCCTTTTCACTCTTCCCAAAGAGTTTAAGATCGTCCATGAAGAGGGGTGATTGATGGTAAGCTCTCCTTATCTCAACTTGTATCCTGCTCTCACTTTACGGAATATAATGGTCAGAGATATCAGGACAAGGATAAACAGCAGAGGGGACAAACTATCTCCCTGGAAGATACCTCTCTTGATCTTCAAGGATTCTCCACCCGATGTTAACTCTGTTTCCCAGGACTTCATACTTTTGCTCAACAACTGTCTGATGTTATCTGCCACCTTGAAGATCTCTAGGCTTTTGGTTATCCAAGAATGAGGTACCATGTCAAATGCCTTTTTGTAGTCTATCCATCCCATGGCAAGACCAGTGTGTCTCCTCCTGCAATTCCTCATTACCATATTATCAATAAGGAACTGGTCTTCTGTACCATGGGACTTCTTTCGCCATCCTTTCTGTTCGTCCGGTAACAAGTTGTTTATGTGGAGGTGATGGTAGTTTCCCCATTACGGATAGACATGTGATAGGTCTATAGTTGGTAACATCATTACCCTTGATTCGGTCTTTCATTACCAGGACTGTAGTACCCTTTGTCAACCACTCTGGTACCTCACCCGACATCAAACAGTCATTGAACATGGTTGTCAGTTTCGGGGGGGGGGGGGGGGGGTTATATTTTTAATACCCCTGCACACCATCTGGGCCTGGTGATTTCCAGTTGGTTAGTTTTTCAGCCTGCCCTTCAAGAGTTTCAACTGTGATACTCAAATCAGTTTGTTGGTGTGATTGTTCACTAATCTCCTGTTTACTGTCTCAATCCACACTGCCTGACTATTATGTTCAACATCCTGCTCCCATATTTCTCTCCAGAATGTCTTAGTCTGTTCCGCCTCAGGGATCACGTCGTTGCCTCTTGCTTTCCCTTCAAGCTGTGCAAACAACATCTTCTGGTTGTTGTCAAACATGCGGTTCTGTCTATACTGACTGACTCTCCTCTCATACCACCTAATCTTTGCACTTTTTGCTACAATACGTTGCTTCAGTTCCTCTATGATAATATTTAGCTTTTTCCCCCTAGTTTTGTTCTTTATTTCCAATCTATTTTAATGTCTGCGTTTTGTAATGTCCCATTCAGTAGGGACTCAAGCTTTACAATGTCATTTCTCATTTCCCTGATTTGACCATTCAGTCATTTCTTCCACCAAGGTTCTGATCTTTCTTGTTTGTTGTTTCCTTTCGTTTTTATGTCAAGTAATTTCCTCACCGCATTTGCTGTGGCTTTGAGGATATTGTTGCATTGGTGAAGGTTCCTCGCCTCAAGGTATCGGATGACTTTGTTTACCTTAGCTGTTGTTTCTTTTAACTTTTTCGTGTCTACAAATCTTAGGTTCATAGGTTTTCCACTATCATTGTTCATTTCATCTACCACTAAGTTCAGGATATCAACCAAATCTTGTCCTAGCCCGTCAGCATTCATTTCCTCAATGGCCGTATCTTTGTTCCAGATGTTATCTATGTCAGCATTCAGATCATTGTCTGCTTCGGATGGTTCATCCGTTCTCTCAATCTTTTCCCCTTCATATCCCACTGGCTCGTTTGCCTGACATATTCCACTCTCCATTTCCAACCTAATCTCTCTGCTCAGTTCCTCCAGTTCCAGCTCGCTTATCTATCCATTAGTTCTTATTACTCGAGCCTGCCCGGTCAATGTTGTTCATCTAATTTAAATAGACCAATCTCGTTCCAGATGTTATGCATCCGTTTCCTATAGCCTTTTTCCTTGGGGTTACTCTTCAGGTAACATTGCATAACAGTTCTATTCAATTCTTTCTTCCAGTTGGTTCTTAAGTTTCATTGTAATGTTTGAATGTCTGACTTAGTTTTTTTGTTTGTTTTTTTCCTTTTTGTTTTTCAAGGCCAGTAACATCGGTTACCAGTGTTGTTGTTGCTGCTGCTGCTGCTGCTGCTGCTGTTTTTGATATTAGCTACGAGGGAAGTAGGGGTAATTGCGTTCAAAACTTTTGAAATTTGTTTTTACTTTGTTGTTGCATTTGTTTTTGTCTGTGTTCTGTTCTATAATTTTTCGACTTGTTGCACAGTAGACGTACTTTTCGCCACCCCCAAGAAGCGAAGTCTCATTCTTTGGAAACCCTAAAAAGTGAGGAGATAGTCTTGGTTCCCTCCTACTGCGGGCAGAAAATTGTGAGGATCAAAGTGACCCAGGTCCCACCCGACGTGCCCATACCTTGGCTGGCCGCGTCTGTCCCTGCGTCTGGAATCGAGGACAGGACGACCAGGCTGCAAGTAGAAAAAATAGGGAGAGAGAACTGGTCAGGTATAGGTATGCAAATGCTTATACAAACTGACCAGGAATGTATCGACGCTATCCTCGATATCATAGACCTCGAGGAAGGATTCCAACTCCCTATCAGCGTGGAAAGAAGGCGCACAAATGTTATCTCTGTGGGTCAATGGGTCACCTCAGGGCCTTTTTCCCGCAGAAGACAGCGAAGAAGAAGGCCCCTCTCCTTCCAATACCTGGCCCGCTGCTACCAAGAGCAGGGCAGGCAACAAACGCAGAAGCCCCTTCCACGGTGAGTAGGAGGGCAACATCCGTGGCACCCGTACCAAAGCCACGGACAACTAAAGCAGCAGCATCAGAGGCGGCAACACACGTAGCTTCATTTGAAGTAGCTGCACCAGCAACAAAATTGCCGAAGAGAGCTCCACTACCACCACCAACAGCCGTGGGGCACATACCCCTCCCAGACGCCACGGAATCCGACATGGAGTCTGAGGCGGGAGAGAAGTAGCAAACGGTCTGCCACGAAAAAAAAAACAAAAAAACCCTTAGCTACACCTTCCAAAAGCGAAGGCAAACAAAGAGGGGTAAAGGCAGCAAGGAAACTTGCAGCAACACCACCACCATCACCACCACAAGCACCACCCCCCAACAACAACCACACCACCACCAGCATCACCAAAAACACCAACAGCGGAAACACAACAAAACACACACACCCAATGCAACAAGAAGAAAACAGGAACAAAATCACCCCTCCCCCCAAAAATGTACACAGCCATAAACATGGCAAATAAAGAACTCATACAATATATAAAGCAGCACACAGACATCACAGGAAAAAATACTACACCCCACCAACACCAAGAACTCTCCCGACAAACATAAGCATCATTGATATCAAAATAGAACAGTACAAACTTTTAAAACAAAAATTCTCTTACGCAGTTGGAGACTTCAGAGCGTCGGTTACCAAGAGGATATACACTGACATCCTCTTGGAACCCCCATGACCAGCCAAAGGGACGGTTCTACTGTCCCTTCACCACCGTTTCTCATCCAACATGGCCGTACTTAGAATAGGCAGTATAAATGCACGTGGCCTGAGGTCATCTTGGAAGCAGGGTCACCTTCTCAACGACCTCAGATCACTAAACATAGATGTGGTGGCCATCAGCGAGACCAGAATCTCCGAAGCACGAGCCTTCGCACCGATCTTCGGTGGCTACGATGTATACGCATCTCCCAGACGTCCAGGATCTGGGGGAGGGGTTGCCGTCCTTTTTCGGAGAGGCTTGGATCTCGCCATACGGGCCATCTTCCTGGACGCAGAAGGTAAGTCGGTGGTGCTGGACGTGACCGGCAGCGAAGGCAATGCTTTCAGGCTAGTAGCCGTCTACGCCCCATCTGAGGCAGGACGGCCACATTTCTTCAGATGTCTAGAGACCTTTCTTGAAACGTTTCCGCCCTTTAGTGTTAGTGGGCGACTGGAACGGGATCTTGGATGCACGCTGGGATTGTGTGGGGCTAGTGGATAGGCGAGGAGCGTGAAAGAGCCTCATCAACCTGCTCAGACGTTTTGAATTATCTGACAGGTATCAACTGGATCACTCGAATGTGCCAATGTGGACATGGACAAACCGCGTCGGGTCATCCAGATCGTATCTCGATAGGGTATTCTGCAGAGAACTAGATAAGGCTAGTATAAGTTGTCCACAATTTAAAATAGTCGACTACACAGACCACAAATTTGTGATCTGTGAGATCGACATAGACTTCCTAGACAAATATAAATATATGAAAAATGGCGTGCTGCGTGGTTGCACATGGGTTACATATGAATAAAATTAGTCCTTCATCAGTGATCTTCCAACCTTCAGAGGTATAGCCAGTCACTCTCTCTCAGTTGTCCTCTTCCTCACCCTTTCACTCACCCTCTGCTTTTCCCCCTCTATCACTTCCTCCTGTTTGACCTGTGTGAAATCCTTTTCTCGCTCATATCTCGCCCAGGTCGGATGGTCTTTACCTCTCTTCTATGATTTCACCGAGCTTAAGTTCATAGATATCACGGACTTGTCTCTTCTCTTCCTCTCTTTCCGTTGCATTACCATCTCTGTTTGTTTACATGTCTCGCTCGCTTCACCCTATTTTACGTGTCCCAATAACTTTCTTTAGTTATTGCTCGCACCAACCAGAGGTATATGATCTTTAAAGCGAAGAAATACTAATGAAGGTTGGAAGATCACTGATGAAGGACTAATTTTATTCATATATATATAAGTGGTTACACAACAGTTAGTTCACCATACCAAGAACAATTGTTTCACCTTAGCGGATCCTCAGCTCGTAATGGATATTACCTCCCAGTGTCCTACCACTATATATATATATATATATATATATGTATGTATATATATATAATATATATATATATACCAAGACGATAGGAAAAGTTTTTCCGTAGTCTTAGCTGCTCACGATTGCTCACTAAACAAAGGTTGAAACGTCACAACCTAACGTAGCCTCTCTAGCTTTGTAATAGTTAACGGCGATTCACACCGAGAGGACAACGGACCCCATCGGCCTATCACAGCTTTTACCATCCGCTGACGAAGAAATGTACTATTTTTTTGCGGAAATACTTGCACTTACCCTGCCATTGCAGCTAACGTATTGCATTCTGCCCCTGTTGCTGCAGTGTGCATTTGCAAAAACTCAAATTTGGTTCAGGACTTATTCTTGGTGCTACAGCTCCGTTACAAATATACATTTGGTTAGTACTCCGAGTGTTTTGATCGCACGTGCCTTCTGAACAACCTTCGTTTTATGAGTAACGTAAGCAGCTAAGACTACAGAAAACTTTTTCCTATCGCCTTGCTATACATTCCTAACGATCGACTTTCGTCAAATCGGACCGAGGAAACAGTGTTTCCATTGGTCTTTCCAATTGCTAATACTATCGATCGGTCGCAACTCCAGGTAGAAGGAGCAACGTGAAATAAAGTGTCTTGCTCAAGGACATAACGCATCGCCCGGTCCAGGAATCGAACTCACAACCTCACGATTGCGAATCCAGTTCTCTAACCACTTAGCCACATGCCTTCACTTATACATATCTATATAAATGTATGTAAGTATGTATGTATACATACATAGATATGTACATAAACATACGAAATTATGTTTTCAGTCCCAAAGAAGACCGTTCCAATTATCTCCAATGACTTGTTTCAAGTAATGCTGTCTTTACAGAATGTGTTCACCGCTAGTCGCTGTTGGTGTTCCAGCGTGCCTCATTCCTGGCTGCATAATCTTGCAGTCTTTATTATCGAAGCTCCTCTATTCCTGCATGTCCACGGTTACACTTGCAAGTGGCAGATAATGAGGTACTAATGGAAGTGTCATTAATAGAAAAGCAATTTAATGTTATAGTAGATTTAATTTAATGTTATACAAAAAATGCTATAGTAGAAGACACTTACCCAAAGTGCCATCCAGTAGAATTGAACCCATAGACACGTGGTTTTGAACTTTTTAACCACACAGCCATACCTGCGCCTATTAAAGAAAAATATATGGAACGCTTCACGAATTGTTTTGTTTCTTTGTTTTGTTTAGTGTATTTTTTACAGCATGCTTAGGAAACATCGATGAAACAAAATACTATTTGTTGATGTTTAGTTGTTTTACCAACGAGTTGTATACTAGCATACATAAATACTATAACACTTCTACTCATAAACTATGCTTTCATATAATAAATTGGAAGTTAAGTGAACCGGGAAGTGTAGTTAGAAAAGCAGAAAATCTTTCTCAGCATTCCGAATTCATTATCTTTAAAGCAGATAATATGATATACCTACCACAAGCAAAACAGGAGGAAAAATCTCATACAAATAGTAAACATATTACAAAGTAGCCACTTTGGTTGTCTTGAAAAATACTCAAATGTAAGGTAGACTGATTTGTATAATAAGGTAACATAAAAATTTTTTTTTCTTTTAATTGTCTTCATGACTGCGGCTCGCTGGTTGGAAAAAATAAAAAGAAAGCAAATAAGGAATAAAAAAGATTACAGACTCGGAGCTAATTACAATGAAAGATAAGTTTTAGATGAAGACAAAACAACAGAAAAGGCGAAGAGGAAGAATATATCAAAGCAGAGCATCAAAGAATATTAAATAAGGATTTCTAATTTAGGCACATGATCAGCAATTTGTGGCAAGGAGAAAGTCGATTATATCGATCTCAGTTCTTTCCTGGTAGATTATTTTATCGATCTCGAAAGGATGAAAGGCGGGCTTTGAACTGAAAACGTAAAGCTCGGAATAAATAATGCGAAGCATTTGTTCGACGCTCTGAGTATGAATTCGTAATTACGAAAGAATAGGATTTCGGTTTGTAAACATAAACGGAATATATTATTTAATACACAGTAGGACGGTGGATTGGCTGTATCCGTAGAAAGTCGGACACCATGCTTTGCAACAAAGAGTTACGGTCCTTTACGGTCTGAGTTCAAATCCTGCTGAGGTTAACATTGCTTTTCATCCTTACGGGGTCGATAAAACAATGCACCAGTAATGCAATGGGGTCGATTTAATAGACTTTCCCCTCCCCAAAAATTACTGACCTTGTGCTTATACTAAAAATCATTATTTAATACACAGTAATTAGGCATACATAGACAGCTTACGTTTCATGTAATAAGTGAATTCTTTTAATTAGGGGCGATCCCCTTTATATACTATCAATATCAATCCGTTTAAAAGTATTCTTCTCCCAATAATATCATGAAACTTAAGTATTCTATAGAGATATGTCTAATCACGGTGTATTAAATAACAAATACACACACACATGCATACATATATATATATATATATATATATATGTGTGTGTGTGTGTGTAATGGTATGTGTATGTGTATGAAATGATGGGACGAAATGAAATTAAGTGCTCGCATCTGTGCTGTTTAGCTACCCTTCTACGAGGTTGTATCTCATAAATGTTTCCTGGGTGTATTAATGAGAGTCATATCATGAAAAGCAGCGTTAAATGAAGTTACTTGCTCAAGAGCACTGTGTACTGTCAAGTCCAATGTCCTAGCAATTAGGCCGCTATCTTGTGACTTAATTACGTTTTGTTTAATTATTTGATAATCATATAATTGCAGATCTTCGCTGATGTTGAAGACACAGCTATTAAGTTCTCTATCAGAACATTCTCGTATTTTTTAATGGATCTATACTACATCGGACTCAACAGAATTCCTAAATCTATAATTTTGTCAAAGATTCCATGAACACGTGTTTATACATACACACACTCACATATTCAGAGACACACAGACTCACACAGACTCACACAGACACACACACACACACACACACACACACACACACACACACACACACACACACACACACACACACACACACACACACATATATATATATATATATATACATACAAAAAAACATACATACATATATAAGTAAAAGACAATAAGGTTATACTTCACCAGATTATGTTTATTACATAATATATGTTATACATATTGCTATGGTATCCGTTATGTAACTGTAAACCGTCCCGATACGATTTCATCAGACAGCTTTCCCAGTATAAATGTTGGTGATATACATCGGCAGGGTAGGGGAGAAACAACATCCAAAACCATCCGGTTGATATATCACCAAAATATGTCGCCAAAATTTATACAGGTAAAGGCTGTCTGACGAAATCGTATCTGGGCGGTTTACAATTACGTAACAAATGGCATGGAAATACGTATAACAGATATTATGTAATATTGCCTTCTACTTCCTTATATATATATGTGTGTGTGTGTATACACATACACACGCAGGCATACACATATATATATAATTGTTTCTACTTTTGGCACAAGGCCAGCAATTACCCATTGTATTATTGGTACTTTATTTTCTCGCCTCCGTAAGGATGAAAGGCAAAGTTAACTTCGGCGGGATTTGAACTCAGAATGGGAAGGGCCGTAACTGTATGCGTCAAAGCATAGCGTCCGACCCTCTAACGATACTGAAAATGTAGTTTGTTTGAAGCATTGTATAAAATATATAATGTGGAAAGTGATGTATGTAAGAAGGCTAAACAACGCAAAATGGACGGTAAGATGGAGACGAAAACGTTAGTTACCTGGTTACTGTTTTTTTGTTTGTTTTTTTTTGTGTGTGTGTGTGTGTTTTGTGGGGGGGGGGGGGGTTCTTTCGTCCTAATATTTCGGGTTTTTAGATCCATTGAGAGTTCCTTATACTCTGACGAAGGGAATTATAAGCCCCGAAATATTAGGACGAAAGAGACAACAATAAAACAAAGATTACTAGGTAACCGTCCATTTTGCATTGTTTAGACGTCTTACTTATATCACTTTCCACATCATATATATATTAATATATATATATATATTAATATATATATATATATAAACGGAAAAAATGAAACGAAATTTCATTTCCCACTCTTAGTACGGCTGTTACTTAAATATAAGTATGTACACGTACATAGATATATGTATACAGACGTACAGTAGTATGTATACATATATACATACATGCACACATATATATATGTACGTATGGATTCACCGAACATTTATTATAATGCTCGGTGTGTTTGTAAACAAACATCCCATATTAAGCCGTAGTGTCTAGCAACCATCGTTGCTCGTTTGTTCAACACTGACAAAGGAACGCTGTACTAGTTTCAAGCTTATTAGCTATCGTCAGCAACGTATACCTTCCTGCCAGATTGTTGAACGTATATACTTACCTTATGCATATTAACGGCTGAGTAGCCCAATTTGCATATCGAGTGGGTTAATCGCCCGGGTGCACCGAAAACGATAAACGGAAAAAATGAAACGAAATTTCATTTCCCGCTCTTAGTACGGTTGTTACTTAAATATAAGTATGTACACGTACATACATATATGTATACAGACGTACAGTAGTATGTATACATATATACATACATGCACACATATATATATGTACGTATGGATTCACCGAACATTTACTATAATGCTCGGTGTGTTTGTAAACAAACATCCCGTATTAAGCCGTAGTGTCTAGCAACCATCGTTGCTCGTTTGTTCAACACTGACAAAGGAACGCTGTACTAGTTTCAAGCTTATTAGCTATCGTCAGCAACGTATACCTTCCTGCCAGATTGTTGAACGTATATACTTACCTTATGCATATTAACGGCTGAGTAGCTCAATTTGCATATCGAGTGGGTTAATCGGCCGGGTGCACCGAAAATGATAAACGGAAAAAATGAAACGAAATTTCATTTCCTACTCTTATGTAAGTACGTGTACATACTTATATTTAAGTAACAGCCGTACTAAGAGTTGGAAATGAAATTTCGTTTCATTTTTTCCGTTAATCGTTTCCGGTGCACCCGGCCGATTAACCCACTCGATATGCAAATTGGGCTACTCAGCCGTTAATATGCATAAGGTAATACGTTCAACAATCTGGCAGGAAGGTATACGTTACTGACGATAGCTAATAAGCTTGAAACTAGTACAGCGTTCCTTTGTCAGTGTTGAACAAACGAGTAACGATGGTTGCTAGACACTACGGCTTAATACGGGATGTTTGTTTACAAACACACCGAGCATTATAATAAATGTTCGGTGAATCCATACGTACATATATATATGTATGGATGTATGTATATATGTATACATACTACTGTACGTCTGTATACATATATGTATGTACGTGTACATACTTATATATATATATATATATATATATATATATATATATATATATATATATATATATATATATATATATATATATATATATATATATAAGCAAAGAGATCTTTAATTAATTGGTTATACAACAAATTTATTTATAACAGATTCGAAGCACTCTACAGTTATTCTGGAGTATAATATCAATGATATTAATAAATGGAAACTATATTTATAAAACCATATTTATTTTATCATATATATTTCAAGAGTACCAAAATGTTGGTACTCTTGAAATATATATGATACAATAAATATGGTTTTATAAATATAGTTTCCATTTATTAATATCATTGATATATATATATATATACAATATTAAATAAATGGAAAACTATATTTATAAAACCATATTTATTTCATTATATATATTTCGGGGATATCATATTAACAATATGCTATGCCTTCATCAGACAAAATACAATATAAACAGTTTTATATATTATTTTTATATATCAGTTATAAATATTTACTAGTTGTAACCCAACAATTTTAAATATAACTTTACATGTATATATATATATATATATATATACACACAGAGAAAAAAACAGAGGGACAAAAAGTCTTATCAGTTTCACGCTTTATATAAAAGAGAGGAAAGAAAGTTCGACGCTTCGGGCTTTAGCCCTTCTTCAGGAGTTCAAATTAGAGACATGATCGCAAAGGAGAAACAGAAATAAGGATAGTCCAAGTAAGGAAAAAGAGTGTAAACAAGACAAACCGTTAGGTAGTCTTGGTAACGAGTTGAAACGCAAGGTGAAGTGTGTGCGTATTAGTGCCGATATTATGTGTGGGTGTATGTATACGTTTAAACGTGTATGTCTATTTAAAGTATATTGTGTAAAGTATCAATGTTTGTGCGTGTTATGCCTATATCCATGTGGTATGTGGTAGTGGGCTTGTATGTGTGAGTGAATGTAAGTTTGAATATGTGTACTGTATATGTGCGTTGAAGTTATTATGTGTGTGTGTATGGTATCTGGTAGTGTCTGTGAGAAGTGTGGATTTGTGTGTGTGAGTGTATGATTAAATGTTAACGTGTGTATGTATGTCATAGTTTATATTGTATGCATGTAAAGTATCTAATTGTGATTTGTGTGTAAGCGTGTGTGTCATTGGACTATGTTTTGTGTGTGTTAGAGAGTATATGTGACAGAGCAGATTAAAGGAAGATGGGTGGCACATTAAGGTTAGGGGTAGAAATGTTTGTAAGGAGAAAATATGTTGCTGTTCTCTCCGACAGCGTGAGTCAGGTGATCCGCCACAATGTGCGAGCCCGAAGACACTGTTGTGGCGTGTGGAGTTGCCGGTGGTCCGAAATTGTCGGGAGATCTGATTCGGGTTGCTGACCCGGATGACCCGAAGGTGTTCAGCAAATGTATCGGCCAGACGACGGCCAGTCTGACCAAAGTAGATAACTCCGTACAGAGTACAACGGAGCCCATAGACAAGGCTGGTAGAGGTACAGGTGAAGGAATCCCTTTTCCGTCCCAATGACCGGTCCTTCCGAGTTGAAGCTTCCTTCAGCTGCACCTCCACCAGCCTTCAGCCTTGTATGTATATATATATCTATCTATGTATGCATGCATGTATGTATACATATATATATATATATATATATATATATATATATATATATGTGTGTGTGTGTGTGTGTGTGTGTGTGTGTGTGTGTGTGTGTGTGTGTGTGTGTGTGTGTGTGTGTGTGTTTATAATATATATATGCAAGCATGCATACATACATACATACGTATATATAGAGAGAGATAAATAGATATATATATGCATATGTGTGGTGTGAGCGCGTCTATATCTGTGTTTACGTCTGTTTCTGTCTGTGTTTGTGTCTCGTGACATAGCGGTTCGACAAAAGAAGTATCGAAGAAAATAAATACTGGTGTCGAAATGACCGACTAAATCAATGCGGTGGTCCGGTATGGACGCTGTCTAATTAGTAAAACAAGCAAAAGAATGGCATGACATATCATGGCATATTCCCATAACACCCGAGGGAATGGTAGGGGCACCGTAGTCACATTCGGTGTTTCTAGGGCATTTTAAAACCTAGTGGAGCCCAGTCCTCTCCAGGTCTGAACACAGCAGATTTCTTCCAGGGAAGGATAGCGAGTGAGAGAATGGAAGTGAGAAAAATATATAGAAGTTCACCACCAGTACTAAACTGGTATTTTTTATCGCGCTGGAATGGATGTAATGTAAAGTTGCCCTCGGCGGGATTTGAACTCAGAGAGCAAAAACAAATACCGAAAAGTATTCTATCCGACGCTCTAACGACTCTACCAATTCGCCACCGTAAGCAAAAAACATAAAAGAATTAGAAAACACATAAATATATAAACATAAAATTGGAAGGTTGATGGGAAAATAATATTATGTTGAGTTAGTAAGTACTAAAAACACTATAAAACTCAAATCATCAAATATCAGTAAATGAGACTATTCCCACCGTGGGTATTATCACATACATAAATCTCTCATTATTTACGTGGTAAAGAATAAATTGTACACAGGAACACCATACCACTCACACATACACGTACCCACAACACATACACAAACACATCACCAAAGAAAGATAAGTGTAAAGACACAAATAAAGAAACAAACAGACATAGATACATATATGAATGCATATTTACACACACACACACACACACACACACACGCGCGCGCGCGCGCGCGCATATATATATATATATATATATATATATATATATATATATATATACGTTAACTATTTTTTATATATATATATATATACGTTAACTATTTTTTATTACGTTAACTATTTTTCCCATTTTGACGCTATAGTCACTTATATATTATGAAGTGCTCTTGGTTTTCGCTGCAGTGTTTTCTATACCTTTCATTTATATATATATATATATATATATATATATATATATATATATATATAAAAGAATAGAGGTGTAACACAGCAGTTGTGATATATTAGTAAAAGAAAAAGAAAATGCTGACAAATTGTTTCCAGTGAAAAATAGTTTAATTAGGAATAAGTAAAAATTAGTAATGAGTATTGGTTAGTATTCAGTTTTAGTTTTAAGTTTTTACCGGTTGCGCATTTCTAATGCTTTTCAAAAATAATTTTGAGATAGAGCGCCCGTGATGTTTGCTCTAATCTGATCAGTTTTGGAAATTCTACCTGTTTTATGTGAAAAAAGTGGCTCCAGAGGTATTAAAATAAGTTTCGCGCCAATTGGTGTTGCAAAAATTCTTGTGGTCAAAACAATTTTGATTGGTCGGTAGAGGTCACGTGAATGTTAAACATTGATTTTGCGCCAAATGTAGGTTTGTCGAAGAGTGTCATTTTTCGCCTGATTGAGAAGTCACTGAAAAATAAGTCTTTTAAGACAAATATGTGTGTGTGTGTGTGTGTGTGTGTGTGAAGAGGTTCATTGTTGTGATAATGGTCAGTAGGGATGTGTGTGTGAATTGCAGTCATGTTGAAAGGTCAACAGTTCACGTGTCTATTAAGACAAATATATGTGTGTGTGTGTGTGTGTGTGTGTGTGTGTGTGTGTGTGTGTGTGTGTGTGTGTGTGTGTGTGTGTGTGTGTGTGTAGCAGAGTAATTCGTGTAAGAGGGATCGGTCAGTAGGAATGTGTCTGTACATATGTTGTGTGGGGGATATTTTAACATGTTGAAATATATTTTTCAACTCTTGTCTTATACGTAGAAATGTGTGTGTGTGTGTGTGTGTGTGTGTGTATGTCTCTTTGTATGTTAGTGTGCGCGTGTGTATGTGTGTGTGCATATGTGTGTCTGTGTGTGTGTGTGTGTGTGTGTGTTTATGTGTGTGTGGGTGGACCAGTATTTTTGTGATACTGGTAAAAATGGTGTTCATTATTCGATATTTTCAGCAAAAACGATTCTCT
>OZ024740.1:246712921-246740421 GCA_964016885.1 Eledone cirrhosa | reverse complement strand
GGTCAACCTCGATGTAATATTATGGAGAGCACTCGACGTAATGCAGCTCACCCGTCTTCGTTTGTGTAGTTGGTGGTGCGAGTACGGAGTTAATTATTATAAAATAACAGGAGGCTTGACTGGTGTAATTCCTTAAAAGGTTTATTATACTATGATCATTTCAATGACCGGGTTCAGTATGAATCTGGTGACATCATCAGGTATTCGAAATATAACAAAGGAATATAATAGACAAAATCCATGTGGCTGAAAATCAGAGACATGAGGGCGACCGAACATTTAGCAACTTCTACCCCGGTCGGCCGCCCCCAAGTGGTGATTATTAAGCCTACTTATGTCCATCTTCACCTGATTTTCAGCCCCATGGAATTTGTCTATTATATTCCTTTGTTATATTTCGAATACCTGATGATGTCACCAGATTCATACTGAACCCGGTCATTGAAATGATCATAGTATAATAAACCTTTTAAGGAATTACACCAGTCAAGCCTCCTGTTATTTTATATATATATATATATATATATATATATATATATATATACATATATATATATGTGTATATATATATATATATGTGTGTGTGTGTGTGTGTGTGTGTGTGTGTGTGTGTGTGTGTGTGTGTGTGTGTGTGTGTGTGTGTGTGTGTGTGTGTGTGTGTGTGTGTGTGTGTGTGTGTGTGAAAAAGCAAGAAAAAAAATAAGGAAAAGAAAATACGATATCGTGTTAAAAAATGTGACCCATTGAAATAAGTGGGAGAAGAGATAACGCATACGAGGGGAAACAAGGCAAAACGATAGACAATTTTAAAAGGGGAAACCACAAAAAAATATTTAAAAAAAATAAATATATAATCGAAGGACAGAATTCCAGGGTCATCGGCTGTTGATATGGAGTTTGGCAGTTTCGACATCCTCAAAAGGCACGGCTGGACCATCCGGAGTCACAGCGTCTGAGAGAAACCAAACGCTGTTCAGTGAAGTAAGAGACGAGGGACAAAATATTAATTTATAGCAATTAGAATGGCGAATTCTTCGCTTACGAAAATCATTGGGAAGAATTGTTGTCCTGTTCCGTGCGGTGGCACTCCCTGGGGTGGTTGTAGAAGCCAATCCTGGAACTGTAGACTCTGGTACAAGTGTATATTTTGGTTAGTTGGAGGTTGAGTGGCATACAGCTTCTTTCTTTGATGTTTGTCTTCAGCCGCCGCCTTCCTACCCTCCATAAAGCTGACTGCAGCTGTTCTGATGGTCACTCTCCATTACTCTCTGTCCTCTGCCAGGTGTTCCCATTCCCTGTGATCAATATTGCCTTAAGTCAGTTGGCGTTTGAGTTGGTCCTTGAAGCGTTTTCGGGGGACCCCATGGTTCCGGTTGCCTTGACATAGTTCACCGTAGAAAACTGCCTTTGGCATCCTAGAGTTGTATCCTGCTTGTGATATGGGCCCTCTTGAGAACTTCCTCGTTTGTTATATAGTCTTGCCAGCGGATCCCCATGATGGAGCGAATGCAACGCTGATTGAATCTTTCCAGTAACTTGATCTGCTTCCGGTACAAGACCCAGCTTTCAGCTCCGTAGAGGAGGCTAGTGATTACAACAGCTTTGTAGACTCTGATCTTTGTGGTGAGGCGTAGAGAGTGGTTCTGCCACACGCGTCTCTGCAAGCGTCCGAATGAGCTGCTGGCCTTGGCAATGTGGTTGTCAATGTCCTTTGATGAGGTACCGTCGTTGGTAATGAAGCTTCCCAAGTATGTGAAGTGCTCCACTGCACTGAGGGGGTGCCCATCGGTGTTAATTTTCGGAGTGTAGTACTCTTCATTTGTTGGTTTCTGGCACACGACATCCATTTTCTTGAGGCTGATGGTCAGGCCAAAGGCCTTGGTTGCCCGAGCAAATCAGCTGAGGGCTACCTGGAGGTATTCCTCCATGTGACCCAGAGGGTCAGTCGTCTGCGAACAGCAGATCCAGGATCAACTCCTCCAATGTTTTGGTGCGGGCGAGCAGTCGTCGCAAGTTGAACACACTCCCATCAGTACGGAACCGGATGTAAATGCCCTACAACAGATCATTCTTGGCTCGCGGAACATCATGTGTTGAAGAAGATTGCAAATAAGGTTGTGGAAAGGACACAGCCTTGTTTCACGCCATTCTCGATGGGGAATTGATTCGAAAGATGCTTCACTTGTCCCTGCTGTGCTGTGTGGAGTTTTAACGTTTTTCACACAGATCCAGATTTATCCCAGAATAATCCATAAACAAAAACATCCTAGCTCCAAGTTTCCACACGGACAAACAGGGACGACTTCAAAAAAGAATATGCAGAAAACTGAAAGTCTTACTGGGTGTGGAACAGTAGATGGGAGCGTGCTGAAATAAAACGTTTTAATTTTCTGAAATTACACAATAGAACATTCTAAATTAGAATATTATCATCATTCTACTTCAAACGCTCTTTGACTGATATTTCCCTCAAAACTCTTTCTCTCTCTCTCTCTCTCTCTCTCTCTCTCTCTCTCTCTCTCTCTCTCTCTCTCTCTCTCTCTCTCTCTTTCTCTCTCTCCCTTTCTCTCTCTCTCTCTCTCCCTTTCTCTCTCTCTCTCTTTCTCTCTCTCTCTTTCTCTCTCTCTCTCTTTCTCTCTATCGATAGTGAATGAATGTGAGGCATCTTCTTGAAGATGTAATTATGCCTAATTCCATTTTTGTGCATATATATATCTACAAATATATATACAAGTAAATATGTATATATAAAGATAGGCGACGAATTGGCCGAGTCGTTAAGATGTCGGAAGAATGCTTTACGATATTCGTCCCAACACATTGCTCTCAGTCAAATCCCACCGGGGTCAACTCTGCCTTTCATCCTTTCGAGGTTGATAAAAAAAAGTACCAGTCCATTACTGGGGTCCATTCTTCCTCTATAGGTTGATTCTTCCTATATAGAAAAAAAAATGGCTGTGTTCAGACCTGAAGAGGGATGAACTCCGCCAGGTTTAAATGTGCAGTTTGACGGTACCGCTACCTGCAGCCTCAGATATTCAGGACGTATCGGAGGGTTCTTGCTGCTCCCAGCAAGCATGCCTTTTGAAGTGTTCCAAAAAGCGGGGCTGGACTAACTTTCTTTAACCATCCTTGGAAACTCTTTGAGATAGTACCTAGTGCGCCGATGACAATCGGGACGACTCTGACTTCATGACAGTTCCAAATCCTTTTTACCTCCCACTTTCAGTCCTGGTATCGGTTAATTTTCTCCCTCTCTTTTTCTTGCAATCTCGTGGCGAATGGGCAGGCTACATCTACAATCAGGCACAATCTTTTTTCCTTGTCCAAAACCACCAGGTCAGGCCTATTGTGTTCCAGTTTCTTATCCGTCTGTATCCTAAAATCCCATAGCACCTTCACCTGATCATTTTCTATCACCAACTCTGGCTTATGCTCATAACACTTCTCAGAATGTGGTAAATTGTTTACTTTGCATAGGTGCCAGTGGATCACCCTGCACATCACATCATGTCTCCAGCCTTTATAGTGAGCCTGGGCTAGGTGTTTACACTGGGATACAATGTGAGCCACAGTCTCCTCCCTCCACAGATCCTACACAGTGGGCTAGCCTCCTCCTTGCAAATATGGTGTTTCACCCACTTCGTTTTGAGTGCCTGCTCTTGCGCAGCCATTAGCATTCCTTCTGTAGCCTTTTTAAGGTCTCCTCTTTTTAACCAGTTCCATGTCTGTGGATCTCTAAATTCAGTTTTCTCAAAGAAGGTACTATGAAGGGATTTTTCATGAAGGTTGCTCTTCCTCCTTGGACATCCCCTGGCCTATTGTCTTCTCCTTCAGTACAATTCTGAGCATTGGCTCCCTACTGTCGGTCACGTATTTGTGCAGGTGGTTTTTCTCCATCTGAACACAGTCCTCTATGCTGATAAGACTTCTTCCACCTTCAGACCTCCTTAAGTAGAGTCTATCGACATCACTCCTCTTGTGGAACATGTTGTAGATACTCAATAGCTTCCTAGTCTTCCTATCCATTTCTTTTTGTTCAGCAACATTCCATCTCAGAATTCCCGCACTGTACCTAATAATAGACACAGCTCTTGAATTCACTGCACTTATGACATTCCTACTATTTAGATGTGATTTTAATACCCTCCTTACTCTCCTAATGTACTCAGATCTTATCAATTCCTTCTTTTTTTTTGTTCTTGATGTCATCTGCCTCCAGAACACCTAAATATTTGTATCCTTCTTCAGTGTCAATTTCCTTTATCATCTCACCTGTTGGTACCAGGATTCCGTTGCTTCTGCTCAATTTACCCCTCTTCATCACAAGGACTCCACACTTATTAATACCAAATTGCATACATATATCACTGCTAAAAATACGGACAGTGTCAACAAGTACATCCAACTCCTTCTCACTCTTCCCAAACTATCTCCCTGGAAGATACCTCTCTTGATCTTCATGCCTCCCAAGGATTCTCCACCCGATGTTAATTCTGTTTCCCAGGACTTCTTAATTGTGCTCAACAACTGTCTGATGTTATCTGCCACCTTGAAGAACTCTAGGCCTTTGGTTATCCAAGAATGAGGTACCATGTCGAATGCCTTTTTGTAGTCTATCCATCCCATGGCAAGACCAGTGTGTCTCCTCTTGCAATTCCTCATTACCATCTTATCAATAAGTAGCTAGTATTTTGTACCACGGGACTTCTTTCGGCATCCTTTCTGTTGGTCCGGTAACAAGTTGTTTGTGTGGAGGTGATGGTAGATTTCCTCAGACACAATGCTTGTTAACAGTTTCCCCATTACGGATAGACATGTGATAGGTCTATAGTTGGTAACATCATTAGCCTTGATTCGGTCTTTCAATGTTATATTTTTAATCCAATACCCCTGCACACCATTTTCGCCTGGTGATTTCCAGTTGGTTAGTTTTCTGGCCTGCCCTTTAAGAGTTTCAACTGTGATACTTAAATCAGTTTGTTGGTGTGCTTGTTCACTAATCTCCTTTTGTACTGTCTCAATCCACACTGCCTGATCATTATGTTCAACATCATTCTCCCATATTCCTCTCCAGAATGTCTTAGTCTGTTCCGCCTCAGGGATCAAGTTGTTGCCTCTTTCTTTCCCTTAAAGCTACCCAAACATCTTCTGGTTGTTGTCAAACATGCGGTTCTGTCTATACTGACTGACTCTGCTCTCATACCGCCCAATCTTTGCACTCTTTGCTACAATGCGTTACTTCAGTTCCTCTATGATAATATTTAGCTTTTTCCCCCTAGTTTTGTTCTCTATTTCGAATCTATTTTTAGTGTCTATGTTTTGTAATATCCCATTCAGTAAGGACTCAAGCTTTACAATGTCATTTCTCATTTCCCTGATTTGACCATTCAGTCGTTTCTTCCACCAAGGTTCTGATCTTTCTTGTTTGTTGTTTCCTATCGTTTTTATGCCAAGTAATTTCCTCACCTCATTTGCTGTTGCTTTCAGGATATTGTTGCATTGGTGAAGGTTCCTCGCCTCAAGGTATGAGATGACTTTGTTTACCTTAGCTGTTGTTTATTTTAACTTTTTCCTGTCTACAAATCTTAGGTTCATAGGTTTTCCACTATCATTGTTCATTTAATCTACCACTAAGTTTAGGATATCAACAAAATCTTGTCCTAGCCCGTCAGCATTCATTTCCTCAATGGCCGTATCTTTGTTACAGATGTTATCTATGTCAGCATTCAGATCATTGTCTGCGTCGGATGCTTCCTATTATTATTATTATTATTATTATTGGCGACCTACGTAGTAAATCGTATTATCGTGAGCTCCGCAAAGATTTGTTATTTTCAGTTGTTTAAAATTGCCATTTATGGAAAATTTTTATTGTTAACTGTATATAAGTGCACATACATTGATTTCTGAAAAGGACACTCAAAAAGATTGGGGCCTTGACCCCAAAATTTAAACTTTTATAATTATCAAACAAAAAAAAATTCTTTGAAAAATCATGGCCGACTCACAGCTGAACCCAGTAACTGAGAGCCTTCCTCACAAACTAACACCTCACACCGACACCACCATTGTAAATATTACTACGTTTGCCAACACTAAAAATATAAGCAGTAGCAATATTTTTAATTTGTCTCAGGCAGACAATCATTTCCCACCATTACCAATGACTGCAGGTGTTGAAGCCGCCACCCCCACCACCACCACAGCAACAACAGAAACAAAAAAAAAATATATTATCTCGTGATATCGAAACGAATTCAGCCAAAATGAACTCTTCCACACCGAACACCACTGACGCCACCACCACCACAACTGAAACTAAAATTAACAATAACAAAAATAACGATAACAACAACAGCAACAATGAGAATAAGAAAACCCTGTCTTTTGCCAGAGTAGCGAAACATTGCGAAGCATACCAGGTAACTCAGGAGGAATTAGAAGAAGCCAAAAAAAATGGTAAAGAAAGATGGGTACAGGGTCACCCCCCCCCCCCCCACCCCCGCACACACACACACACCTAATAAAATGGAGAATCGGCGCCTATGCATCGTGTCTTATCGGACGATTAATATAAAATCGCGCCGAGTGGAACGGGCATCCGAGTCCAAAATCCAAAAAGCTTTGGGACATGTGTGGGCAAAAAAAAACCCACATCAGACGTGGGCAGAAATATGGAACCGTGAACGTGTTCTTTGAAACACCACAGGAGGCCAGAGAACAATCCATGGACCCATTAAGAAATGACGACTCCACACTCGTCCCAAGCTGTTGTGGCCAGAGACTCGTGAAGATCAGGGTGACCAACGTTCCACCGGCCATCGAAATTCGCTGGCTAATGGCTGCCGTCCTCGCCGGCATCGAAGCCAACACCAAGATAATCGAAATAGCGAAAGAAAAGCAGGAGAACTGGTCCGGATCTGGGATGGAGCTCCTGATCCAAGCGGACCAAAAAAGCATTGAGGAGATCCCAGAGGTAATAGACCTCACTGACGGCAGTCACCTCACCGTAATCGTCGAGGGCAGAAGGCCTAGCTGTGTCATTTGTGGTGAAGGAACCCACCTAAGGGCTTTCTCCCCTCAGGCTAAAAGGTTGAGGCCACCTCTCTTACCCACCCCAGTGACTCAACCATCAACACCACCAGCAGCAGAAATGGCAGCAACAACTGTAGCAGCAACAACAGAAGCAACTGTAACAGCAACAACCCCAGCAACAGTAGCAAAACCAACACCACCACCACCCAACGCGCCAGAACTAGCACCAGCGCCTACACCATCCACCACGCCACAACCAAAACCAACGCCTGTGGAGGATTTTCCACTCCCCGACCTATCGCAACTGGAGACACATTGTGACGACGAGGAGTGGGAAATGGTATCAGAAAAAAAGAAAAAAAGAAAAAGAAACCAAAAAAGAAAACATCCCCTTCCTTCTCCCTCCAAAAACAAAATACAGAGGGAAACAAATAAACTATCAAACAAAAAAGTTAGGACAGCTATGCCACCATCCACACCAGCATCACCAACCCCATCACCACCAACACCAACACCATCACCATCATTAACCCCAACACCACCATCACCAACACCGCAAAAGTTACCAAAAAGCGAAACAGAAACAAACCCACAACAAATGCAAACAAAACAAAACAACCAAAACGATACACACTACACAGCAATAAATTTGAACAACAACCAATTATTACACTACATCCAACACTACACCAGCATCACAGAAAAAGACTACACAACAACCCAAAAGTTCACACCACCTCCACACATACAAATCACTCGCATCACACAGAAAACGTACACGACACTAAAACAAAAATTCCCCAAAGACATCGGAGAGTTCCGACAAGCACTCTCCAGGAGGATTTATAAGGACATCCTTCCGGAGGAGGCCAGATGCAGTGAAAAGGATGGAGAAACCATCCTTCCTCTACGAGAAGTAAGGTAAGTGGTTTTTCCCATCTTTTCCACTCCATTTCAACATGACCTCACTCAGAATAGGCAGCATAAATGCGCCTGGCTTGGGGTCGTCATAGAAGCAGGGCCACCTGCTCAACGACCTCAGGTCACTGAACATAGATGCAGTGGCTATCAGCGAGACAAGAATTTCCGAAGCACGGGCCTTCGCACCGATCTTCGGCGGCTACGATGTGTACGCATCTCCCAGCCGTCTTGGATCGGGGGGAGGAGTTGCTGTGCTTTTTTGGAGAGGTTTGGATCTCGCCAAACGGGCCATCTTCCTGGACCCAGAGGGTAAGTTGGTGGTGCTGGACGTGACCAGCGGAGATGGGCAAGCTTTCAGGCTAGTAGCCGTCTTTGCCCCGACAGGAGCAGGGCGGCCCGATTTCTTCCGGCGTCTGGAGACCTTTCTTGGAACGTCCCTCTTTTTAGTGTTAGTGGGCGACTGGAACGGGATCTTAGATGCACGCTGGGACTGTGTGGGATTAGCGGATAGGGGAGGAGGGTACAAGAGCCTCACCAACCTGCTCAGGAGTTTTGAACTGTCTGACAGTTACCGATTGGATTTCCCGAATGTGCCAATGTGGACAAATCGCATAGGGTCATCCAGATCATATCTAGATAGAGTATTTTGTAGGTAAATAGATAGGTCTAGCATAGGCTGTCCACAATTCAAGATAGTCAGCTACACGGACCACAAATTCGTGACCTGTGTGCTTGACTTAGACAGGCTTCATAGACGAGGAGCTGGCTACTGGAAGCTAAACGCGTCCTTACCAGCGCGCAAGGCCTACAGAGACCGGATTAGCGAACTAGTTAAGCGGGCGTTGACGGGGGCCATTGTCAACAAGTGGTGGTTTGCTCTGAAAAGAGCGATTAGAATAGAGTCCATTAGGTTTAGTAAGGCTTTAGCAATAGAGAAAAATAGAGCAGAGGAAGAACTAGTTAGAAAATTAGACGTGGCGCTTAGCAAAGACATCGCGATCGACGTACTTGCGGCGAAATTGGCCCTTGACCAATTCTTCAATGCAAAGCACGAAGGCTGCGTTGTCAGAGCTAGGGTGCGTGCTCTCAGACATGAGGGGACGAAAGCCGTTCAATGGGCCCGAGTGGCGGAGGCGCGTCGTGGCAACAAATCCACGATCCGGTCTTTGGTGGACCACGACGGGCGCATGCTACTCGATCCCGGGCAAATGTGTGAAGCTTTTCAGCGACACTTCGCACAGCTGTTCGGGGGCAGCGGCGGACCGATCGAGGGATGGACTTTAGTGTCTACCTCGACGGACTGCCGCGGCTCTCGGCCACTTAGGCGGAGTGTTGCAAAAAGCCGATAACAGCCGCTGAAGTACGGGAGGCAATGACTGGCTGCACAAGGGGTAAATCGCCTGGTTTGGATGGTCTGCCCTATGAACTTTACGTACAGATGCCAGACTTGTTCGGAGGCCTCTTGGCGGACGTCTACTGTAACTGGCAAGAGAAAGGGAGAATTCGCAGCTCTGTGAGCCGAGGAGCTGTGGCGCTGCTGAGAAAGAATCCGAACCAGGGGGATAACATAGATAATTTTAGGCCCATAACTGCTAAACACAGAGTTCAATATTTTGGCCAAGGTGCTAGCAAAGAGGTTGGCGCTTGTCGTTGGTGGTCTGGAGGGAGAGGCGCAGACATGCATCATTCCCGACAGATCCATCCACGACAACCTCCACCTCATGCGATACATAGTAGAGAGGGTAGCTAGGGAACCTGGAACGGGTGGGTGCTTGATCAATTTAGATCAGTCGAAAGCTTTCGATAGGGTCGACCATCGTTACCTAGCGGCAGTCCTGAGGGCAGCTGGATTTGGGCCCGTCTTCGGAGGCTGGATCGCTGCCATGCACAGCGACATCTGCTCTGTGGTGAGAGTGAACGGTCACCTTTCGGAACCGTTCAACATTATGCGCTCGGTCCGCCAAGGATGTCCCCTCTCGTCCCTCTTGTACGTATTGAGCCATTACTGCACAAACTGGAGACGTTGAGGGGGTCACGAGCGAACTAGGATGCGGAAGATCCGTGTCAGCATATGCGGACGATGTCACCGTAGTGGTGTCGAACGCCAAACATATCGAGGCGATCGGCACTACACTAAGAGAATACGAAGCGGTGACAGGAGCAATGATCAACCAGGAAAAGTCAGTGGGCCTGCAGCTCGGCACCTGGAGAGGCAGGTCCAACAGAGTCGTCGGGCGCTGGACGGACGGACCAGTTAAATTGCTAGGGGTCTGGTTCGGTCCGGACCTCCAGACGGACAAAAACTGGGACGAGGTGACAAGCAGGGTGGCTTCCGCTCCGCCCAGAAATGGGCGGAGAGGAAGCTATCCCTGAAAGGTCGAGCTGAGGTGGCGAATGCGTACATCGCATCCGTCATCTACTACCGCCTGACCGTCGTACCTTGTCCTAAGCCCCGCCTGACTGCGCTGGAGCGTTAGCTCTTTAGCTTTTTGTGGAAGCGACGCGCTCCGATGGTCAGGCGGTCCATCTGCTGTCAACACCCGCTACGTGGAGGGCTGGGCATGCCGTGGCTGATAATGCGCAGACACGCGCTCAGGCTACGACATCTCCACCTCTTCCTCAACGGTGCTCAGGTGTGGTCGCCGTTTGCTAGACGCGTCTTTCCTCAGCTCGTCTCCTTGACGGAGCTGCAGTCCTGGGTCAAGCGAAGACCGAGAGGGAGCGCTTGGAGACTGGAATGTCTTCAGGCGCTCACAGCCCTCGACCAATCGGGCAATGTGATCGGTGGAAACTCCACATTGGCGTTCTATAGAGGATTAGTGGAGGGGAAGAGCGACGACGTACTTGGGGAAACTCTAGGCGTTGACGAAAATCAACTAGCCAATCTCTTCGGAAGAACTTTCGGGCCGGGGCCTATGGACAACTTCCAGAAATCTCTGGCCTGGCAGTGCTACCGAGGAGCTTTGCCAGTTCGGGATAAACTCTACAGGCATGGAGGTGCCGTCAGCCGGGCATGTCTGAGATGCGCGCAGGGCGACAAAACCCTCCTGCACGCACACGTCCAGTGCCCGAGCATTGCTGACTTGTGGGTTTATGTCGAACACCTGCTGTCGCGTGTAGGACGGATCCAGCTATCAGCTGAGTCCATCGTGAGGATTGCCCCTCCCTCTTCCTTTATCCGGGAAGGGCAGGCAGTTTTTATCTGTCTGGTGGCCATGGCGAAAGAGATAGTATGGTGGACACGTTTGAAAGGGCTGAAGACGAGCACTTACCTCTTCGGTGATGCCCTGATTAACTTTTTCAAATTTCATTTGAAAAGGAAAATCAGGGTAGAGAGGGAAGTGCTCTCTTCCCAGCATTTTGTTGAAAGATGGGTGAGAGAGGCAAGAATGGCCCTAGTGAATGGCCTACTCTGAGTATGTGTCTGTAAATTAAAGGTTGAAAACTGGGAGAGGGCACTTGCCCTGGTGGTCAGGTTCACTGTGGCTTTTTAATGGGCTTTCTTCACGAATGTCCCTCGGAAGTCTCCCCCCTATTGGGGAATTTTTTCATTGTTCTATTATTATATCCTCTGTTTTTTTTGTTTTTTTACACGCAGAAATGCCCTTTTGTACCGTCCTGTATTGTCCTGTACTGTCCTTAATGTCTACTTTATGTAAACACTTGTGGTTAATAAAGAAAGCATTATTATTAGGTGGAATGGCAGTATCGATAGAGGGTCGGACGCCATGCTTTGACGCATAGAGTTACAGCCCTTTCCATTCTGAGTTCAAATCCCGCCGAGGTTAACTTTTCCTTTCATCCTTACGGGGTCGATAAAATAAAGTACCAGTAATGCACTGGGTATTTGCTGGCCTTGTGCCAAATGTAGAAACAATTATTATTAACTAGGATGCGGGAAATCCGAGTCGGCTTACGCTGACGACGTCTCCGTGGTGGTGTCGTGCACCAGACACGTCCAGATGCTCGGCACCGCTCTCAAGGAATACGAGGAGGTGACAGGAGCAAAGATAAACCAGGAAAAGTCGGTGGGCTTGCAGTTCGGCACCTGGAGAGGTAAGTCCGTGCCGTCCGACAGCGTCGTGGGGCATTGGACGGACGGACCGGTTAAATTGCTCGGGGTCTGGTTCGGACCGGACCTCCAGATGGAGAAAAACTGGAACGAGGTGTCGAGCAGGGTGGCCTCCCTCACCCAGAAATGGGCTGAGAGGAAGCTGTCCCTGAAAGGCCGGGCGGAGGTGGCGAATGCGTACATCGCATCCGTCATCTGCTATCGCCTCACCGTCGTCGCTTGCTCCAGCCCAACTCTCACCAAAATGGAGCGCCTCCTCTTCCGCTTTTTGTGGAAGGAACGCCCTCCCATGGTCAGCCGATCTATCTGCTGTCAACACCCGCTGCGTGGAGGACTGGGCATGCCATGGCTGATGATGCGCAAATATGCGCTGAGGCTGCGACATCTCTGGTGCTTCCTTGATGGTGAACGGGTGTGGTCGCCGTTCGCCAGGCACGTTTTCCCACAGCTCGTCTCCTTGACGGAGCTGCAGTCCTGGGTCAGAAAAAGACCGAGGAATAGCGCTTGGAAACTGGAATGTCTCCAGGCGCTCACTGCCCTCTCCCAGTTTGGCACCAGTATCGGTGGAACATCCACCTCGGCGTTCTATAGAGGACTAGTGGAGGGGAAGAGCGACGACATTCTCGGAGAGATCCTGGGCGTCGAAGAAGATCAGCTGTTTGCTCTCTTCCGGAGAACTTTCAGCCCGGGGCCTATGGATAACTTCCAAAAATCCCTGGCCTGACAGTGCTACTGGGGAGCGCTGCCGGTTGGAGATAAGCTCTACAGGCTCGGAAGTGCCGTCAGCCGAGCCTGTCCGAGATGCACGCATAGCGACGAAACCGTTGTGCACGCACTCGTTCAGTGCCCGAGCATTGCTGACTTGTGGAGCTATGTCGAACAGTTGCTGTCGCGTGTGGGACTGATCAGGTTGTCGACTGAGTCCATTGTGCAGATGGTCTCGCCGTCTTCCCTCGAGGAGGAAGGGCAGGTGGTTTTCATCTGCCTGGTGCCCATGGCGAAAGAGATTGTGTGGTGGACAAGGTTAAAAGGGTTAAAGACAAACACTTTCCTCTTCGGCGAATCCCTAATTAACTTTTTCAAGTTTCACTTGAAGAGGAAAATGAGGGTGGAGAGGCAAGTGCTGCTTTCTAGCAAGTTTGTTGAAAGGTGGGTGAATGTAGCGAGAATGGTCCGAGTGAACGGGACCACTTTGAATATACGTCTGTAGTTTGAGAGATGGAAAAATTGAGAGAGGGCGCTTGCCTTGGTGGTCAGAGTGGCCGTGGTCTTTTGTGTGGTTTTCGCCACGAGTAACCCTCGGAGGTCCCCCCCCCCCTCTATTGGGGAATTTTTCATTGTTTCAATTTTCATTTTTATTGTTTATATATATATGTTTTATGTCCTTTTTTTTTCTTTTCTTATATAAATAATAAAAATATTTACGCGCACAAAACCCATATCGTTCCGTTCTGTACCGTCCTGTGCCGTCTGTAAGGTTTTTCTTGATGTCAGCCCTTGTGGCCAATAAAGAAATCATTATTATTATTATTATTATTATTATTATTATTATTATTATTATTATTATTATTATGGCATAGAGTTACGGCCTTTTATGTTCTGGGTTGATAACATAAAGCACTAGTAATGTACTGGAGTCGATTTAATCGACTTTCTTATCCCCCAAAGATTGTTGGCCGTGTGCCTAAATCAAAAACTATTATTATTATTTATTTATTTATTTATTCATCTTTTACCCTTAAAAAGGATTGGCAAATTGAAGCTAACTTCCTCTAGTGTTGCTGCTGATTTTGTTGTTTTTGTCTTTGCCACCTTCCCTCTCCTTCTCAGTAATTTTGATGTACATAGTGTTAGTTGATTTTTACAACCGGTTCAAGGTCAGCAACATTATGTCGTCTTTTCTTATGTTAACAGAAAACGGGAGAGGGATGATACTATTTATAGTACAGTTAAGTTGTTCTTTCTCTTCACCATTTTAAGAAATCCTGCAGCTTATTAGAAATTATGACTTTGTATATTTGAAAAAGTTCTTTGCCCGATCTCGATCTCTCTGAGAGAAATTATTTCCGGCCATCTAGGCAATCACCCCACCCACACGATGGAATAAAATTTGTGAACGAAATAAGAACAAAGATTCAACATAAACTCACCGCCTTCACACATACACATACACCGTATTATACTTATTATTATTCGGTTTCGACCTTACGGGGTCGATAAAATAAAGTACCTGTAGTGTATAATTGATGGCCTCCTGTCAAAAGTAGAACAATTATTATTCGGTTTCGTATTTTGTTTGTGCTGTTGTTGTTGCTGGCGATAGTGTTTGTTGTAGTGTTAGTAGTGTTGGTGGCATTTTTTTATGTTCTGTTCAGTGGAAGCGGCGGGGTCGGGGTTACCTCCATTTGTAAAAGATTTTTGTTGCGATGTGTAACGATAGGGTCACGTCCATGTAACTATTGAGATGTATTCTTCGCAGGATAGATGATAAAAAGAATGATGAATAATTGTGATGTTGTTGACAACGTTTATTTTGTAATAGTAAAATTCACTTGTTGGTACATCGAAGATTGATTAATAAAATCGTGACAGTAATTATCAGTATATTAATTGTCTTACTAGCTACTTCGAGCTAGCGTGAATGCATGTATCAAAGAAAACGATACAGTAGTTGTGTTATACGTTACAGTAGTAGAGAAATGACAGGAAGTCATAAAGATAGACAAAGTGTACAAGGGACAATAGAAGGAAACCTACTGTGTGTGTGTGTGTGTGTGTGTGTGTGTGTGTGTGTGTGTGTGTGTGTGTGTGTGTGTGTGTGTGTGTGTGTGTGTGTGTGTGTGTGTGTGTGTGTGTGTGTGTGTGTGTGTGTGTGTGTGTGTGTGTGTGTGTGTGTGTGTGTGTTTATCCCTAGCAAACGTGGTTTCTGTAATAGTGGTCAGTCCATATCTTTAATTCGCTTTTTGGCTGTCGAGCGAGTAAGAAATGTGAGAGAGTGGTAGCTAGATAACTGTATTCGTGAATCCATAGTGTTAGTAGAACGGTTCTTCTGTCGTCTGTGTTACCCACTCTCTGATTTGTCGCTCGAAGTGCTTGTATTTATAAGAATCTACTATAACTAGAAGAACGTGTATATCGTTTTTTAGACAATAGCCAGACCATCAGTTTATCGTCTGTCAAGTGTCTGTGGTAGGTCTGGGGTCACAGATCAAGTGGTATATAACATGTATCATAATTGCCTTTTGACAGGACAATGGTAAGAACACTTAACAATAGATGATTTTAGAGGCGAGAATTTTTAGATTCGATTTCGAATCTCCGCCAGGTAAAACATAGAAGAATTCAGTTACAGATGCAAGGTTAGAATATAAAATTAAATAGTTGGACCAAAGGTCCAACTATTATATACTGCTTTATGTCACCATTGTAATAAAAATTATATCAACACTAGCGTTTTAAACATATGGAAATCATCAAACTGACGGGAGCGAATCCCATCCCAGATTTATTGGCCCTCTATAGAACGGATCGCATCGAAACGCACCTGTGCCACATGGGCAGAAAAACTATAAAAATCCGCATTCCCAGGATCACGCCATGGCTGGATTTATGGTGGCTCCTGAGATGCATGATCGAGGTGTGTACCGATGTACCTCATAGACGTAAGAAAAACGTCTAGAGAGGACTGGCCCGGGTGGATTTGGAGAGTATTTTCTAAATCAAATCGGACGATCTCAAAAATATCCCGGATCTGTTCGCCTTCAGGACGGGTCCACCTTTCATGTGATCACTGATGGCAGAAGGTCACACTGCTTCGTTTGCCGCGAAGCAACACATTTGCGAGCTTTCTGCCCTTTGCTCAAATTTGCAGGGGGACGAAGATTTCCATTACTACCAACATCAGTGCCGGAAGTAGGGCCACACAATCGGCAAAGCCAACACCGGCTACAGCTTCAGTAAAAACTACAACAGCAGCTTTTAATCCACCAACAACAACCAGATCAAAATTAATATAATGGGGAAGATGAGGAAGCTCTCCCACTCCCCCTCAACCTCCCCAAACAAATATACACTTAAACACCCACTCAAACACAAACTCACAAACATATGAAAGCGACACAGAAACAATGTTTTCTCATAGCGAAGAAAAGCACAAAACAAATCTGAAACATCACACACACATAAACATCCGAAGATGCAAACATTATACACACAACATTCACAGACACACCCACACTACACCAACACCACCACCGCTACCACGATTATCCAAACCAAAACAAGCACAACCACAACAGCAAAGCACAGAAAACGTCGTGCTGGTAAGAATTTTCGACACACGTGCACCAGCATCCATTTTAGATGACTATCAAATCTCTGTATCTCTTAATCGACCGAGAATGGGAGGTGGGGTGATAGTGCGGACCTGAACTAACCACATAGGTTCATCTAGATTGTATGGCTGTAGACAATTTCGAACGGTTGCCTATTCAGACCACGAATTTCTGATCTGCATGCTCGACCTATATAGAACATGTAGGCTGTGAGCTAGTTACTGAACGTTTAATGTATCATTCCCGTAGCGTAAAGCCAATAGAGACCACGTCACCACATTAGTTATGCGTATTATCAACAATAGGGGCTTTTCTAAAGAGAGAGATTAAGAGATTAGAGTAGCGTTGATAGGATTTAGCAAAGAAGTAGTAATACTCAGTGATTGGGGGGGGACGGGACGGAAGATTTCATTCCCTACCTCGACGGCCTACTGTATCTCTCTCCAGTTTGGATGATCTGCTCCTCTAGTTTTACGTAGATATGTCGGAGTTGTTCTCCAATCTGAACCGTTTAAGATCACACGATTGATCCGTCAAGGGCGACCTCCCTCTTCCCTTCTGTACGTATTGGCGCTCGAGGCTTTACTGCGCAAGCTGGAGCTGTTGCTAGGCATCCTGCTCGAACCAGGACGTGGAAGAGACAGGTTCCAGTACGCTCAACGTGGAGGGTGAGCATGTCAGGGCTGATGATGCGCTTAAGCTACGGCATTTTCAGTTGTTCTTAAACGGTGAACATGTGTAATCACCGTTTGTGAGACAGGTCATTTTATAGTTTGTTTCTTTGAGTGAGCTGCAATCATGGGTCAAGAAGAGACCGAGACTGGACGCCTGGAATCTGGAATGTTGCCAGGCGCTCACTGCCCGCTACTAGGCGGGCAATGTGATCAGTGAAAATTCCACGCTAGATTTCTATGCAGGATTAGTTTCGGGCATGTACGACGACGCTCTCCGAGAAGCTCTGAGATTCGACGAAATCGAACTGACCAGTTTGTTCCAGAGGACTTTCGACGTCAGTGATTTGCGCTGAGTCATTTGGTCCCATTGTGATATCGAAGCTGTTTATCCTATCTTTTCTTACCCAGTAGCTATTTTCAAATTTTATGATAGTCCTTCTAGCCGCTATTATTATTTCAATTTCATCAGGGGTAAGATCGGAGTTATTTTGGGCAAATATAAGCGCTTTATACGCATAGTAATCGTTTATATCGAATTGTATGAAGTTACATGTCTCTCTATTTCTTATTTTATTGAACCATTCAATCGCCTCGTTAGTGTTACCCCATAAATTGATTTCTAGCTTTCCCTTTATTTGTGCGATTACCCTATCTAGAATATTTTTGCTAATTTTACCTATATCCGACTTAGATGGGCATATTAATCTGATAGAAGGGTTTGTTTCAAAATTATTTTTGTGATCCTTCAGGTTAAATGTGGGGTTGCGTGGTGTTAGAGGCTCGGTTCTAGGCGGGTAGCGATCTCTAAACCTACCAGTTCAGAGAAACAATTGTCAGCAATGTGATTAAAGCCCTTTTTGTAAAGCAAACCGTGTCACTCTTCTTTCTTGATTTATATATATATACTTAAGCCAAAATCTTGATTACCAATTACCTCAGTAAATTAAGACAACCATTACGGGAAGAAATTCTGTCATTAGATGGAATTATTTTTCCGTTGTCTTTGATCTGTCCCCGCTTGTAATTCACATTCGAAAGCCTTAAAGACGCTGGCTTTTTTTAAAACCTTTATATGTGTGTGTGTGCGTGTGTTTATAGGCGGAGTTATTATCAAGAAAAGCAGCAAATTAGCAGAAGCGTTAGAGCGGTAGATGAAATCAATGGTGATATTTATTCCATCTAGAGTTTCAAATTCCGCAAATAACCAGCACTTCTCATTCTTTTGTTTATTTTACCAGGACCTAATCACCTGAACATGAGACCACATTTGGGTGGATTTTGACCGTCTGCTGCTGCAGTCGAATGGTACTGACGACGACGCTGATGATGATGATGATGAGGAGGAGGAGGAGGGGGGGGAGGGCAGAATATTTATGCGGGAATTACTCTTTATATGTGTATGAAGCATGACAGTATAAGATCCTATAATCTATCTATCTATATAATACTAAAAGTCTGTGATTGCTTGCTTGCTTGTCTGTAATGTAATACAGCCAAAAGGGCGCATAATGGGAAAATACTTTGACAGACACATTTATATATATACATACACACACGTATATATATATGGGCTTTCCAGTTTCAATTCACATTATATACATGTCTGTGTATATTTTGATTAAGTAAAAATTATTTTTAAGTGAACATGATTTTTAAAAAATCAAGTGAACGTGACCCAACGGGTTACGGCTGGTCTACTAATATATCAATGTGAAACATTTCGTGAGTGAATGCATATTTATATGTATGGATCGATGTATGCATGCATGTATGTACTTCTGCTTTTATAATTTTATAATTTTTTACCAATAGAGAGAGAGTCGGTTTCTAACATAGATACAAGACTCTCTCATTGGAATTTAATCAACATCAACTACGTAGATATGTATGCATGTCTGCATGCGTGCTTGTGAGTGCAGGTACGGGTGTTAATGTATGTGTGGATATGGATGTTTTGAGTTATATGTGTGCATGTGAAGATGCTTTATGCCTCTACATATGTATTTGCAGTTATTAGATGCAGAATATTTGGAATGTTTTACATATTAATGGATTGTACTTGTAATTTCCTAACTAGTCGTGTTCTTTCTGTTTCTGTGAAGCCCAGCTGCTTCTCACGATTTGTACTGACGCAGCTCCTAACAAATACCAGTGCCCCAATAATCACAGACATAAATCTGAAGGTATAGTCGGGGTGGAGTATCTGTAGATTTCTCATTAGTTCTGCATAGATATTCTCCTTTTCACTAATCTTTAATGTTATATTGGCATCTGATGGGCAGCTAACTTCCACTACTGTGCATGCCTTCTTTTCCATGTCCCATATCATTATATCTGGTCTGTTATGCTTGCATTTTATTGGGGTTTTGACTGGAATATTCCACCAGTACTCTTTCATATTATGTATATGTATGTCTTCCACATTGCTGTAATTTTTAATGTGTTTATTGACGGGGCTATATTTTCTACGGATTGCAGTGTTTTCACCACTACATCATGCCTCCTAGGTAGATAGTACCGTGATGACATCTTTGGACAGCTGCTTATGATATGGGTGACATCTTCAATATTAATTCTGCAGTCTGCATTTGTTGTCACATCTTGGTGTTTTGCCTGCATCCCTATCTCTTTTGTGAATCAGGTATTTCGTGCTAATCTCCTGTTCTTGGATTGCAAAAGCATATCCTTCAAAGTCGGAGTCAATATAGGGGTTGTTGGTCCAAGATAGACTACTTTGCTTATCTATATTACTCTCACTTTGGAGCTTCCTGGCAACATATTCATGCATGATTTTTTGCTGATAAGCATGCAGTTTTTCATCCATGGATTCGCTGCGGTATTGCTGGGCAATTTCCCAGATTGTGAGCTTTTGATTATCATGCAAGGTGTATCTTTCAAGGAGTTCCTTCCCAATTCTCCTGATCTTATCTTTCTCATGCAGATAGATTTGCTCAATAGATGGGCTCCTAGGTTGTCGGAGGGATATGATGCGACACTCAAATGCTGTCTGGACTGATGTTAGGCCTCGGCCTCCCTGCTTAGATTTTAAGTAGAGGTGGTCTATGTCACTGTTGATGTGGAATTTCCGGTGTTGTTCAGAATGTTTCGAGTTTTAACATCAGTTGCTCGGATTTCGTCTATCGTCCAATTGAGTATTCCAAACGTTGGTGTTAGGACAGGCACAGCAAACACATTGTGAGCCACTGTTTTATTTTGTGCAGAGAGTTCCGATGACCAAATCTTTCTTAATTGGGTGTAATATTCCCTAGTTACACGTTCCTTATTACAAACCCCATTATAGGGAATATTCTCATCTATCCCCAGGTATCTCTAGATTTTTCTTCATCCCGTTTATGTTCTGGGATAGAGTTTCGAGTCATCCACAAAGAAATTATGGGTTAAGTTCGTATTTCTGTCCTCCTGAGAGCCAATCATGTATCCTTCACATTTGTTGAGCAGAAAGGGCAAGGGGTTTAATGACAGGTTAAATAGTAGCACAGAGAGACTGTCTCCTTGAAATATAGCCCCTGTGATATTTTATTTTATCAGTGAAAATAGAGTCATCCTTCTCTGTTTTTAATTTTAGGATAGTAGCCCAAGAAGAAGACCGCTTCTCTATGGCTCTGATAATAATGTCTGTGACTTTAGCAAGTCGGAGGGCCTCTATCATCCAAGAGTGGGGAACAGAATCGAAAGCTTTCCTGTAGTCCAGCCAAACTGTAGCCATATTCCTCCTAAGTTGTCGCACCCTCGACATCGCAGTTTTGTTAATTAAGAGTTATTCTGCACATCCCAAACACCTTTCTTTCCAGCTGCGTGTTCATCTGTGATGATGTCATTACTGTCGCAGTGACCTTGAAGGAATAGGATCAGGCAGGCTGTATACATCTTATACATCAGGTTCTGGCATACAATGGGTCGGTAGATTTTGCCAAGTGGGTGTCTTTGTTCTTGTCTATGTATGTATGTATGTATGTATGTATGTATGTATGTATGTATGTATGTATGTATGTATGTATGTATGTATGTATGTCAGGTCACCAGTTGGTGCTACTGGTAACATGTATCCCAGTACAACCTGTCTCATGGTCGGGTTGTTGGCGACTAAACTGGCAACCCCGCCAAGGTTTCTTGGTGAGGAGGGTGACTTTGGACATCCTGCAGGACTAAAAACAAAACCTGTCAAAGGGCAAAGGAGCTCTTAAGAGTCAATGGCCATCCAAAATCACCGGGAGAGATGACCCCTTAGCCTTTGTCAAGGCAGAATTCTAGGAGAAGGAAAACTCTGATATAACACCTGCAACCCTGATGGTATCCAATGATGTTGACTTGTTCTTCTTTTTGATAAATATCATCTTGGTTAAGAGAGTGGGACTGGCTTTGTGCAGTGCCTTTGCTCACTATAAAAGCTTCACAGCACAGGCATTGCTTTCTATCTGGAGATCTCTCTGCACTTGTCGTCACATGGTACCATGGGCCCAGCACTGTGTGTCAATACTTGTCACAGGTGTAGTGTTTGTACCAGAGTTTTCAAGTCGCTGGCTGGACTAAAAAGTCACACTCGTTCAGCGCATCGGTAGGGGTTCTCCTACATGGATATAAAGTAGTGGCCATACTCGAAAACGAGTTGGCAGCCACCATGTATGTATGTATGTATGTATGTATGTATGTATGTATGTATGTATGTGTGTGTGTTTGTGCCTATAATGTATGCGAGTGCATGTTTAAAGTGTGCAGGTGAGTTTCTGTGTGAGTATGAGTGCATTTATATGACCCTTTAACGATACATATTTGTTCATATTTGTGTGTCATTTGCCATATGCGTGTATGGATGGATATGCTGTATGTGTATATGTGTGTATGTCTTTATCCTTCTCTCCTCTCTCTCTCATGCTCTCCCTCTCTTTTTATGGGTATATCACTGAAATTCAGTGTATGTGAGTGGGTGTATGTGTGTCCGCGTGTGTGTGTGTGTATGTATATTTGAATGATGTTATGATCTGATAATCTATAATAATATAGATTACAACATTGCACTGCATCAGTAGGATTTACCCTATGTGTATGTGTATGCGTGAATGTGTGTGTTTGTGCGAGTATGTGAGTTAGTGTGTGCATGTCTGTGTGTGTGTGTTAGAGTGTGTCAGTCTGTGTGTGTGCATGCATTTGCGGGTCCGTGTGTGTGCGCGCGCGCGCGCGTGTGTGTGTGTTTGTGTGTGTGTGTGTGTGTGTGTGTGTGTGCGCGCGCGCGTGTATGTGCGCGTGTGTGTGGTGTGTGTGTGTTTATAAGTGTATATACAAACATATATAATACGTTTATATATTTCACTGCAGAAGAAAACTGTTGTTTTGTTTGTTTGTTTTGTAATGAAACGAAACGAAACTAAAACAAAATTTATTTTTCTCTATTTTCCTTGGTGAATATATTATCGAGTTTCCTTGAATGTTCTGAGAATGTCAGACAGCGCTGTTTCAAGACATCTTAATCTTTCAGACACTAACTCAAAACGTACTGGTATGAAATAGACTATAGTCTATATACCATTTTTCGTGGTGATCATTTGCTGGAGATGCTCATTTGCAATTGAATATAACCAGTCAAGCTCACACTATATGCAAATGGCCATTTCCAGCCGATCATTTCTATTTTCTATACCCGGATACCCAAATACACGAAACACCACAAATTTGGCAAATAAAATATGACATCTCAAAGGCAGGAACATTGATTTCTCCATCAGATGGAAGATACTAGAAATATCTCGGCCATATATAAATGGGCTCACGGCCTGCAAATTATGTAATGATGAAAAGTGGTGAATATTGAATAATCCCCATAACAATAACAATCCACTTAACACACGCACCGAGTTCTTTTCGTGATGCCCTCATGTTTCTAAATATTTTTTGAAGAAATTACATCTTCCCTATCGATTTAGATCCTTCTTAACCGATCGATTTCTTTCTAGTACCCACCTCCATGTACTTTTAGTCATTATTTGGATTGGCAGTATCGGTAGAGGGTCGGACGCCATGCTTTCAAGCATAGTTACGTCCCTTTCCGATCTGAGTTCAAATCCCGCCGAGGTTGACTTTGCCTTTCATCCTTACGGGGTCGATAAAATAAAGTACCAGTAATGCACTGGGTAAACGCTGGCCTTGTGCCTAAAGTAGAAACAATTATGAACTATTAATTTAGAGGTTGTTCGATCTCTAACTTTTTTAGGTCAAATCGTCTCCCTTACATTATCCGGATTATCTGCCCTTGGTTTGGCTCTCTTCTCTTCCTTTTCCGCCCCTATGAGTAAACACTTTCAGGTTGAACAAGTTGGTCATCAAAGATGAACGAAACGTATGTCCCTGGTGTGGTGCCGTTGTAGTAACTAACCTGAATAATTCTATTCAAACCCACCCTAAGGGCATGAGTTGCTCTACACCTTGGATTTTTATTTACCTATTAGTACAATACTATATATATATGTGTGTGTTTGTGTGTGTGTGCGTTGTGTGTGCGTGTGTGTGTATGTGTGTGTGTATGGGGCAAGTTGTAGACATCTATGTTTATGTATGTGCATATATATGTAGTAATATGTTTATGTGATGTGCATAAATAAATTTATATTTCCTACATGCCTGTATACATGTTCGTATATGTATCTATATACATCAGTACATTTGTAAATATTTATCAATGTGTATATGTATGTTTGAATGTATATGTATATAAGTGTATGAGTATGTACTTGCATGTATGTGGGTGTATATCTCTTCGTGTGTCAATATATGAATGTGCACTGATTATACACGATTTATATGTTTCTAAATATATGCCTGATGGTCTACATTTTGTCTATGTTTGTCTATGTATTTGGCAATTACAGTACCCCCACTGACCTATTTCTCGGCTAGGTTTCACAAAATGAGAAGAAAAAAAAATACGTGCGTATTCAATCAGCCATTTTATGAAAATTGAATTAGTAGCTTTAAGGCATATAACCCCCACCCTTGAATGAAAAAAAAGGCTATCAGCAAAAGTGAGATTCAAACCCACAATTTCTGTTAGCCGTACATGTGTGCTACCATTTACAATAACAAGCTTCTAAACACGCATGCATATATATTATTTTATTTACTTATTCTTTTATATGTCTAAAGTTCTACTTCACCTTACTTTTCTTATTATATATATATACTAGCAGAAGTACCCGGCGTTGCTCGGATATTAAATAGCAGTTGTGTATACCATTTATGTCAATACTTCAGTGCTGCTTCGAAAACTATACTTTTACAAAATCATCGGCTTTTTCCAAAAAGGGGTTCCTGCCCCCAGGGGTTCCCTACCCAATATGTGCCAATTCTGAGAATTCACATTCATCTGTAGGGCAAACGTAGCCCATATGTCAAGTTTTGTGAAAATCGGTTGCGAACTCCAGAAGTTATGACGTTTTGTTGCATTGCACTGCACTACTTCAGTCGACTCCAAGGAAGTGGTTAAAGTGGTTAAAGGGGTTATCTGCCGGGGGGGGGGGGCTATAATCAATATCTCGAAAAATAACAGTGCCCATGACCATCGGGAGTACATAAGTAACCTATGTCTTAAGTTTGGTGAAAATAACGTAGAAATGCGCGTGCGTTCGTGTGTGTGTGTGTGTGTGTGTGTGTGTGTGCGTGTGTGTGTGTGTGTGTTTGTGTGTTTGTGTGTGTGGGGGGTATGTATTTGTGTGTGCGTATGTATGTGTATGTCCGTCGGGGCATACGTACTGGCCTAAATCTTCACTATTTACTTTTACTATTTTAATAACCTCTGTCATTTTCGTTTTCAATTTTATTTACATCATTCTTAAACTCCGGGGCTGGAAATCATTCTGTTATGTTAAATAGAATATTAGTCTAACGACTCCATTTATACCATAAACTTGGTCTTGTCTTTGCATGAAATTGTTCTTCACGCTCTACATAATGACGTATTATCCTCGCTTTTTTCCCGTTCATTGCCAGGGAACGTCTTCACGAACCAAAATATCGTCTTCCTGTTTTCGTTCGGTTGCAACTTTTCTCGAAATATTTACTTCTGCATTCACATATTACTCTCAATTCAATTTGAATGGGAAATTCCTGTTTCATCGATTTTCTCCGTAACCATGAAAGCTTATAGTTTGAAAGTCTACCCAACGCCTCCTCGGGTCATTCTGCATAACTGTGTAAATTTTCGCTGCATTCCACCAAGCCGTTTCGACGTTTATCCGACTACACCTACATATACAACGTCCAACCACTTCCAATTTATATAGTAGATTTGTTTATATATGAATGACAAAAAGAAAAGTACAAAACTATACATGAATTGTTTCTACTAAACCTTCATTTTAAGACACAACCTACATATTTGATAGGACTCCAGCTCACACCTTCTTCTTCTTCTTCTTCTTCTTCTTCTTCTTCTTCTTCTTCTTCTTCTTCTTCTTCTTCTTCTTTTGCTCCCCCTGGAACATTGGGCTGCGAGCCACCCCCACACAACGCCATGTTCTGAGTCTGCTTTTCAACTCCACCGTGATGCACGGTGCGTCATGGTGTATCTAACCATTTTTTTAGGTCTTACTACGGCTGATTTCTTCCAGAGAGATAGAAAGAGATGGAAAAAGGCAGAGAAGATTCATCCCTGGAGGAATAATAAAAAATGTTTACACTGCACATTTCATTTTTTCAAAGCTAAAGCTGCCGAACCAAAATCAGTAATTCAACTCCCTGAAAACTTTCAAATATATGGTGTTCTAGCATGAATATTATGCTAAGGATAAGCTGTCCACAAAGTAAGATTTACTTGCATATCCCCGCTCATATAAACACATAAATACATGCATACATACATTACAGTTGATATTTTTTTTTTATTAAAGCGTTTTCATATTATATATATATATATAGTGACGAAACATAAGTCAATTGCATGAACTCATAATCCTTTATTTACTACTTTATTTGTATTAAATTGTAAATAAGACAAAAGTATTAGAACAGGGGGAAATAAGTCACCGAACGCGATAGTAAATAGACCGTTTTGGGGCCCCAGGGACCATATTTTTCAAGTTAGAGATTTGAAACCTCGTCTATTTGCTTCTTTGGCATAGGTGTGTAAATTTTCATGTCCGTCCACGTCTACTACCATTTCACCGTGCACAACTGAATTTCAACCACCACCCATTTCACAAATATATATTAGATATATTTTCGGCTCCGTATGTAGAGCTAACCTTAGTCTCATAAACCCAGCTGCTATTTTTAGCGGCATGAGTATGAGACGCGCTAGGCGCTGCGACATGTGCGTTTATATCAGCATATCGTTCAGTCCTCTTAGATCCTTTGAAGTGAAAGGTATGAATTTTCCTGGATACCCGCAGATGAGCACAGGAATTGTGGCTTTCACTTAATAGTTCTTGCGAAACAGATTTAGGTCTGCCCGATATAGGTTTGTTATTTTTATTGTTGTTTAAATTGAGTCAGGAAAACCATATTGTTTTAAATTAGTATGTTTTCAACCTAGCTAACTTGGTCATTTGCAATTGGAACACATGTTTACTTCTTTGAGCTATTTAAAAGACTATTTTGTAAAAGACTATTTTGAGTTTATAACTCAATCTATTATATATATATATATATATATATATATATATATATATATATATATATATATATATATATATATATTGTTATGCTTTGGGAGGGCCATGTTGTCATTCAGAAACGAAATATAAATAAATATATATATATATATATATATATATATATATATATATATATATATATATATATATATATATATATATATATATATATATATAAGTTGGACCAAACTAGCGTCGTGTTTAAAATCCATGTTGCTAAACCAGTCGATAACGTCGTTGGTGCAAGTCCATAAGTTAATTCCTAACTTAGCTTTAAGTTCTGGGATAATTCTGTCTATGATGAACTTGTTGACCATACCTAAATCAGATTTCGAGGGGGAAATTACGGCTCTGCGGTTGGCATGATCTGTCAGTTAATTTTGAACCAACATCATTTGTTAAGGATACAGTATCAAATCGGAATGTAGAATTCTCCTCAAACACCGACTTGATATCCTTAGTGCTATGATATTACTACGAGCGGAGGCTCTGGCGATTATTGAATGGATGCCTTTACTGCTGCCCCATTTTCTGGAGTCTAACGGTTCTATGTCTGCCATATGATTTCCTTTTCAATTGCCTGAAGTTTAGACATCCAAATCAAAATGGTCGATTGTGGGCCGGTACGGATGACGATATGGAAGGAAATGAAGAGGGGGACTGCTGAGGAAATCGCACGGACGCTGAGAGACATATTCTTGGAACGGGGCCCTGTGGATGAACTGCTGATGGACAACAGCACGGCGTTTCGCTCGGAGACGCTGAGGGAGATGCTTGACAAGTGGAATGTGAAACGCTT
>OZ024740.1:246692921-246707921 GCA_964016885.1 Eledone cirrhosa | reverse complement strand
GCTGGTGGTGATAATAGTGGTGGTGGTGGTAGTGGTGATAGTAGTGGTGGTGGTGGTTGTGGTGATAGTAGTGGTGGTGGTGGTTGTAGTGATAGTAGTGGTGGTGGTGGTAGTGATAGTAGTAGTGGTGGTGGTGGTTGTGGTGATAGTAGTGGTAGTGGTGGTTGTGGTGATAGTAGTGGTGGTGGTGGTTGTAGTGATAGTAGTGGTGGTGGTGGTTGTGGTGATAGTAGTGGTGGTGGTGGTTGTAGTGATAGTAGTGGTGGTGGTGGTAGTGGTGATAGTATTGGTGGTGGTGGTTGTGGTGATAGTAGTGGTGGTGGTGGTTGTGGTGATAGTAGTAGTGGTGGTGGTAGTGGTGATAGTAGTGGTGGTGGTGGTAGTAGTGATAGTATTGGTGGTGGTGGTTGTGGTGATAGTAGTGGTGGTGGTGGTTGTGGTGATAGTAGTGGTGGCGCTGGTGGTGATAATAGTGGTGGTGGTGGTAGTGGTGATAGTAGTGGTGGTGGTGGTTGTGGTGATAGTAGTGGTGGTGGTGGTAGTGTTGATAGTACTGGTGGTGGTGGTAGTGAGGATAGTACTGGTGGTGGTGGTAGTGGTGATAGTAGTGGTGGTGGTGGTTGGGGTGATATTAGTGGTGGTGGTGGTAGTGGTGATAGTAGTGGTGGTGGTGATAGTAGTGGTGGTGGTAGTGGTGATGGTGGTGGTGTTGGTGGTGGTAGTGGTGATAGTAGTCGTGGTGGTGGTTGTGGTGATAGTAGTGGTGGTGGTGGTAGTGTTGATAGTACTGGTGGTGGTGGTAGTGAGGATAGTACTGGTGGTGGTGGTAGTGGTGATAGTAGTGGTGGTGGTGATAGTAGTGGTGGTGGTGGTGGTGATGGTGGTGGTGTTGGTGGTGGTAGTGGTGATAGTAGTCGTGGTGGTGGTGGTGGTGGTGGTGGTGGTGGTAGTGGTGATAGTAGTCATGGTGGTGGTGGTGGTGGTGGTGGTGGTGGCGGTGGTGATAGTAGTGGTGGTGGTAGTGGTGATAGTTCTGGTGGCGGTGGTGGTGGTGATAGTAGTGGTGGTCGTGGTGGTAGTGGTGATAGTAGGGGTGGTGGTGGTAGTAGTGATAGTAGTGGTGGTGGTGGTTGTGGTGATAGTAGTGGTGGTGGTGATAGTAGTGGTGGTGGTGGTAGTGGTGATAGTAGTGGTGGTGGTGGTAGTGGTGATAGTATTAGTGGTGGTGGTAGTGGTGATAGTAGTGGTGGTGGTGGTGGTAGTAGTGATAGTAGTGGTGGTGGTGGTTGTAGTGATAGTAGTGGTGGTGGTGGTTGTAGTGATAGTAGTGGTGGTGGTGGTTGTGGTGATAGTAGTAGTGGTGGTGGTAGTGGTGATAGTAGTGGTGGTGTTGGTGGTGGTGGTGATAGTAGTGGTGGTGGTGGTGGTGGTTGTGGTGATACTAGTGGTGGTGGTGGTAGTGGTGATAGTAGTGGTGGTGGTGGTGGTGGTGGTGATAGTAGTGGTGGTGATGGTAGTGGTGATAGTAGTGGTGGTGGTGGAGGTAGTGGTGATAGTAGTGGTGGTGGTGATGTTGGTGGTGTTCGTGGTGTTCGTGGTGGTGGTGGTGGTGGTGGTGGTAGTGCTGATAGTAGTGGTGGCGGTGGTGGTGGTGATGGTGGTGTGGTTGCTGGTGTGGGTGGCGGTGGGGGGCGGGGGCGCTAGTGATAGTAGTGGTGGTGTTGGTGGTAGTGGTGGTGGTGGTAGTGGTGATAGTAGTGGTGGCGGTGATGGTGGTGTGGTTGCTGGTGTGGGTGGTGGTGGGGGGCGGTAGTGATAGTAGTGGTGGTGTTGGTGGTAGTGGTGATAGTAGTGGTGGTGGTGGTTGTGGTGATAGTAGTGGTGGTGGTGGTAGTGGTGATAGTAGTAGTGGTGGTGGGAGTGGTGATAGTAGTGGTGGTGGTGGCAGTAGTGATAGTAGTGGTGGTGGTGGTTGTGGTGATAGTAGTGGTGGTGGTGGTAGTAGTGATAGTAGTGGTAGTGGTGATAGTAGTGGTGGTGATGGTGGTTGTGGTGGCGGTGGTGGTGGTTGTGGTTGGTGGTGGTGGTGGTTGGTGGTGGTGGTGGTGGTGGCGGTAGTGATAGTAGTGGTGGTGGTGGTGGTGGTTGTAGTGGTGATAGTAGTGGTGGTGGTGGTTGTGGTGATAGTAGTGGTGGTGGTGGTGGTGATGGTGGTGGTGTTGGTGGTGGTAGTGGTGATAGTAGTCCTGGTGGAGGTGGTGGTGGTGGTGGTGGTGGTGGTGGCGGTGGTGATAGTAGTGGTGGTGGTGATAGTTGTGGTGGCGGTGGTGGTGGTGGTGGTGATGGTGGTGGTGGTTGGTGGTGGCGGTGGTGACAGTAGTGGTGGTCGTGGTGCTAGTGGTGATAGTAGTGGTGGTGGTGGTAGCGTTGATAGTAGTGGTGGTTGTGGTAGTGGTGATAGTAGTGGTGGTGGTGATAGTATTGGTGGTGCTGGTTGGTGGTGGTGGTGGTGGTGGTGCCGGTAGTGATAGTAGTGGTGGTGGAGGTGGTAGTGGTGATAGTAGTGGTGGTGGTGGTAGTGGTGATAGTAGTGGTGGTGGTGGTAGTGGTGATAGTAGTAGTGGTGGTGGTAGTGGTGATAGTAGTGGTGGTGGTGGTAGTAGTGATAGTATTGGTGGTGGTGGTTGTGGTGATAGTAGTGGTGGTGGTGGTTGTGGTGATAGTAGTGGTGGTGGTGGTAGTGGTGATAGTAGTGGTGGTGGTGGTGATAGTAGTAGTGGTGGTGGTGGTTGTAGTGATAGTAGTGGTGGTGGTGATGGTAGTGGTGATAGTAGTGGTGGTGGTGGTGGTGGTGATGTTGGTGGTGTTCGTGGTGTTCGTTGTGGTGGTGGAGGTGGTAGTGGTGATAGTAGTGGTGGTGGTGGTTGTGGTGATACTAGTGGTGGTGGTGGTGGTAGTGGTCATAGTAGTGGTGGTGGTGGTGATAGTAGTAGTGGTGGTGGTGGTTGTAGTGATAGTAGTGGTGGTGGTGATGGTAGTGGTGATAGTAGTGGTGGTGGTGATGGTAGTGGTGATAGTAGTGGTGGTGGTGGTAGTGGTGGTGATGTTGGTGGTGTTCGTGGTGTTCGTGGTGGTGGTGGTGGTGGTGGTAGTGGTGATAGTAGTCGTGGTGGTGGAGGTGGTGGTGGTGGAGGTAGTGGTTGTGGAAGTGGTGGTGGTGGTGAGGCTACGTGTTTATTTTAGGACTGTATGCCAACGTAGACAATCAAGGGATTGTTTCACATCTTCAATCCACAGAGTTTACAAAACCAAGTGAATCTGGTTTCTAAATATAAACATAAAACATAAGAGAATAACATGGTTGTCATCTTAGAATCTAATATTTCTCTAATATGTAATACATGCACTATGAGTTTGCCAATTCGCCTACACACACACACACACACACACACACACACACACACACACACACACACACACACACACACAGATACACACACACACACACACACACACACTCACCCCCCCACACACACACATACAAACACAATCACACACACACACAAACACACTCTAATACACACACACAATTACACTCACACACACACACAAACGCATACACAAACACGATCACACACACACACACGCACATACAAACACACCCACACACGTGTTTATATACATGTGTGTGTGTGTATCTGTGTGTGAGTGTGTGAGTGTGTGTGTGTAAAACGGTGAAAGCGGCGATTCTTTGCTTAAACTTTTATCTGTAGTTATAAATATTTGCTCTACGTGTTTATGTATATATATAATCTTTATCGAGCTCTCTTCGGATTTCAGTTAGTCTTCACATTTATCATTACTATATATATATAGGGAGCTTCCAACAGTAATGGTTGCATTCTTTAAGGGTATGTCAATATTTATTTATAAAACTGCTCTATATTATATTTTATCTGATGAAAGCACACCATAATTTAACTTGGTGTCCTTGAAATATGTATAATGAAATAAATATGGTTTTATAAATATAGTTTCCATTTGTTAATATCGTATATATATATATATATATATATATATATATATATATATATATATATATATATATATATATATATTTGTGTGTGTGTATCATAATGAGTCGGTGCCAGTCACTAGCTGTTGAAACGACTCTATATATAACCATACTCTACTACCCCAAGTATCGAATACTCAACAGAGTATTCGATATATATATATATATATATATATATATATATATATATATATATATATATATATATATATATATATATATATATATATATATATATATACATTATGAAGAGAGAAGGAACATTTAGATATAATTAGTAATAAAATGTATCATGCCTAAACTGCTCCTAGATTCCTCGACTACGTAGTTTCGTGGCATAAACAAAAACAGTACATCATAAAGATATAGAGCCCCTGCGAGGTCTGCCGACTTATCAAGAGGATACCTCATTTTATAGCTTCAAGAACGCGTCTACACGACGTTAGAAAGAATCCCAAAAGGCGGATGGGGAGATAGTCACGCGATATAACGGTCGAGAAACAGAGCTAAGCCTCTTATAACCCCGAAGAAAATACCACGGAGGCGGAGGGGGTATTTATATCGAAGCCGTAGAAGAGGTGGTAAAGGGGACGAGAAGTATGAGTAATGGCAGCTTTCCAGCAGTCACTACACTTCAAAGATTACTCGACCAGAGGGAGTTATGAACAATATATTTAGAAACACACAGATACATGCGGACACACACATATACATGAATGCATCCACACCCAACCGTGAGTTAATGGTGCCAACCTTACCGATGTTGCTCAATGAATGACTGGGACAGACCAATCCGGTTGAACCAGACTGAACCAGTATCAGAGTTAAAAATACATTATGAAGAGAGAAGGAACATTTAGATATAATTAGTAATAAAATGTATCATACCTAAACTGCTCCTAGATTCCTCGACTACGTAGTTTCGTGGCATAAACAAAAACAGTACATCATAAAGATATAGAGCCCCTGCGAGGTCTGCCGACTTATCAAGAGGATATCTCATTTTATAGCTTCAAGAACGCGTCTACACGACGTGAGAAAGAATCCCAAAAGGCGGAGGGGGAGATAGTCACGCGATATAACGGTCGAGAAACAGAGCTAAGCCTCTTATAACCCCGAAGAAAATACCACGGATTCGGAGGGGGTATTTATATCGAAGCCGTAGAAGAGGTGGTAAAGGAGACGAGAAGTATGAGTAATGGCAGCTTTCCAGCAGTCACTACACTTCAAAGATTACTCGACCAGAGGGAGTTATGAACAATATATTTAGAAACACACAGATACATGCGGACACACACACACACATATATATATATATATATATATATATATATATATATATATATATATATATATATATATATAACGAAGGAGGTGTGGTAAGGAACCAGATGGACCATAACGCACCAGAGCACTCAATAGTTAGGGTAGTAGAGTGGGTAATAGGTAAATGTTTAACCCCGACGGCAGAGCTCAAGCCTTTTCGGTGGGTATTTCTGGATTAGAAATAGTCGTCGAAACAGCTTGAGCTCTGCCGACGGGGTTAAAAATGTTCATATATATATATATTATTTATACTTATATATACACTATATATAATTATAAACAGGAAAGGTCAGTAATTCATTACTACCTTATTACCTGTAAGAAAAATAGTTCAATGTAAATACATCAGATGTGTTACAGAGCTGGAATATAAATTATATATATATATATATACATACATATATATATATATATATATATATATATATATATATATATATATATATATATATATATATATATATATATATATATATATATATATATATATATATATATATATAATTATAATGAAATGACAGGAGGCTGGATTTGTGTAAATCCTTGAAAGGTTTATTATACTATGATCATTTCAATGACCGGGTTCCGTATGAATCCGGTGATATCATCAGGTATTCGAAATATAATACGTGAATGTAATAGGTAAAATCCATGGGGCTGAAAATCGAGACCCGAGGGCGACCGCTATTCTGTTCCTTCAACCTCAGCCGGTCGCCCTGGAGTGACGTGCTAAAATTTATAGTATGCTACTACCGGTCAGATAAACGAAAACAGAAAGGGATGGGAGCATAAGTTAACGTCGATCTCATGACACAAGGTAAAAGAAAGAAAGAAAGGAAGGAGAGAGAAGAAGGGGGAAGAAGGAAGAAGAGAAGCCAGGGTTAATGTCAGCTAAAAGAAGAAAGGCAACTACTACCGGTCAGATATAGGAAAGCAAGAGGGGGAAGGAAGATAAGTCTGCGGGAGGAAGACAGGAGGAGGGGAGAAGAGAAAGAAGGGAAGAGAGAAGTAGAAAAGTAAGGGTTGATGGCTACAAGAAGGAAGATAGAAAGAAAGAGGAAGAAAGGTCGATATTAATGTCAGACCACAGTCAAGCCAGGGGTGGCGCGAGAAAATGTTCACAGGGACCCGCATCTTAGCAGAGGTGAATATATTGGGAGTCCGTGTGTTACAGTGTTTAGACTTCTAGGATGAAGTTAAAAAATTAATAATCAATATTCAATATTAAAGAGGTTAGAAAATTTAAAGTTCAACAGTTTAACATTTAATTATATAATAGTTCCGATTTGTTCTGTAATTTAAAGGTACTATGTGGCGGTTAAAACACCGGCCGCGCCCCGGGCCCCATGGCGAATTAAGCTACGCCGAGTATTTTCATTTACTGAAAGAAGGGGAAATTTATTTTTCCAAGCACTCCAGGTGAGCTCGTTCGCCAGGGAGCTGGTCGCGCCGCCATTAAAACCCACCCAACAGTCCGACAGAAAGTTGGAACTTTAAAATTTTGCTTAGAGAAGTAAAAGAGTAATGGTTGATAGCTACAAGAAGGAAGATAGAAAGAGAGAGGAAGGAAGGTCGATGTCACACCACAGTCGGGCAAGGAGTGGCGCGACAAAATTTTCACAGGGACTCGCATCTTAGCAGAGGTGAATATATTGGGGGCCAGTGTGTTACAATGTTTAGACTTATAGGATGAAGTTAAAAAATTAATAATCAATATTCCATATTAAAGAGGTTAGAAAATTTAAAGCCCAACAGTTTCAGGTTGATATATCTAATAGTTCCGATTTGTTCTGTGATTTAAAGGTACCATTTGGCGGTTAAAACACCGGCCACGCCCCGGGCCCCATGGCGAACTAAGCCACGCTGAGTCATTTCATTATAATATTTAACTCCGTAATAGCACCACCAACTACAAAAACAAAGACGGTTGAACTGCTTTACGTTGAGTACTCTCTATATTATTGCATTACGATTGACCATACAGAATAGACCAGCTCTATACAGTGGTGAACCTCAAACCTGAATAAATATATATATATATATATATATATATATATATATATATATATATATATATATATATATATATACATATATATATATATGCAAAAGGCAAATAGAAATAACAAACCAATCGACACAGTACAATACAATCAAGAAATATATTATTAGTTTCTCACTAGTAGGAAAAAAAGACTTAACGTTTCGGACGCTAGTCCTTTATCAGAAGATAGAATGAGAAATTAAAGAATAAATAGAAAGATTGACGAGATGGGCAGGGTGGAAACATAAATAAATGTTTAAGAGAAAAATAACAGATTCATCCATGATGCCATCTCTTGGAAAACTTGATGTTGGCGTTTTGTGTATGATATAATTTTTGAAAAGGTGATGATGGAGTGCGTCTATCTGAAAGGGAAAAAAACCGTTTTGTATTAAGAGCTATACATGTGCACGTGCGATTACGTCTGTCTGTCTGTGTATGTGTGTGAGTGTGTGTACATGTTTGTGTGTGTGTCTGTGCGTTATACGTTCGTACGAAGCTAAGCGGATATGTGTGGTATATGTAAGTAAAAGAGTGTATGTATGTGTGTGTTTGTGTGTGGGGGGCGTGTGTGTGTGTGTGTGCCTGTAAGTACGAAGCTGTGAGCAAAAGTATATGTATATAAGGGTGTGTGTGTACGGAGCTGTGGCGGTAAATGTAGAGGTGTGTGTGTGTGTGCACCTAGGGGTGAAAGTACGCACGTGTGTCTGACAACGGACGGGGTAAAGGTAACGGTGGTAAGGGGTAGAGAAGTAAGCACGAACATATGTGTGTAATATTACAGAAATTGGGGAGGGGAGTTAGGTTCATTGGGGAAACTGGACCTAAGGCGGAAAATCAGACTAAATATATATACTTATATATACAGTGGGTAGTTCTTTATCCGGTAAATTCACAGATACGGTTTTGGGTGATTACTACCATCAATTCTATTTACGGTAAAAAAAATTCACAGATACGGTTTTTGGTGGTGTTTTGTTTATATTGTACCGTAGCGCCACCTCTAGTAAGCAATAAATTCCCCCTTGAATTTGTGGAAACTGACTGCAATTCTAGGAAAATTGTGTTACTACAGCTATCGTACTAACTGACCTTACAGAGAAACTGGTCAATCACGAGCGAGTTCAGATATCGGTCGATGACGTCATAACTTTTAACTGATCACTTCAGTTCGGCAAACTTGCGTGTTCTCTCAGTGAGAGAATTTTTGCCGAACTGAAGTGATCAGTTAAGAGTTATGACGTTATTCAAAGTAAGAGAACTCCCGACGGCGTGTTTTTGGAGCATAATTATCACGTCATATCTTATAACCCCATATCTCATGGGGTTATAAGATATGCCGTGATACGAATATTGTTGATGCAGATGGAAAGGCCAAACGCATGAGGAAGAGCGTAGCCCAGTCTACAGTCAGGACTGTTTTAAAAATAGTGAGGCCGTCAAAAAAGCTGGGGAGAATGCTACGAATCTACAGAGTAAATTGTTGACCAAACATCGTGAGCCGATTATGGATAGGATGGAAAGGTTGCTCAAAATTTGGATAGACGACCAAAATCGTCAAAATATGCTTCTGTCTTTAAATGTAATCAGTGAGAAAGCGTTGTCCATTATTGACAGGCTCAAGACTGAAATGGGGTGGAGGACTTTGTATTAAAGGCAAGCAAAGGCTGGTTTGATAAGTTCAAACGACGTTCGAGTCTTCACAACATAAAGTTACAGGTGAGGCTGCCAGTTCTGACAAAGAGAGTGCTGAAAAATTCAAGGCAGAGTTAGAGAAATGCATTGCAGAGAAGGGGTACAGCAAAAAACAGGTTAATAATTATGATGAAACAGGACTTTATTGGAAAAAGATGACCAGTAATACTTATATTGACAAGGCGGAGAAAAGTGCGAAGGGTTCAAAGCTTCAAAGGACCGCGTTATTCTGTTACTTGGAGAGAATGCAGAAGGAGATTTAAAGCTAAAGCCACTCATTATCTACCATTCTGAAACCCCAAGAGCACTCAAGGGGTTACTTAAGCAATACCTACCAGTGATATGGAAGTCTAATAAGAAGGCATGGCTGATCACTTCAATTCACCAGGATGATTTTTTCACCTCATATCTGTCACCAACCCTTAAGGAATATGCATTAGCTAACAACATTGCCAACCGTTTTCTGCTAGTAGTGGACAACGCCCCCAGCCACCCACGGGCAATGGAAGACTGGTCAGAAAATATTGAGGTTTTGTTTCTCCCCCCAAACACGACAGCTCTCATTCAGCCAATGGATCAAACAGTCATCCAAACATTTAAGGCATACTACCAGCGGAGAACCATGCAGCAGCTGATAAAGGGCACAGATGGGCCTGATAAGCTCATGATCAGGGAAAGGTGGAAATTGTGCAACATCAAGCACGGCTTAGACAACATCAAGGCATCTTGGGAAGAAGTGAAGCAGTCTACCATGAACTTAGCCTGGAAGATATTATGGCCAGCATGTGTGAATAACTTCCAAGGCTTTGCTGAGGACATTGGTGCGATAAAAAAAAATATTGTAAATCTCTGCCATAGAGCTGGCTTCAATGGTGTTAATGATGATGATGTGCAAGACCTTTTGGAAAGCCACGCTGAACCACTCTCCAATGATGAACTCATAGAACTAGACAAGGCGATACAGGAGACAGAAAAAGAAGAAGAGGAGGAAGAAATACCTGTGCGTGGCTTGGACATAAAAACTCTAAGAGAATGTCTCGGGAGTATCGAAACAATCTCAGAAACCCTGAAGGAGCGTGACCCCAACCCTGCTAGGAGCAGCAAAGTGGCTCAAGACGTCGAGAAAAGCATCAAGATTTACCAAGAAATATATGAAGCTAAAAGAAACACCGCCAAACAGTCCTCCATCTACTCTTTCAAGCCAGTCACACCTGCCAACCGTGCTACAGCTGGCCCTTCAACATCCACTGCAGTCAAAGAGTTTGTTGGTTTTGAGCCTCCCACATCACCCTCATCCTCCCCTGCCAACTCAGCCCAAGATGAGTAAGGGCTGAAACCCATACTGTCCCTTAGCCTCGGGAGGGACAAATGAAGAGGCACATCATCTGATGGACTACGCGGCATGTGTAAGGTACAGTAAATAAAATAAAAAAACATTATTTATTTTCTGTAGGGATGACTTTTTCGATGTGCTGGAACGCATCCCTATCTATTTCATGTTATAATGGGTTCTTTATACGGTAATTCGATATACGGTAAGGGTTTCAGGAACGCATATATACCCTATATCGAGGACTCACTGTATATATATATATTATTCAAAATATTAACAAATGAAAATATTCACATAATCAAAATATATGCTTTATTATATATATTTCGAAGGTACTGTGTTGTTTTTTTTTCCAGTGTATCCTCGTCAGATAAAATATATGATTTGATATATGACATACTTCTACGGTCTTGATATTTCAATTCCAGTATTGGCAGTCATTTATTTCATCAAATCTCAACATTTATATACCACAAATAATAATATGATAAACTTAAAGAAGAAAAGGACGGGGAGCGAATTAAAGATATAAGAGAGGGTGTAAAGAAGAGGAGATGCAAGAAAAAATAAGAAAAATAAAATAAAAAAATAAAAAAATACATATATAAATATTTAAATGAATATACAGATGGGTGAAATAGAGGAAGAAAGAAGAAAAGGAAGAAAGAAGAAATAACGACAAAATAAATTATGGGGGGGGGGGGAAATAAGTAGAAAATAAGTAGAAATAAGTAGAAAAACCGTTGTTTTCAAATATATATATATATATATATATATATATATATATATATATATATATATATATAATGTAGAAGGTGAGTTTTATTGTAGCACAATAAAGCAATGCAAATATCGGATAAGTAGCACTCAACTGTTTATAGGACTGGAGTATAAATAATATAAAATCAAAAGATGGTTAAAAGAGTTCCATGTATTTTATTATGCGCATTTCAAAGACAAATATCATCATGGGATGATATTTGCGTTCTCATCAGATAAAATAGGGAGACATTATATGAAGCTTAAAAAACACTTGTGAGCAGTGAAGTGTTAAATCAACATATGAAAAATAAAATAAGATGGATATATAAGACTGGAAAAAAGGAAAGGAAGGGGGGAAGGAAAAGATAAGGAAGAGGAAGAACGAATATAGATAGAAGAAAAAATATAATAATAAGGAAAGGATGACGGAGGAGGTGTATAAGAAGGAAGGATGAGAGAGGAGGAGAAAATGAGTGAGAGAGAGATAACCTTTAATACTGAGAAACACTGTCTCACAGAGAAAAATTTAAAAAACCGTTGTAAAATTTTAAAAATTAAGAAATATTTAATTAAGAGCTGATACTTCCATCAATTTTGATATCACAATGGGTTCGTTGGATTCAGCGTAATTGGCGGACTTGATTAGAATCTTCATTTTTAATTCTTTAAATCGGATAACTCCTCAACTTCGCGGTGGAATTTATCGTGACGATGCCCTTTTTACTGTCTTAAACTGTAACTTAATTAACCTTAATATTATTAAGAATAATATACTTGATCTATTTAAGCACCATAACCTAAAAATTGAATTTGAAAACAACGTCAAACTAGCTAACTTCCTATTGTTAAGTACTTAACAATAACAAACACAAAAACTACAGGGAGCCTCACCCCAGAAAGAATTTCTATAGACTTCTGACTGAGGAATACTCTCAAAACTGACCAATGGGAAGTTTGACATTTTTTTGTTATTTTGTTCCTTTACCACCTTGTTCCTTCTACCACTTTATCAATTTTTTAAGCTAACTCCAACAATAACAACACTACTAACACAAGAATTGAGGTCAGATGTACCTAACAATAACAAGAACAACAACTACAGATTGGCTTGCCTCAGAACGAACTTCGATAGACTTTTGAATGAGGAATGTTCTAACAACTGACCAATGAGAGGAGAAGAGGCCCTTTGACACTGAAATTCGTTTGTTTGAATTCATATGATTCCAGTTCCTCAGTGAAATAACAACCCAACCAGGAACTGGGCATATCAGAGTATTGACAAAATTATACACCTCAACAACATATGTACTTGTCTATACCACACTAATTCGGACTGCCTGAAGAGGTCACAGCCAAAGATGGCTGTCACCGAAATATATATAGCAGTAATAAACGAAGCTAAATTTTAAACATTTGACTTTTTATTTTACTTTATTTTACATTACTCCGGAGTAACCAAACCAACCTGCGCACTTCGTCGAGTGCTCCAGCCTGCATACGGAGGTGTTGGTATACAACCAACATACACTCAAAATCTATATATATATATATATATATATATATATAGGGGAAAGTATGACCCCGATGGCAGAGCTCAAGCGGTTTCGACGGCTATTTCTGGACTAAAGTAAGAGGTTTTTTTTAGTCTGGTAAATAAATAGCCGAACTTTTCAAGGCTACTTCTTTATATGGAAAGATTGTAGTTGTCAAGGGGATTGGTCAAAATGTGTAGCGGACACAGAAAAGTTTATCACGGCAGTGGGTGCGGGGTGGGGATGGCTGAACTTGTCTGTAGAACGACAGGGGAGTGGGTAGAGCTGGTCAAGCGTAGAAGGTGAAATCTATACGGCAAATTCTAAGGAATGGTATGAAAGTAGGCCATAGGAAATGGCGAAACGGCTTGAGCTCTGCCGTCGGGGTCATACTTCCTCCTATTACCCACTCTACTACCCTAAGTATTGAGTACTCTGGTGCGTTATGGTCCATTTGGTTCATTACCACAACTCCTCCGTTATATATATATATAAACTTGAAAACATTGAAAGTTCCTAAACAAAACAATCCAATAACTTCCTCGAAAAAAATGTTCTTTTCATCATACAGAAGGCTGGCCGAATGCGTAGTGTTTTTTCTTCGACGGACGGCCCCTGTATATATATATATAAAGAAAAAAAGATGAAATCGAAAATGCAACTGGAGTCTTATTTTTTTAAAAATATATATATTTATTTGGTTCCTTTACCGGTTTCGCTGTTCTTCTGCTTTTCAAAAGTAGAGTTGAGGTGGAGGGTCTGTGGTTTTTCTCAAATCCCCCACTCTACTACCCTAAGTATTGAATACTCTGATGCGTTATGGTCCATCTGGTTCCTTACCACATTTCCTTCGTTATATATATATATATATAACGAAGGAAATGTGGTAAGGAACCAGGTGGACCATAACGCAACAAAGTACTCAATACTTAGGGTAGTAGAGTGGGTAATAGGAACAAGTAAGACCTCGTCGAAACGGCTTGAGCTCAGCCGTCGGGGTCTTACTTGTTCCTATATATATATATATATATATATATATATATATATATATATATATATATATATATGAACCAGTAAGACCCCGACAGCTGAGCTCAAGCCGATTCGACGGCTAATTCTGGACTAGAATTAGCCGTCGAATCGGCTTGAGCTCAGCTGTCGGGGTCTTACTGGTTCCTATTACCCACTCTACTACCTCAAGTATTGAGTACTTTGGTGCGTTATGGTCCACCTGGTTCCTTAAAACATTTCCTTCGTTATATATATATATATATATAAGTAGAAGGGATATTTAATTTGTTGGAAATTCAACAAATATAAATGTTTATAACGATTAAGAGCACTCGACATATTTCTGGAGTAAATATTCAATGATATTAAATAAATGGAAACTATATTTATAAAACCATATTTATTCTATTATATATATTTCAAGGGTACCAAAAACTTTGGTACGCTTTCATCAGATAAAATACAAAGTGTATTTCATAAATGTTGACATAGCCAAGGAAACATACCTTATCAGTTGAATTTTCCTTGGAAATTTATAAAATACACTTTGTATCTTATCTGATGAAAGCGTACCAAAGTTTTTGGTACCATTGAAATATATATAATAGAATAAATATGGTTTTATAAATATAGTTTCCATTTATTTAATATCATTGATTATATATATATATATATAGTTATGTAATAAACAACATAAGATAATAATTTCATTTACCACTGGTTTCCTGAAGACAGATACCCATGTTTGTCTTCACACATCAGAAGAAATATTTAATTAAACAAACATCTTGAAACTAACCATGCATCCCTTACCCGGCGTGAATCGACAATGGTGAAGCAGTACCCACAAAGTAGTAACGGGTAACAAAGAGCTTGGGGAACACTGCTCTAACACCGGCTAGAATTATATCCCTTGATCTACTGCAAAATCAATACATGTGGTTTACGAAGAATGAACTGTGATGTGAACTTATCTTTAAAACCCCTTCTGGGTCACGTAGTTTTTTATGCCCTTGAGAAGCCCTTTCGGCGAAACATACGTAGGTGCTGTTTTAAATAAACATGTTTTAACGGTTTGTTCTCCTTTATATACTTCTTCATGTATATATATATATATATATATATATATATATATATATATGGAAAGTTATATTTAAATTGTTTCTTTTTACAACTGTCCATAATATTTTTACTGCCAAATCAACTTCCCAAATGCAAGTCG
>OZ024740.1:246642921-246687921 GCA_964016885.1 Eledone cirrhosa | reverse complement strand
TCCAACAAATTAAAAACCCCTTCTACTTATATATATATATATATATATATATATATATATATATATATATATATATATATATATATATATATATATATATATATATATAATATTATAATAAAATGACAGGAGGCTGGACTTGAGTAAATCCTTGAAAGGTTTATTATACTATGATCATTTCAAAGACCGGGTTCCGTATGAATCCGGTGATATCATCAGGTATTCGAAATATAATAAATGAATGTAATAGATAAAATCCATGGGGCTGAAAATCAAAGACCGGAGGACGACCGACCATCTAGCATCTTCCACTTTAGCCGGTCGCCCTCAAGTGCTGGCTATTCGGTCTACTTGCGGCTATCTGGTGAGGGGGGTAAGGCTTATAGTGTGCTACTACCCTCCCGGTCACATAGAAGAAAAACAGAAACGAAGAGGAAGATAAGTCAGCGTTAATATCATGCTACAAGAAAAAAGACAGAAAGAAGGGGGAAGAAGAGGAAGAAGAAGAAAAGTCAGCGTTAATGTCGAGCTACAAGAAGAAAGACAGAAAGAAAGAGGAAGAAAAGTCCGTACTGATGTCAAGCTACAGTCAGGCCAGGAATGGCGCGAAAAAATGTTATTCTAAAGGACCCGTATCTTAACAGAGGTATATATTATCACAGAGGTAAATATAGTGGGGGTCTGCATGTTATAACGTGTGAGCACAAGATTAGAACGTTAAATGTTTGTTTAGATTTATAGGATGAAGTTACAAAAATTTAATATTTAATATTAACATTATAAAATTAAAGACATTAGAAAATTGAAAATTAAACAGTTTAACATTTTTAAGGTTTTGGTTGCGAGGTTTCAGTAAAGAAAGAGTCTTTTATGAAGAAACTTAAATTGTATTATAGAGTAAAGATTATGTCTTTGTTTAGCAGTCAAACAGCATGCGGCGACTGCAGGCTCCGGCCAGCCCATCCTAACCGCGTGTCAGCCACTCCGAGTGAGATCGCCTAGCGAAAGATATGGAAATCAATTTTTCCAAGCACTCTAGGAATGTATAACAGGCTTCAGGTGCGCCAGTGGGAAGTCAGCCCTCATCGTTAGGCCATCCTTGTACCAAACCAGTACTATTAATTTACCCAGGAGGGGGATTTGTTTAAGTAGAGGGAGGCGTGATACATCTAATAGTTATGATTAGGTCTATAATTTAAAGATACTATATGGCGATCAAAAAACCGGCTGTGCGCCGGGCCCCTATGGCGAATCAAACCGCTCCGAGTAGTTTCATTTATCGAAAGAAGGGGAAATTTACTTTTCCAAGCACTCAAGGTAGGCCTATGCGCCAGGAGGCCGGTCCCGCAGCCAGGAAAACCAACCCAACAGTCCGACAGAAAATTGGAACGTTAAATTATTGTTTAGATTTATAGGATGAAGTTAAAAAAATTTAAAGATTAACATTATAAAATTAAAGAGTTCGAAAATTGTGAATTAAACAATTAGAAAATTGAAAATTAAACAGTTTTAAAATATATATATATATATATATTTTTTTTTAAGGTTTTGGGTTGCGAGGTTTAGTTAAAGAGAGAGTCTTTTATGAAGAAACTTTAATTGTATTATAGAGATCCTCTATAAGTTATCCTAGTGGGGTGTAGAGTAAAGGATATGTCCTTGTTTAGCAGTCAGACAGCATGTGGCGACTGCAGACCCCGGCCAGCCCATCCTAATCACATGTCAGCCATTCGGAGTGAGATCGCCTAGCGAAAGATATGGAAATCAATTATTCCAAGCACTCAATGAATGTATTCCAGGCTTCGGGTGTGCTAGTGGGGAGTCATCCATCGTCGTTATGCCATCGTTATACCAAACGGGTACTATTAATTTATATAGGAGAGTCCGGGTATTAGGTATTTTAGTTCTCAGAGGGAGACATTCTAGTGTCGTGTGCTAATGGGTACAAGCGAGTAAAAGTCCGAATAAGAGGAGTAAAATACATGGATATATAGAAGTAGAATACGTGGAAAAAGCACATTAATAAAGCAAAGGTAGAAAGATATAAATAAACAAACAAGAGTGGTGGTGGAGTAAATGGAGAGATCAAAACACAGGAGAAATACAATATAGCAGCCGCTTCGTCCTTGAGGACGTACCCTAATTGTGACAACCAAAAATTTGAAAAAAAAATAATAAACAACCTTCGGCCTCCAGGACGCATGGTAGATTTTTGACACTTATTTTAGGGAAAAAAGTAGCGTCTTTGACGCGGGAAATACGGCATATATATATATATATATATATATATATATATATATATATATAAAATTTCAGGTTATCAATAATATAGTGATAATATATCGTTACGTTAGAGATGAACAGCGTACGTGCAGGTTAGCTCAACGAGTATAAATTATATTCCGGAGAAAATGTAGAAAAGATGAATATAAAATGAAAGTGCTTTTTTAAAAAAAAAGGAATTTATTAGGTATTGACATATGTTTCTGTAACAGACGGAATACCTATGTATCGCTGCTTGCGTAATCATATAATGTTAGCAAGTATTCGATAGCAAATGTATAATCAGTTGTCACTTCTTCAGAGATTTTGGATAAATTGGAAAAAATCAGAAAAATTGAAGTATTTATATTAGTTGTAATAGAGGAAGAACAGAGGGGATAGTATATGACAGATGGTAATTCAATTTACTGCTAAACAACTATATAAAGGGTTTCAAGGGTTTCTAATGAGAATACAATGAGTAAATGGTTTATTTTATCTAAATAAGAATTTTTGGGAGTGCCTATTTTAATCTATACTTGACCAATTGAACAATGGACAGGGCTGGTCATTTGGTGTAGTAGTATTAATTATAAAGTGTCAATTAAGGAAGGGGGAGATTTCGACTGCTACTGAATAACATCAATGCTAGTAGCCAGCTGGTATATGCATTAGGGAATTGAATCAAGAAATCTCATTTTATCTATAGCAGTTTATATTTATATATATATATATATATATATATATATATATATATATATATATATATATATATATAGATGCTTCATTACATTCATACATACATACATCATTACATTCATATATAAGCGCATATATGACATCCTTTCTCACTAACATACACTATTTAGATATGGCGATATTGATCGTTGTTTTAATAAAAGATATATTTGACCCAAGTGCTACACCTTCTTTCAATTAACATTATAGGCTTCATTGTTGTGTACAGATGATCCATATATGTATATTTTCTTTAATACTTATTTAAGAATTCAAGCCACTTACTAAATGACAAGTCTTTTTTTGTTTGAGTCAAGACAGTTCCAGGTTTATGTGAATATGTGTTAACGTTTGCATATATGTAGGTATATACGGAGATGTACTGGCACCTATGTAGTATGAGTACGTATCTCATTAGTACACGAGTGTACAAACGTGAAAATAGTATAGTATCTTCCAAGTATAGGAGAACAACAAATATGTAAACCGTGGAACTGGCCATCACAAACATAATGAAAAAGGATACGAACAATAATACCACCGTGTTAAATTAAATATTATATGCAGCCGCCTCTGTAGCAACAACCGAAGGTGAGTATTCCCTCATATCTACTAATATAGAAATATCAAAACCCTGGCAAACAGCGGAGAAACAAGTATTATATTAAAAGCAATAGTATTGGATTGGCAGTATCGGTAGAGCCTCCATGCTTTGCAGCATACAGTTATGGCTCTTACCGGTCTGAGTTCAAACATTGATTTCCACTCCGTTTTAAATAAAGTAGAATGCAGAACCAATGTCGAAAGAAGTAAAAGAATTCTGTTGAGGGAGTATATGCAGCGACGATGGGATTGTTCCAAACAACAAACACAGGTTCGCAACACTCTCAGAAGGCCATACTAACACATGACATAACACAGACACTGCAAAAAGCAAACAACTGGAAGGCACTAGAGCATAAGATTTCATGCCTTTAGTATAAATATTTCACGATAACGCATAAAAAGCTAACACGGATGCTTAATGACCTATAACGGCGTTAAGGAGAGCACCTGGCCGGTTCACTGACAGGAAACCATTTTTGTTCTTAAGACAGCAAGCCCTAAAAACTAAAGTACTATAACTTGCTTTCCGACAACATATCTTCTTGCAACTGGCAAAGCCTTAACTTTAATAATATAGCAGAAAATAAATATACGTCTGGAAAAACCAGCCTGTTAACATGAGAAACTTAGCACCACCGATAAGCAAATAGATTAATCATCCCATGATTTTATAGGAAAAAATCCTACATATGTAGACAAAAGAGGAAATTAAAAGAATTAACCCCATCATCATTACAAGTGGAATGTACCAAATTAATCCGTTTCTCCACTTCTTTTTTCCCGGTATTAATAGCTTCAACCGACAAGTTTCGAGCACAAATGCTATGGTAAAACAATCAACTATTTTTTTTATGTATAGAAGACCTCAGGTCGTTCGCTGCCAATAGAACCAACTAGAAATATTACTACATATACTACATGAGAAATTGCTAAAAGATTCTAATTGGAAAAATGCGACAAGGCAATCATGATGAGAGGAAAATTATTTACGAACGCTAATACCATGCTAGATAAAGAAAAGAAAACACAAACATACACATTTTTAGAAATCAATGAGCTAGAAAGTGTACATCGCACACAAATGGAAGAAAAGATTAAGAAAGAATATTACGGACGCATTAGATGCATGTAATGAAGCAAAGGTAATGAAAGAAAAGACACGAAGAAACAATAAACGACATTGTCTTTATCTGCCTAGTCTTAGACAATAAAGAATACATTTATAGACATGGAAGAATTGGAGCTTTCAGATACTGAACATTATATCAACCTTAAGGCGTGATAAACATTCACCCGAAAATGTCACAGAGAATAACAAAACCACCTTACTCAGACATATGCCTAATCGCATGGATAGATAGATCATTGCTACTTGGCCAGATATTTTGTAAAGGATCACCAAAACAGCTCCTAATTGAAGTAGCAACCCCAACAGATGATACTATAGCTATAAAAATATGGAGATAAACAAAAACAACTTTTCAATAAGTGTCTTGGAAATGAATTAAAAAAATGCAGAAAAATATATTACAAAAATTACTGGATTTACAAATACATACAACTACTAGGTGCTACACACATATGTAGAGTGCTTTCAATGCAATAGAAAATACAAAACATTACATATAGGCCAAACCCATATAACTGCACGTGGTAGTGAAATGAAAGCACGCAATAAAAATATTATTATCATTACCATCGACAACAGCAACAATTTAGACAGAAGGTCAGCAATTTGAGAGAAGAAAAGACGATTAAATCGATCCCGGTACTGGATTGGTAATTTATTCTAACAATCATTGGAGGATGAAAGCTAAAATTAATCTCGAACTAAGCTCGTTATTTCAGGTCATTTTCTCTAAAACCGATTCTGCCAGCTATTGCTCTTAATACAATTGTTTCTAATTTTGGTACAACGCCAGCAATTATCCCCAGTGCATTACTGGTGCTTCATTTTATCGACCCCGTAAGGATGAAAGGCAAAGTTAACCTCAGCGGGATTTGAACTCAGAATGTAAAGGGCCATAACTCTATGTTGCAAAGCATGATGTCCGACACTCTACCGATACTGCCAATCCAACACTATTGCTCTTAATATAATAACATAATAGAAATAACATGAAAAACAACATTATCAAATTCTAAATGTGGAACAGTTTCTGAGATCGTTCAACTGTACTTTGCTCCACTGATGTTCGTGCAGACAAGAGGCGCTATTTTCCTGGCAAACAAATAAACTAAAACGAATACCAAAACGCCTGCTTCACTGGGAGATGATAATATCTCTTAAGTAAGACGTATACAGATGAATGTTTGTCCTCGTTGAATAAAAGCTTCTAATTCACTTCATTTCTTTTATTCTGATTCAAGATACCATCAGGCCAACAACGGTTATGTTTAAAATATCCAACTCTGAAGCAAAAACGAAACAAGGGCAATAATTCATTAACTATCGACTGTGTAGGAGGTGTTAGCAAACGACGTCTTCCGACATTTTTTATCTCTCACACATGTGCGGTTTTTTAACGTGTTGGGCTTTTTTCTGTTCGTTTAGTTGATTATTTTCTCCTTTTCTTTTTTTGTTGGTGTTGTTTTGATGCAATTCTTCTGTTTTATAATTCATTTATATTTATCTATTTTTAAAATTAAAAAAGAAACAGAACATAACTTTGGAGAAAGGAGAATAAACGAAAGAATGAAATTTGTAGTTGGATGGCAATTGACTAAAAATTGATGATATTTGGAGGATGTTAGTGGGGGTAGGGGTGGAGTGATGCTGACAATAATGATAACGATGACAACAAATTTGATGTCGCTGCTGCTGCTGCTGCTCCTGCAGCTTGTGATGATGATGATCCTGTTGATGCTGCAGCTGCGTATTGTGATGATGATGATAATACGTTTAACAAACGAATTTGCCACAGTACCAGCAAATCTGAAGAAGAAGAAGAAGAAGAAATGGATGATGATATAAAAGAATCCATTGTAGAAAAAAGGTGCAAAGTAATTCTGTGTGAAATGTCAGAATCTAGAGTGAACGTGTCCTATATCTTTGCAGTAGTAGATAAAAGGAATGATAGCAAATAGCACATCCACTCCGACAATCTTCTCTTGAACACTTTCAGATACCACATACGATTCTTTCATTCTTATGTTCTTTTACCGGCTTCAGCCATTCTAGTACGGCCATGCTGGGGCACCGCATTCATTTAATCGACCATATCGCATCCAGTACATATTATTTAAAGTCTGGTATTTATTTCATCGACCACTTTTTTCTTGTGAAACATAAACACAGACAGAGACACATACGTAAACACAAAGGGCGCACACATATGTATTCATATATATATATATATATATCATCAGTAACAGCAACAGCATGGAGTCGTAGGGGTGCCGTAGTGATATACGCTGTTTCTTGGACCTCTCCAGGCCTGAGTACACTAGATTTCTTCCAGAGAAGGATAGAAAGTGATAGAGAGGAATTGAGAAGTTCTAGTCTGGCACTTTATTTTATTGACCTCAGTTTTATCTGCCCAGATGAGTATGTCTTTCGTTTTTTCCAGTCGATTCAGAGTAGGTCGGATGTTTCACCGGAAACTATTACGGTAACGGTGTTTCTTAAATCTAACATTGCTGATTAACTTTGGATTCAAATCCTACAAAAACCCACCGCACAACCAGCATTAGGGGCCTTTGAGACCAACTTATGGATTTAATCAGCAATGTTAAATTTAAGAAACACCAGACTGTCCGCCACTGAATCCACCTTCAACACACATGCGGATATTATAATGTAGCCCTCGACGAGGCTGGCAATGATGGAAAAATAGAATTTAACATAGACAAACCAACCGGGAGACGAAGGTTTTACCCCACTAGGAATTGGCAGCAATGTGGACCTTCAAACTCTAGGAGGAGAAGCAACCGTGAGAAACTCTGTTCAACTGATAATTGAAAAACTGAATCGCTGGACAGTATAACACCTAAGCACACTCACTCCAAATTCTATCTGTGGTTTAACCCTCCACATAACGAACTAGTTATCTCTAAATTAGCAACGCAGTTCTTTAGATTATCCACCCTCTTGGATGGACTGTATAATGTGTGTGTGAACCAAATGCAACCTCCCCACACTTCGAACACCACCACTAATGCAGATACAAATAATGATCCCATACAGTATGTACGGACGCAGTGTAACTGCCGACAACCTAACAACTGCCCCTTAAATCGAATGTGTATGCATCGGAACATGATTTAACAGTGTGTGGTCGAAACTAATTTAGGGACGTATAAGTATGTGGATGCAGCTTCTAACTTTTTAAAGATATGGTACGTGCACTTACATTCATTCAAGGATCCTAGGCTAAGTAACTCAACCGCCGTCGCGAAAAAGATCTGGGACTTGAAACAAAGCAATACGGATTATACTCTCTTCTGGTCCGTATAAAGGTTGCACGCCCATACCAAAATGAAAGGCGCTCTTGTGGCCTTTGTGTGATGGAGATTATGTCTGGTTTGGATCTGTTGAACTCTCACCATACAGGATTTTTAATTGCCAACACAGGGACTTACGTACCTTCGCCAGGGATCACCCTGATTAGCATAATACCTATTCTCTCATCTAGATAACCTAATCCTAGAACATTTTCCATCGAAGCCCCTTTCTCTGCATAACTGAAACAATAATTTCCTCTTTGACTATCAGTAGGTTCGATCCTACATCTCACTTTCCACCCTACCTATTGCTCCAACTGCCAGGATCTTATGGCGCCAATTTACATATTAATGGATTCCCCAATCTATCTTTTTCTTAAGGGACAGCCTGGTAAGAAAACATTTATTACCATCATCACTCTTTAGCTTATCTATTCTAAACGCTTCGACCAGCGAAATCCCTACCCTCTTTCCTTCACTGACCACTTATCTAACACTTCCCTTCCAGTTTACTAACCTATTCGCTATTTAACTTTCCATTCTCACTGCTTCTAGTCTTTTTTATGGGTGTATATGTCTATATGTGTATGTATATATATATATATATGTGTGTGTGTGTATGTGTGTATGTAAATATGTGTGTGGGTATATGTATGTGTATGTATATATGTACATGTGTATATATATATGTGTGTGTGTGTGTGTGTGTGTGTGTGTGTGTGTGTGTGTGTGTGTGTGTGTGTGTGTGTGTGTGTGTGTGTGTGTGTGTGCGTGTGTGTGTGTGTGTGTAACAAACTTTCGACCAATGAAATGAGCGGACTTGAAAGTAACGTAAAACCCCTTATTTTCCTGCAGCAACTGGCGTTTTGCACGGAGGCTCCGGACGGAGGCCTCCTCACACCATCCGACAACGAATTTTTATAAACACTTTACATGGTCAAATTGACAAACATTTCCACTACTTCTACCTTCATCTCCATACCGATATACATGTTTAACTTTCTCATATATATACTTTCTCATATATGTTTCCTCTCTCGTTTTACATCTATGTACCTTTTCTTTTGGTTTTGCTTTGATTCATATGGTAGAATAAGATATTAACTAATTGTTTACCTAATTACTACGTTTCATACCTTAATTTATCTTCTACTATACGATACTATCGTTCAATATATTGATAATATATCTGAAGTATCCAATATTGACCCCCGTTTCTAAACTTCTTACTTTAATTTAAAAATTTCCCTATTTACTCTTTATATACATATTTTTTTTTATTCACTTCAATCAAGTTTTTAACGTTTAATTTCTAATTTTCAATCTTAACTTCCACTGTGAAACCATAATATCTAGAAATAAGTTTATATTCTCTTAGCGGGGATGGTCAACCCCATTGTCCAGACATAGATTAAGGCCTATTGAAACTCATACTCTGCCACCACCACTAGATTTCGGTCAGTTGCCACTGACAAGGCAAATCGCAGTATACTTTGACAGTTCATATTACCAGCCAGGATAGAGTGCTCGTTTGGTTGGAGGGAGGGGGCCTGCCTGGGCTAGTTTTTGATGAGTTTGGTGCAGTGGTTGGTCAGCTTCCGTTTGCGCCTGCGCAGATTTACGGGGGTGAATTGTTGACCACAGGGGGATGGGCAGGCGATTCAAGAACACACGCTTTGTCCGTTCCTTTGTCGTTTCTGTTTGGATTGCCTTGGGAACGTAACCTTATTATATAAGAAGCTGTCTGATGATGTCACGCCACTGGGTACGCGGAATCGTGTGGTCACTGACGTCATTGAAATATGTATCACAGCATTACCAATAAAGGACTTTAACGTCTGAAATTACTTAGCATTTTCTCATTCTATATATATATATATATACACATATATATACATATATATATATATATACACACACACACACATATATATATATATATATATATATATATATATATATATATATATATATATATATATATATATATATATATATATATATATATATATATATTTATATATATATATATATATTTATATATTTATTTATTTACGTAAAGCACGGAGCGTATGTGTATAAACACTCACGCACCGTACTGTATTATGGCAGTATTGTGTTAGCTCAATGTACAATAACAGAGCCGTTATATGCAAAAGAAACCAAAGAACGCTTACAAACTCAAACAGTCTTTATTTACTTATAGTGTTTCATCGTCACCTTTTGGTGGGATTATTCAGAGCCTAATAAATACAGTGTTGAGTATAAACTCCACAAAGACCTAGTCACACGAACAATCAGAATAAAAATAGGGAGATTGGAGATGGCGAACAAAGAGGTGCATGCTGGGGTTGTCAAGCATCTCTGCTAAATGCCAAGGAATAAGCGGATTCAACAAGATGAAGATATATTAGATGGCACGCAAAAGCAAAGAATGTAAAAGCAAAAAATGCAAAAGCATAAAAAAATACATAAAAGATACAGACAAAGGTTAAAACATAATATAAATTATAATAAAGTAATAAAAAATATAAAAATAATAAAGATAATAAAATAAAATAAAATAAAGTAAAATAATTTTAAAAAATTAATAAAATATAATGAAAAATAATAAAATAATAAACGATAATGAGATAAGATAATATAATAATATAATAAAATTAAAAATTAAAAAGAATTAAAAATATATAAAATAATTAAAAAATTAAAAAATTAAGAAATTAAAATAGGACAAAAAATTTTTTTTCATAAAAAAAATAATAAAATTAAAAATAATAATAAATAATAAATAATAAAAATAAAAAAACTTTACCTAAGAGAAATTCTTTAAAATAAAGAAATAAATGCAGAAAGAAGAAAAAAGTTACAAGTTATAAGCACATAGAGAAGCCTAAATAGTACAAGCGCAGGTACCTAGTAACACGAGTGAGAAGGATCTCGGTAACTTATATATAAGCGTTAAGAGGTCTTTTTGATACATCCCGGAAGACCACAGTAATCCGAATCACCACCATGATATACAAGGTATATTGGTAGGTACCAGAATTAGGTAGCCAATGGGTGCTCACAAGCATATAGGAAGGTATCATAAAAGCACAAGCCTTACACAAGCAAAATATGGTTATTATAGGGTAGGGCTGAGTAATACAAGTAAATAGACAGTCACGGTATAAAAACAAGCTATGCACAAGTAGATCGGGGTTATTGTAAGATAGAGCTGAAGCTATCTTATTATATTAGTTGCTGTAAAATAACCGGCAAAGTTATTACTCATGCATATTAGCAACACAGGCTAGACCAATTGGTTACATATTTCCCAATATCCACGGGTTAAACAGAAGTAGTAGGATATTAAACGTAACAATCACATCCAAACCCATGAAATTACATGCTGGATTAATACAACAAATAACCACTCTATGTAAAAAATCAGAGGCCGTACATTAAAAATGGTTCAAGAATCAGTTCCAGATTCAATTCCAACCAAGTCTCCATACACCATCCAGTCCCGAACATGTCAATACAATTTCTGGCAACAGCGGCAGCGATCCATGTGGCTAACCAGTCTAAACAAAACAGAAAGGAAAACAACTCAAGTGCCCAAGTCATTAAATCCGCCAAATACCTTAGCATATTTGCTAGGTAGGGTCAAACCCAAATATATATTCAGAGATTAAAGAGAATAAAAACAGAAATAAAAATAAAAATAAAAATACAGCCTACGTACCACTTAAATTAATTCTGGCTCAAAATAACATGTTACTTTATTTAGCGTCACTAAAGATGCTGGGAGGTGGTTGAGCATGTCAAGGTCGTCCCTTATGCATCTTTTTATGTGTTTTAGGAAAGGTTTAAGCAGAATATCTAGGAAGTTGCTTAGGCGGTGGGTTTCACATGTGGTACCTGCTATTATGGGTCTTAATTTAAGGTCATCAGGAGGGGGTATATTGATGTAAACGTCTGTGGCTTGCTTGCAGGCCCTGCCTATTACTTTGCTTTTGTGTGTGTCTTTGAGATACCGTAGAAAAGGCTGGTTCTGCTTTTGAAATTGGTGATGTAGTTGTATTCCTTGTCTGTAAGGCCTTCTTTGTAAAGGGTTGTTAGGGATTTTAGGTTTCTCATTATTTTCTGCTGTGTGTAGTGTTGGGCCTTTTCGTAATATGTATGGTTTTCTAGAGTTGAGAGTACTAGAGTCGTGTAGTAATATGTCCTCATAAGGACCACTGCACTCCCTTTATCTGCCTCTTTGATTGTTAGGGTTTTGTCATTCTTTAGACTGTTAAGACCATTCCATTCTTTTTTGCTTAGGTTTGGTTTTTGTTCATGTCTGTGTAGGTGGTGTTATGGGTAATTAGTAATATGTTCGCAGAATTGATCGCAGAATTGATCGAGGAATTTGTTCTTGCCTTTTGGTGGGGTGTAGTTGCTTCTATTTATATATATATAACGAAGGAGATGTGGTAAGGAATTCTAATTTAGTCCAGAAATAGCCGTCGAAACGGCTTGAGCTCTGCCGTCGGGGTCATACTTTTTCATATATATATATATATATATATATATATATATATATATATATATATATATATATATATATATGATAACTCTATTCGATTTGTGATGTTTTTGCATTCTTGCAAAAATATACACAACTGAATTTATTCGCCTGATATAGGGGCTGCCTCCCTTGCCGATCCCCACGTGGAGTCAGCAATAGTCAGTCCTTGTATTAATATTGAACTAAAACCTGTTGAGAAAGTGGCTTCCTTGTTCAATCATCTTACCAGAAGCCTGACATTATTTATGTAAGCGGACGGTACTTGATTTAGGAGCCGCAGAAACCCAAATACTGGATGTTACTAACCTTCCAGGGTCCGGGTAAATTTTCAATACCCGAATTACTTGATCGTTTTTTGGGCTATGCGAATTATTGTTTAACCATCGTCTCAGTGTGTTTGGCGTTTAACGTTTGTTATAGCTCTGGTTCATCTGAACCATTGAGCACTTGCCTCACATCTCGGAGGTTGTTTTTCGTTATTTCGTGGGCCGAAATGCGAATCTCGATAATTTATGTTTATATATATATATATATACATATACATATATCTTTAATTTTCAGTTTTTAATTCCTATTTTTAGTTCCTATTAATTCTTTTTAATTGTAATAATCAACATTTGATAAGATGAATTTTAATAAAACATTGAAACCGGTAATACTTTATATACTTTATATACATTATAAAACCTTTTTTTTTTAAGAATTGTCCTTCTCATTTTTTCAATAATGTCATCTTTTCAATAATGTCACTTTGACGAATCAAAGAAAGGAAAACAATGAAAAACAGGCCCTAAAATATATTTTCCGTGCTATTTCCAACTTCACCTTTTCTCTATATCCACTGTTTTGTATAGAACCTTACTTCCGTTTTCTAATATATCAAACTATACAAATCCGGGAAATGGTACTGGAACCTGACAACACAACTACAAATATAAATGAGAAAATCCTTAAAGTTCTACAAGACATAAACGGGAAACTCCCAATCCTTACAGAAAAACTTGATAAACCACAAAACCCTACACTGGCCGATAACAACGAAGACAGTATTACCACAACCAATAACCAATTCAACCTAAACATACAGCACTTATGTAACTCCATGGAAAAACTTATAAAGAAACCTCATACCACATTAAAAACAAAATTGGACACTTTTGGACAAAACAATTGAAAACAAGAAAATTCACTTTCTGGAATATGGTGAAAAATATGAACAAAGCTGGAATTTATGAAAAATGGATCAACTCCACACCACTAATCTTACCCCGTAAATTCCAAATAAAACCCTTAACTAATGAACCTGAACAAAGGAAACTACGAGAACAAATGTCACTCAACAAAATAAATATGGAAATAGAACTCTTAAAATTAAGAGCCACCTCCAATGAACAAAAATACCAGGATATTGACCAACAAATTGAAATAGAATGTGCTAAACACACTGAGGGACCAACCCTACAATATTTAATTAAATCATGGAAACAGGACTGCGAGAATGCAGAACAAAAACGATGGGAAAAATCTGAAAATTGGTTCCTCAAATATGAAGAGGATTTCAAAGCAATGCATCACAGATAACCCCTTTATAAAGAAATTAAACAAAACAAGAACCCCTCAGAAACATGCATACTTCCAACCCCAGCACATATAAACCACAGTCAAAACCCCACTCTACACAGACCATATACAACCAACTGCAGCAGAAGAAACATACCCAACCACCACAACATAGGTATCCACAAAAATATCTCCTACAGAAACCAAACCCCAAAACAACATAGAACTAACCTGCAACACAAACACCATACACTTCAGAAGAAACCCACACACACCACATGAAATCCCAACAAAACCTTCCCACATTAACAACTACAACATGTATCACCCCCAACACTACAAAAAACAACCCCACAACATCAACACCATGCATCCCAGAAAGAATTATCCCAGACCACATGAACCCATAACAGAACTCTTACACAATAACAACTACAACAGATACCACCCCATCACCACATTAACTCTCATAAAAAACAAACTACAGACCCACACAAAACAGACTACAATTACAACCAAAACAACATTCCTTTTTTTAGGAACAAGACTAAAATACCAGCACACCCGATGGCCTCCACTCATGAGAAACCGAAGATAATTAACCTTTCAAAGATATCACTAACTAACACACAAATTAACAAAGTAAGGGACTGAAATTTACACCCACACCACAAAAATCTAACTTCTGACCTCATGGAATTCTGCCGAAAACTCAAACTAATAGAATACTTCTCCAATGACACCAACACTGATGACGAATCAATAACCAGAAACAAAAGTGATTTCTGCCCACAGAAAGGGGGGAACACAGCACTGGACACCTACTGCGAACGCACCATCAACTGTCTCTATGAACAAATTGCAAATAAACACACGAAATCGAACCTCTACAAACACGAATGGAAAGAATTATTCACACTGCGAAATAACACTGAAATATCCATCAAAGAAGCCGAGAAAAGGAACTCTGTGGTCATTATGGAAACTGACTACTATAGAGACCTGGCACTCAAAATCTTAGACGACAACAAGTACTAAATAAAAAACCCCAGTAAACTACAAACAAACTAAAACAATGAGGAACATCCTAGCATTACTACAACAAAACCGCAGTAGCCTAACCACAAAAGAATTTAAATACATAAGGCATTTCAAATGTAATGCAAGTGCTTTCTACGGCTTACTGAAGATACATAAATGTAAACTCATAAACAATGCATGTGACACTTCAACTAACAAATACATACAATTAACACCACCAGAAGACTTAAAACTCAGTCCAATTATAGCAGGCCCTGCATGTGAAACCCACAGACTTAGCAACTTCCTGGACATCCTACTAAAGCCCTTACTAAAACATATACAGAGCTACATACGGGATCACCTTGATATGATGAACCACCTACCCAAAACAGTAAGTGAAAACACTATTCTTGTCTCCTTTGACGCAGTAAACCTCTACACTAACACACCCCATAACTATGGAATAACAGCAATCCAGTACTGGCTAGACACTCAACTATCTGAAATACCAACACGCATCAACAAAAACTTCATTATTGATGGACTCCGATTTATCTTACAGAATAATTTCTTTACTTTCAATGACTCGACATATCGACAAACCTCAGGGACTGCAATGGACACAAAGGTAGCCCTCACATACGCCAACTTAGTCATGGGATTCCACGAACAACAAATATACAACCAACCCCTTCTATTATTCGGAGACTCTTTCCCTTCACATCTCAAAAATCAATGGAAGAGATACCTAGACGATTGCTTCATAGTATGGCAAGAAGACATGAATACACTCACTCTTTTCAAAATATGATAAACAACATTAACAATAACATACAATTCACAATGGAATCCAACTCCAAATCCTTCTTGGATATCCTCATTTTAAAAACAGATGGGAAAATAGAAACAGACATCTTTTATAAACCCACGGACTCCAAACAGTACCTCCTCTTTACATCAAATCACCCAAAACATACAAAACTTAACATTCCTTTTAATTTAGCCAAATGTATATGCACCATAGTATCAGACCTAGTTAAACGCGAACAAAGACTAAATGAACATAAAAACACACTTACCTTAAGAGTCTTCCTACTTGACATAATTAATAACGGAATAAAAAAGCAAAATATGCAAATTTCCATCAACCCAACAATCCAAAGCACAGGACCACAAACAACACATTTCCATATGTATCCACGTTCAACCCCAGAAAAACCGAAATATTCGACCTCCTACACAAAAACCTCCCCATTCTTTTTAAAGATGAAAAAATTAAAAATATCCTAGAAACACATAAGATCATTAAAAGCAAAAGGTAACCAAAATCACTAAAACACATTCTCACTGGAACAAAGATACACAAACCAATCTTCAGCCTCACAGTAACATAATGCGGAAGAACAAACTGTGGAACATGCCTACACTTAATTGAAGGACATAAATTCACGTTTAAAGATGGCCAAACTTACACAGTGAAAAACAACTTCACTTGCAACTCGGAGAACCTATGTAATCACACGCGGTGGCTGTCGACATAACTATATAGGACAGACGGGTGTGTCATTACGCAAAAGAGTGACCATCCATCGCCAACAATCCGTGACGTAAACACAAGAAAAAATCCCTTAAGTAGCCACATTGCAGGCTGTGCAGGAATGACTCCACCCAACTTTAAAATCTCTCCTCTTTACAAGTGCTCCGATTCTTTCACACAACAACAAAGAATAAATAAAGAAAAGCTATTTATTAACAAATGTAAACCAAAATTAAATATGTAACCACCCCTATTAGATACCCCCCCCCCACACACACACACACAAGAAAATAAGAGAGAAAAAAATTGCTCATTCCAGAAGTTACTGTTTGAGAGCCACTACTGATACTCTGCTCTGTTTTTTGTTTTGTTTTTGAAAGAATTTTTTAAGTTTTAAGAATTTTTTTTATTTTTTTATTTTTTTAATTTCCCACCATAAAGGGACCTGTGACAGACAGGCTGAAAAACACACACACACACACACACACACATACACCCCCCCCCACACACACACACATGTGTCTATTGTTATATATATATACACCCTCACACTATACACACACTCCCTAAAACCATATTCCAATATTCCATATTCCAATTTCGTTTACAACCTTACTGCTGTCATAGAATTTGTCTCTAGCTTACAATTCCCCATCCCCATTTGAACCCTTGACCAGTCAATTAACACAATCAGATATACACACACATATTTACAGAATATTTCCTTTGCCACCAAAAAACAATTTTGTTCTGTGAAGAAACACAACAACCAACACTACTGCTACTATCATGACCACACACCTCTCTCTCTATACACAAGAATTCATTCTCCATTCCACTTCTGAGCAAGGAAGATGAGAAAAAACAAATTTCGTATTTCTAAAGAAACACCGTTTTAGGAAGCCCCCAGCTTCTGCTGGACACCACCAGAGGACGTTGGCCCCGGTGTTTGCATAGCTACGGCTTCCTAAAACCGTGTTTCTTTAGAAATACGAAATTTCTAAACATATTTTTATAAAGCTATGCTTGAAGCGAAATACTATATATATATATATATATATATATATATATATATATACGTTATTCCGGGTTGAATCGGAGGTAACCACAGTAAGTAAGGTACTCAATACATTGCAGAGTATAAAAGTTTTAATATAGATGAGATTTCTAAAGAATGAAACAGTTCTAGTCCTGTAGAATCTCATCTATATTATATATATATATATATATATATTATATATATATATATATATATATATATATATATATATATATATATATATATATATTTCGTTTCCGAATTTGTTTAGCAAGATTCTTTATCTGAAAACGTGTGTTGAAACCGATATTGTTATACTTTGGGAGGGAACCAACCAACCAACCGGAAATTTATAAATTTTTCTTTTTAAAGAAATTTATTTAATTTTTTTTATTTATTTATAATAAATTAGAGTGAAAGCAACTGGTGCGTGTGTTTCTTATTGGCAACATGACCCTCCCAAAGTATATCAATATATATATTCTTTTACCTGTTCCAGCCATCTGGCTGAGGCCATGCTGTGGCACCATATATATATATATAATCGTTTTGGAATCCTCAACAATGCTCCGGGTAACAGAATCAGGTGGTAATGAGAGAAAGATGTATATATATATATATATATATATATATATATATATATATATATATATATATATATATATTTCTCTCATTACCACCTGATTCTGTTAACTGGAGATTTAGACATTGAAAAGTCTTGGAAGAGATACCTTGACAACTGTTTCATCATCTGGACAGAATCTCTAGATTCTCTGGATGAGTTCAATATCCTCCTGAATAACCTACACCCATCTCCCCAATTCACAAAAGAGATGAGTAGTACCAAATTACCATTCCTAGATATAATGGTAATCAAAAACGACACCACCATTACCACGGATATATACTATAAACTCACAAACACCCATCAATATCTGAATTTTAAGTTGTGCCATCCACCTCATACAAAACGCAACATCCCATACTGCCTAGCCAGAAGAATTTGTACCATTGTAGAACATACGAATACCAGGAACAAACGCCAAACAGAACTGAGAGAATTTTTGCTCAAACAAAAATATCCATCTCTACTTATAGAAAATGACATACAGCGGGCTATATAAATACCTATACAACAACTTAGGACAACCCAAGGAAGAAGAAACCAAGAACTGGTCATACCATTTATAATGACACACAACCCATGTCACCAGAATATCTTCAACACTGCCAAAGCAAACCTACCGATCATTGCTCAAAGTAATGAATTAAAAGGTTTAATCACAGACCGATCTTCGACTCTTAGTAAAAGACAGCCGAAAAATTTGAAGCAATTACTAACAAAGGCAAATGATAGTCGATGTGGCACATGTCAGTTCATACATACTGGTCAATATATGAACACAAAAACTGGAAAAATATTCCCAAATGCAAATATGAACTGCAAAAGCAAAAATCTAATTTACTGCATTAAATGCCCGAATTGTGAAGAACTATATGTCGGTCAAACTGGAAATGCACTATCGGAACGTGCACGGGTGCACAGACAACAAATCAGAGACCCAAATGTCCGTCAGATAGCAACATATGGTCAGAAAATATTTATAATATTTCCATTCTACAAATTAAACAGGCCAAGTGAAATCAAGAGAAAAATTAAAGAAAAGAATGTTATTGATAAATTCCAACCCAAGCTAAATGAACGATAATAATGCTTAGGGGGTATTACTCCTACTATGACTACGCCTACGACCATGTTGACTACCACCACTAACAACAACAACAACAATAATAATAATAAAAGTGATGTTGATGGTGATGATTACTGAAGATTTTTAATAAAAACCCTAGAAAATGCTATTTTCATCATTTCTAAAAATAGCAAAACAATTGATGCTTTGGATCGGGTCAAATAGAAGTCGTTAGACATGCTCAACCAACCGTGACGCCTAAACCAATCAGCTTTAGTAATCTAGTGAAACTACACACCGATTGGTCGAAATGCAGCTTGCAAAACTTAACATTCTGTAGCCCCTTTTTACTGTATATAAGGCACATATTTAGCCATCTCATTACAGTTGAAAATTGCAAACTTGACTGTCACCACTGAATATGAACCTGAAGATTGCGAAAGCATGAAAGTACTTGTTCAATTAACACTTATTCTACCATACTTTTTCATTATATCATTATAATTTTAAATGATTCTAAATAAAATGAGTAAATCAGACAAAGTTGGAATTCCTTTTATTAATATATATATATGTATATATATATATATGCGTCCAGATATAGCCGTCGAAACGTCTTGAGCTCTGCCGTCGAGGTCCTGCTTTTCCTATATATATATATATATATATATATATATATATATAGTCGTTTTAGAATCCTCAACAATGCAGATGGGTAAATCTCCAGGTAACAGAATCTGGTGGTAATGAGAGAGAGAGAGAGATGTAAGAGGAAATGTAGAATGAGACGTAGAGAGCGTAAGAGAACGTAGGAAAAGTGTAAAAATAATAACACGAGATAGAGTTACCTTGGAAGTGATTTAATAGTCCCTATGTCTCGGATTTCACATCCATCAACTGAGGGGTTTCCAAGGGGAAAAAGTTGTGTCGGAGGACACCATTGGCCTTCGTTGTTTACTGTGTGCGTACAACTGAAATACTTTATCGGACGCGTGTGCACGCGGAATAGCTGGGGTCAGACAAAGGTCGAGGGAGTTCTTCTACACTAGAGTAGTGGGGTGGTGGGGTGGGTTTGTGTGAACGTATCATCGCTGTCAAATCCCTGAGTTCTGTCAGTGGTAGTGGGGTCAGTGGCAGGCATGGTGATAGTAGTCTGCCTGCCTGTTGTCTATCGGTCGGTGGGTTGTGGACACGATATACACACAATAACAATCGCTCGATTGTCAGTGTGTGTGTTGTTGTTCCATTTATTTACACCAGCTATCCCGTCTCACTTCTCTTGGATTGATTATTGATTTGTGGTCCGAGGGGTTTGATCCAGAGTGCCTCCTTGATCCTTAGAGTGCCAACGCTGCGTTCCGTTGCTAACACTGTGACAATGGGCCTTACGTCTTTGCTTCCGCATTTGATTACATGTTTTCGGAAAGGCGAGACCCTAGTGTTGATGTGCTCCTTGATCCGGATATGTAGTTGCCGGGTGGTGCTACCGATTTAGAATTCATTACACTTGTCACATTCGATCTTGTAAACGATGCAGATGCGTAAGCAACAGTTCGTCTGATGTATCGGACAGTTGCTGAGGGAACACGCGTCAACCAATTTGTCGGGTTTCCTGGAGAGGCATCTCCGTAAGGGGGGCCCTGAGTGGGCCAAGTGGACGTCGAAACCCTTCCTCCGTATGGCCCTCCGGATAGCGCTGGTGGTTTCTTCGCCCAGGTGCGGGATCTTAAGGAAACACTTGCCTTTCGTTTGTCTGCCTCTTGTGTCTGGTGTCCCTTACTCTCTTTGCAAATGATGTTGGATATCCATTCGTCTCCAGCACCCTGTGGAACCGCTTGGGGTGGGTGACACCACTCACAGGATCGCTGCATCTATTTTTAATCGACATGATCTCATTTGTGATGTATCCTCTTTTACCACTGTTAGGGAGGGCAGATTTGTAGTGTATGAATACGTCCCTGCAGGCCGCCTTGCGGTAGAAGTTGGTGTTGATCCCTCCATGTTCCTTGATTCGGAAGTCGATGAGGGCAAGGGATCCGCCGTCGTTGGGGTGCTCAACGCTGAAGTCAATATTCTCGTCCGTATTGCTGAACGTCTCGTAAATCCCATTCACCTTCTCCCGGGAAGATGTGAGGATGAGGATGTCATCCACGTATCTTGAGAAGAAGGCGACAGCGTTGGGGTGGCGGGTGTTGAATGCCTTGCATTCAAGGCTGTCCATATACGAGATCGCTAGTGCACGCGACAGGCTTGTACCCATGGGTAGCCCTGAGGTCTGCCGGTATGTGTGGTCGAGAAAATTGAAATATGTGTTCTCAACGACAACGGACAGGAACTGGTGGATGTCGGTAGGGGTGAGCCCGAAGCAGTGTAGGTTGTTACCCGGAAATTTACCCATCTGCACATCTGCATTGTTGAGGCTTCCAAAACAACTATTTTTAATATTCCACAATGCTTCAAGCAAACTTTAACACTCTCTTATATATATGTATATGTGGGTGTGTATATGTAAGTATGTATATATATATATATATAAACGTACGTGTGTGTGTACGTGTGCGCGTGAATAGATATGTGTATATATATGTATATATATATATATATATATATATATATATATATATATATATATATATATATATATATATATATATATGGGGAGGGGGGGTATTTGTGAGTGTGTGTATATATATACATATATTTAAGTGTGCATGTGTATATATATATATATATATATATATATATATATATATATATTAAGATAAGCAGAACAAGTAAAATTCAATCAATTTTTTAAAATACATTAAAAAATATAATATAAATATTTACCTCTCCTAGTGGCCCTTACTGATCAGTTTCGCTTTGTAAAACCTCATAAATCCGATGGATTTATGATGGAAAACCAAAGCTCATCAGAGAAGCATTTTCCCTTCCTAGGGCTAAACGTCCCAGGAACGACAAAATATATAACCTCCTGCCAGCTAATAAAGGTCTGAAAGGTCGTAAAAGTGACCCGTATGTAAACTGGACCGAAATATATATATATATATATATATATATATATATATATATATATGTGTGTGTGTGTGTGTGTGTGTAAACGTATACCCTCTAAGTGATTACTTTGATTTATTTATCTTCGCTCATTTTTATTTATTTTATTATTTTTGCTTACTTTACACCTCTTGTCTCTCTCCCATGCCTACCTTTTCTGCTTCATCTCTATTAGTGTAAAACAGTTGCCTTTAGGTTTGAGTAGATAGCGGTAAGAAAATCTTTTCTGCAAGATGCAGCGACCTCACCCCGAACTGATGAAGTGCAGTATTTTATGAGCATAATAATTGTTTCTACTTTGGGAACAAGGCCAGCAATTATTCAGTGCATTACTGGTACTTTAATTTATCGACCTCGTAAGGATGAAAGACAAAATTAACCTCGGTGGGATTTAAACTCACAACGTAAAGGGGCGTAACTATGATAGAAAACATGGCGTCCGACCTCAGCGCTCGTAGACTGATGTACTTTTAAAAAGACGCAATGTTTAGACAATTCACAGAGGCAATAAACATAAATGAATTACAACCAAAATTAAATAGAAAACATGAGTGGAACAGCAACATCACAACTTACAATTAAGGACAAAATGAAAACACACACGCACATAGTACAAACAAACAACCAGTAACATGTAAATAAACAAATAAATAAACGAATATAAACACACACAGACACCCGGATGTAACACATGCGCAAACTAAGCACACAACACACACACAAAAACAAGATGGCGTAGGACAGAAGAAAGGAGAGCACAAAAAACAAAGAAAAGAATCCCCAGTCACTGAAGAGGTCACAGAATGTGTGACGAAAGAACTTTGACAATATATAAACAACCATCTGGTTGTGGAACCAACCAACCAACCGGAAATTTATAAATTCCTAAATTTATTATAATAAATTGAAGTGAAAGCATTTGGTGCGTGTGTTTCTTATTGGCACCATGACCCTCCCAAAGTATAACAATATCGGTTTCAACACACGTTTTCAGATAAAGAATCTTGCTAAACAAATTCAGAAACGTAATATATATATATATATATATCAAGTAAGTATGTTTTGAAACAGTGAGCGAGTTTGAAATTAGAAAATATATAGCTTTCACTGTATTTTTAACTAAAGGAATTTTAGCTTGATAACGGGGTTTAGAACCCTCAGATAAATGGAAAAAGATGAGTATTGACGTATATATATATATATGAGAACAAACGGGCTGTGCGGTTGCTGGATAAGGTGGGGGTCTTGGACATTTCAACGCATTTTTTAAAGACAATATGTCTCACTCATGTGACTTTATATATATATATATATGGTCACATGAATATAACAATTTCACAGTTAAAAGACTAACATTTTTACACAATTGATACGTGTTTCGCCAATGCACAGGTGAGCAGTATCTAGAATTGCTACTCCGATGGGACCTATCGGAAAACTCAATTTCCAATACCTTTGCGTCTGCATCGTGGTAAATCGGCTCCTCGGAATTTAACAATGTTTTCATCTGTGCGAACGCCAGCACCAACAGTTTTGCAAGAGATGTCAACATGAATGTTGGGTGTGGTTTTTTACCACACCTAATCTGATATATATATATATATATATATATATATATATATATATATATATATATATATATATATATATATATATATATATATATATATGACAAGTAAGTATGTTTTGAAACAGTGACCAGGTTTGAAATTAGAAAATAGAATACCTTTCACCGTATTTTTGACTAAAGAAATTATAGCCTGATAATGGGGTTTAGAACCCTCAGATAAATGGAAAAAGATGAGTATTGACGATATATGTCAACATGAATGGACCTGTTATTTTTATCTAGAGACATTTTTTCCAATTCCAACCCGCCCGTCCCCTCAATCTATCTTATTTCTCATTCTTTCTTCTGATGAAGAACTAGCGTCCGAAACGTTAAGACCCTCTTCCTGCTATATCGAGTTACGCCCCTTTATGGTTTGAGTTCAAATCCCGCCGAGGTTAACTTTGCCTTTCATCCTTACGGGGTCGATAAAATAAAGTACCAGTAATACACTGTGATAATTGCTGGCCTTGTGCTTAAAAGTAGAAACAATTATATTCTTTTCTAGAGGTGTGGCTAGTATTGCTGTCATGTGAAGTCATTGACTCATTGTGTGGATTAAGGTTTTATGGCCATTCATTACTGCCGAGATATTTTAGGCAGATCAAAAATAATATGAAAATGTAAATTATTAAGAAAGTTTTGTGGAAACAAATTTGGGTGGTTGGGGCAGAATCTGTCATATCCATACCAATTGTTGCAATTCATCTTTCAGAAATTATTTTCCCTTTAAGTCAAATGTAAGAGATGGATAGTCTCTCCAAAGTAGCTGCACAGAGAAATTTCTCCAATTGTAGTTAAACTCTTAAATGCTTCTATGATACTTTAATTTGTACGTTTACTAAATTTTAAAGAAAAATTATGCTAAGCCTGAGTATCATTGATAAGCCATGGCCACCACTAATATATGCATATCTATATCTCTCTCTAAGTATACATATATATATATGTATATATATATATGTGTGTGTATATATACACACATATATATCTATACATATATATATATATTTATATATATATATATATATATATATGTATATATATATATATATATTGGTCAGTGTCCATGTCTCAGACCCGTACAGCAGCACAGACTCCACTACAGCAATGAAGAGGCGGAGTTTCAGGTCTTTACGAAGGTCCGACTTCCACACCGATCTCAAACTGTGGCACGCCGCCCAGGCTTTGCTCTTCCTCTCAACCACATCATCTTCCGTATTCCCAATCTTTGCTCCCAAATACAGGAAGTCCTCAACCAATTCTAGCGGCTTCCCGCCTACATTAGTGATCCCCTCTGGCTTCTCAACATTCTCTACCAGATATTTTGTTTTAGTCTCATTCATTCTCAGCCCCACACTCATCGATACAGTCTCCACCTCCTGCATCAAATCCTCTGCCTCGTTCACTGTGTTTGTCACCAGAACTGTGTCGTCAGCAAATTCAGCATCCGATATCTTTTTCGCCCTAACTCTCCTGCTCTGAGCCCGTGCTATAGTAAAGCCAGAGTCCTAGTGTTTCTCCAGCGCAAGGTGCATACAATAGTGCACTGCGATGATAAAAAGGTAGGGGGCCAATATATCCCCCAGGAGCACTCCAGCCAGTATCTCAAAGAACTCCGTCATACCATCAGGTATAATGACTTGGGCTTTGGTGGTGTAGAGCAGTGATATCAGGTCCACTATCTTCTTGGGGATTCCATAAGCCTGTAAGATCTTCATTAGGCAGTAACGGTCCACAGAATCAAAGGCCTTCCTAAAGTCAATGAAAACCATGACCGCAGGAAGGCACTTTGCTCTAGCTCCCTCTAATATCCTCCTCAGCATCAGGATGTGAGTGGTGGTTGATCTTCCCTCTCTGAAGCCGTTCTGGTTGTCCCTGAGTTTCTTCTCCATCTCAGGCTGGATCCTGTTAAGAATCATCCTGTTGAGGGTCTTTGCCACAAGTGACGTCAGTGAGATCTCCTGTAATAGTTGGTGTTAGAGAGATCTCCCTTCTTTGGCACTGGGACGATGTTACTGATCCTCCACTGAAACGCATTCAGATGGGTGCTACACGAGAATGCTGAGGATGGCTCTGAACATTAATCAGTATACACTGAGGATGAAAAACTCAGAGCTGTATGGGAGCCTCCCAAAAGTCAGCTCAAAAGTGACACAGAGGAGACTGAGGTTAGCTGGACATGCTCACCGACATCCAGAGTTGACATTGCACTCAGTGCTCCTGTGGGAGCCCCTACATGGACACACTGGAAGAGGAATACCAAGGTTAACGTATGTTGATGCCCTAAGGACATGTTGGAGACGCAGGACATGGCAGCGATAATGAGGGACAGAGACCGCTGGAGAGAACTCGTCCATGGATCTCGAGAATTTTACCCGCCCTAGATATATATATGACTGTGTGTACACATACAATATATTAATGTATAATAAACACACATTTAGGCCCAGTATGAGTTTTTAAAACTGCGATCTTATCACAACTGCCACGTTATTGGACTAGGAGCTCTGAATATATGTATTTCTAAATCGTTAATCCTCAAGTAATGAAACACCGGAAAGAGTCTTTTATTGTTTACATCTTATTTACATCTTATTTACATAGTGTGTTTACATCTTATTTACATAGTGTAATTCGAAATAAAATCATATATGAACGCATATAAAATATGTTTATGTGTCACGATCTGAATTCAAATCCGGCCGAGGTTAACTTTGCCTTTCATCCTTACGGGGTCGATAAAATAAAGTACCAGTAATGTACTGGGTTATGCTGGCCTTGTGCCTAAAATAGAAACAATTAATATCTCTCTCAGTGAATTTTTAATCTGTATTAATTTAAAATATCATATCATATACAGTATGTATAGGAAATAAATATTTCCTGTATGTACTTTATATGATGCAATAATATTTTATATTTGAAACAAAAATTGAAGGATTTATTACATGTTGAAACACCCTCGTGACCTTTGGTCCACTGTATAATCTCAACTCCCAGCTAATTCCAAACTACAAAATCACTAACCTTACTCTAACCCTTATCTTTAGTACTTACCGTACTTAACATTAGACCTAAATGTAATCAAACAATTAATAACAATCTTCAGTAAGAAACCTAAGAACTACCATTGGCAAATGACACCAATAATGACCCTAACACTAACCTTAAAAATAACCCAAAACGTAAAACGAAATCCTTATATGCTTACTCAGACAATTGTTGTTCTATGTCTCAAATAACATATTTTAATCGGAATCTTGTAATTATATTACAAGATTGGATGCTTGATGTTTTATATATATATATGTGTAATCGTTTCGTTCTGTAGTTTGTCAAATTGGTTCTGAACAAATTTTTGTCGAATCAGACGATAGTTTTTTTTATTTCGTAATGCCACCACCACCAACAGATGGCAGCTATGTATAGAAAGCTGTAGGTGCCCGACATACATTTCAAACACTTCATGACATCACTGACATCATTGGCCTTTGAAGAGGTCACCATCACCTGACTTTCTATGTATGTGGTTGAATGTTCGTATATGTGTTTACGTGTGTGTATGTGTGTATGTGTATATACGTATGTGTGCTTATATATATATATATATATATATATATATATATATATATATATATATATATATATATATATATATATACATACATACATACATGCATACATACATACATACATACATACATACATACATACATACATACATACATACATACATACATACATACATACATACATACATACATACATACATACATACATACATACATACAGTGAGACAAACACATATAATGTTTCGTTTAAAAGTTAATTAGCCCTCTGACATATTCTTTCGTATTTTGCTATTGTACAAAAACCTTCGTTGACTAGAGAAGAAATTATCTATTGTGAATATATATTCTTCACATTGTAATATTATTATCATTATTATCATTATTATCATTATCATTACTAATGCTGTTGTTGATATTCGTGTTGTCGTCGTTGCTACTACTAATATTGTTGATGCCGTCGTTGTTGTTACTGCAGTTGTTGATTATGTTATTGTTGTTGCTGTTGTTATTATTGTTACTGCTGTTGTTGTTGATTGTGTTATTGTTGTTACCGTTGTTATTGTTATTGTTGTTGTTTTTGTTGATGTTGTTGTTCTTGGTGGTGGTGGTGGTTTCTATTGTTGTTGTGGTGGTGGTGTTGCTGCTGTTGTAATATTTCCAAGTTTTCCCCACTTACTAGTTATCTGTCATTACGACAAACTAATGTGATTTCCTTTCTAGCTTTGGCTCAAGATTAGTCAAAATGAGAGGGAGTGGCACTGCTTCTACCAACCACCCAATTAAGTACTTGTCTGGTTCACATTTTATCGAAGCCTCCTACTAGTCACGACCTTTGATGACTAAATGGCAAATTCGGCGCTTGTGGGAGTTTTGAACTCAGAACAAAAAGGAACCAAGCAAGATGCTCTCCTCATTCTAGTATTCGCTGTATTGAAAAATAAATAAAAGAATAATTAATTAATTAAGAAAGAAAGAAAGAAACAAACAAACAAACAAAAAAAGATAGAAAGAGAAATATAAAAAGAAAGTAAATACAAAACAAAAAACTGTTAATATGAAAATGGCTAAGGCGGTGAGTTGTTAGAAGGTCATATAATATGATTTGCAGTATTCGTTTGGTTACTGCGCTCTGAGTTCAAAACCCGCTTATGTCAATATTGCTTTTCATGTTTTCGAGGTCGATAAAAAAAGAACCAGTCAAGTGCTGGGATCGATTCACCTAAGCAATGGCAATCTGGAGTGATAATCACAATTTTCAAAAAGAGAAACTAGAGAGATTGTTCTGAATATAGAGAGATCTCCTTGTTAAACCTCCCCAGTAAAGTCTATGCTAAGTGCCTGGCAAAGAGATGCAGGAAGATTGTCGAGTCCAAGCTAGCTAATGAACAGTATGGTTTTAACACCGGAGGGAGCACAGCCGACCAAATATTCACACTGCAGCAGGTCTTGGGAGTATTGCAGCCGTGGGAGTATTGCATATGGCCGCGTTCCTCGGGACCTGCTGTGGAAGGTTCTGCAGTAGTATAGGATAGATGGTCAGTTCCCTACTGCCCTGATGTCTCTATACGAATGCCCGAGTATTTTTGATCGGATAAATGGTGCTAAATCGAAATCATTCAATGTGGGAGTCGAACTCCGCCAAGGGCACGTACTGTCACCTCTCACTTCTCCTGTTCGTTATTTTCATGAACAGGATTGACATGCGCAGCTGGGCTGGAAATTATATCACGACGGGCAGGTGTAAAAACCAGTCGATTGGAATTTGCAGACGACATGGTGCTACTTAACTCGACAGAAGGTGACCTCCGACTTACACTTGATAGGTTTAATGCTGAGAGCTGCGTTGCTGGAATGAAAGTTAGTGTTGTGAAAACTGAGACACTCGTCCTCTCAAGGAAGCTTGTGCAGTGCACTGTACATGACTGGATTTTCACTGAAGCAGGTGGAGAAGTTCGAGTATCTCAGGCCGTGATCACGAGTGATGGAAGGCAGGAGGCTGAATTAAGTGCAAGAATTGCAGGAGCTGGTGCAGTAATGCACCAGCTTCAGCATTCAGTAATAAGAAGGGGGTAGGTAGGTGTAACAGCCAAACTCGCTATATTCAATTTAATATTCATGCCGTCCCTTACCTATGGTCATGAGTCTTGTATCATGACCAAAAGAATACGATCACGAATACCAGCGGCCGAAATGGGGTTCCTTCGAAGGGTCTTTGGAGTAACGTTACTCGATAGAGTGCATAGCTCGGAGATCAGGGAATCACTCCAGAGAGAACCGCTACTTCTCCTAATTGAGAGATCACAGCTCCGATACTATGGGCATGTGATTAGAATGTCTCAATAAAGAATCGCTGGACAGATTCTACGGGCAAAACCAACCGGCAAGAGACTCTAGGGTAGACCCCGAGCAAGATGGGTGGATAACATCCATGAGATTGGGGTTTCAGCCGGATCAGTTGGAGATACTTGCTTCTGAGAAGACTTGATGAAATGAGTGTTTGAGGAAGATATTTCTGTAATTTACCATAATTAATGTTATTATAATATCAAGGCATGTGGATTGGCAGTATCGGTAGAGGGTCGGACGCCATGCTTTCCAGCATAGTTACGTCCCTTTACGATCTGAGTTCAAATCCCGCCGAGGTTGACTTTGCCTTTCATCCTTACGGGGTCGATAAAATAAAGTACCAGTAATGCACTGGGTAATTGCTGGCCTTGTGCCTAAAGTAGAAACAATTATAATATCAACGGCACCACTGTATATATTATATCAGGTGTATACACCATTTCCTGTTTGAAACTAAATCCCAATCATATCATAGTTTGTCAACCTCAAGGTGAAACTTAATTCTGCAGTCCGGATGTTTTAACGAAATTCAGAGCTGGATTTAATCAAATTTTCAATAATATGCAAATTCAAATAATTCAAGATAATTTGAAGTTTCTATTTCCACAACGAATAAACATTTAGAAAGCCTTCTAGCAATGAATATTAAAAAGCTGACAGCCAGCGCCGTCTAGCGGATTGCAGCTGAAGTAGCGGAGACAATTGCCAACACGTTTCTGGCTCAGACCGTCATCAGGACAGTGCTTCTCCCGCTCTCTGCTGGAATTTGAAACAGACGATATCTATAGATTTTGATTTCAAATCTTATATCTATAACATAAATATTTCATCGGATGAGCGAACTGGACGTTTCTGTTAGAATCGTCTAATTTCATGAAACCTTTGGTAATGGAATAATTATATTGTGTTGTTTATTATATAATTATATATATAATTATATATATATATATATATATATATATATATTTATATATATATATATATATATATATATATATATATATATATATATATATATATATAGCGATGAAATACCAATGAAGGTTGGAAAATCACTGATGAAGGACTATTTTTATTATATGTAACCCATGTGCAACCAGGCAGTATTCATTCTTCTCATGTTTATATATATATATATATATATATATATATATATATATATATATATATAATATATAAGAACAAAAGATGGTTAAAGGAGTTCCATGTATTTTATTATGCGCATTTCAAAAACAAACATCATCAGGCAATAATATTTGTGTTTTCATCAGATAAAACAGGAGGACATGATATGAAGGCTAAAAAACACTTGTGGATAGTGCAGTTTTAAATCAACATATGCCTTCATATCATGTCCTCCTGTTTTATCTGATGAAAACACAAATATTATTGCATGATGATGTTTGTTTTTGAAATGCGCATAATAAAATACATGGAACTCCTTTAACCATCTTTTGTTCTTATATATTATGTATACTCCAGTCCTACAAACTGTAGAGTGCTTCTTATCCGATATCTGCATTGCTTTATTGTACTACAATAAAACTCACCTCCTACATACATATATATATATATATATATATATATATATATATATATATATATATATAAGCACATAAACACATGAATACGCAAGCACACCCATAAATGCAGAATCGATTCTACACACATACAAATGAACCTACATTAGACAGCAATCCCACATACATATGCACACATACACATGACCATATATATAATATATATTCGCCAACCCATATAGACACATATATAAATTCATATGTACACATATACAAAAATTAAACATATATGCACTTACATAGATACACAGTACACAGACATTCACATACATATATATATACACACATGCACACCCACATATTCACATAATCATTTTATCATTTTACCGTGTCACAAAAGTCACCAATGACAAAGAAAGTGTAGTGGGTGTGGGGGTGACGGTGGCGGTGGCAATGGTGTCGTGACATATGACAGAAATAAAACCTATGGTTGGGAAAGTAGGAGGGCATTGTGGGTCTTGATAGACGTTGTGATGGGATGGGGTAGGTGACAATAGTGATGTTTGTATTCGTGGTTGTGTTTATAGTTTACTAGTGGTGGTGTTAATCTTGATGTCGGTAATAGTAGTGGTGGCGTTGGCGGCGTTGGTTGTGTTGGTGGTGCTAGTGGTTGCAGTTGTTGCCAAGCACCAGACCATCCCTATGCCTGTAGACCTATGCAAAAAAGCATTCCAGTCATGTAAACTCATAACAATGTGGTTAAGTTCACTTTCCAGCAACATGTTTCCGGGTAGGATTCCCCTGCACTGCACCACGAGAAAGTATCTTCTCACCAAGCGACATTGAAGCATGTCGCAGGAGTGATCCTGTTCTTAGGTGATAGATTTAAACCGTCATCCGGTATAACAGCATACTCTGGCGCTTGTGATCTTTTAATATAATAGCCTCTGTCATAAGATTTCGAATCAGGTCTCTGGTGTAAAGATTTTCTATTTTCCTCCTTTTCTTTTCATCAATTTCGAAGGTCCCGGAAAAGTTACAGGCGCTACTTTTCCTCCTCTGACAAAACCATCCCTATAAATGGGTCCCAGGTTTCATCTGAATCGAGGCATTTAAGTCAATACCGTCATTTATTCAGGCACAGTGTATCTGGAACAAAATTACTGCATGGTGTCCTTCAGTTTTTAAGACACAAAACTTTGATTTTTAAAACTTTTAACACCCTATCATGATTTAGCAACAAACATCTAAAACCGCATTTGTTGTTTCAAATGTTTATATCTTTATTACTGGACAGGCAATTGTGAACATTTTCAGTAAACTAAAGTAAAGATTATAATTCTTACTGTGAGGCAGCCTTGGTGTTGCTTTGTACTTTTGAAGAAGATATTGTTAATGCGGTTTCATGGGGTACAGGAGGTTAAGAGTTAAACATGAAATAAATCTTTCCAAAGCAAAGGGCTCAAATTATGGGGCGGAGATAAAATGCAAATCTACCTCTGAGTAGAAAACAAATGGAGCAGAGCTCCCTATAATCTCTGAACACCATACAACATAACTCCAGGAAGTTACCACAAATATTTCCAATTAAAGTTTTGAGTTTGGTGACCTACCTCATAAGTCGGCCACAATAAGAGTTGAACACAATACAACGAATCAGAACAAATACTGTACGAAATCCCATCCAATTCTCTAATTATTTCTCCGTCGAGTAGTAGGTTAACTAGCCACCTCAGAGGATGTCAGTCAGGGCTGGCTTCGACAGGATTTGAACTCTGAACGCAAAAAGCTGAAAATACTCCCTAAAGCATTTCGTTCGATGTTCTAACACTTCTCCCAACACTTTACATTTGATTACTATTTCTAGCATGTCAAGTTGTGATAGGGTCGTAATGATGATGGTGGTGATGGTGGTGGTTTTGATAGAAGTGTTAGTGGTAGTTGTGATGGTTGCGGAGGTGGTGGTGGTCGTCGTCACCATAATATTGTTGTTTGTGATGACAGTGGCCATGGTAGTGTCGTTGTTGTCAGTGGTATTGGTGTTGATGTTGATGGTAGTATCGGGAGGAGGCGGTAAAGTAGAAGAACATTCCAGAGTGTGTGACGATAGGAATGCAATGTTTGTGTAGAGGTCAGGTCAAAGGTTGACATTGGGGAATGTTAAAATGCTTATTATGTTAAGTGTTGACGGTGGGAGTGACCTTTCTCTCAACAGACATGAACAAACCAATTGATATATAACAGAAATCTTTCACATTAGTCTCAACTGTCGGCCTATACTAACTGCATTTACCTCTAGTAGTCTTTCCTAGCTGTCTCTCTCTCTCTCTATATATATATATATATATCTATATATATATATATATATATATATATATACATATATATATATATATATATATATATATAGAGAGAGAGAGAGAGAGAGAGAGAGAGAGAGAGAGAGAGAGAGAGAGAGAGAAAGAGAGGGGGGGGCAGAAAGAGATAGGGAGAGAATGGTAAGTAGAGCACTCAGTTCAAAAGACGAGTTCGGTATAGAGTTATTTCCAAAATAAATTAGCAAACCATACTCGAGTACGCACGTTTCACCGAACGGATTTTCAGCCCGTGTATGGCTGCAGTAAGAACGGAAGTCTATATGAGCTGATCGGATTCTGCGCGACTGACGGCAAGAGTTTTGTGACATGGAAGACCACTAAAATTAGACTGATGCGGAGGAGGCAATTTTCGTTTGGGTAAGATTTGTGGCTATCCGGGGTCTGTCCAATTACGTAACAGATACTTCACAGCGTACGGACAGCGATTAAAAAATATCGGATCTTGTGTTAAGACAAGTACAATTGCGTAACCTCTGCAATATATTCACTCTTTCGTCAATATACAGCTTACAGGACATTGTTCCATTTCCGTGTTAGCTTTCATTTGACCAGAAATTTCCATTGAATGGAGAGATTCACGCCTATTGAGTGCCAATGTGTGGCTTGCCAGCTTTGTGGACGATCGCTTATCAGAGTGTCTAAAGTTCGTCTGATGGTTAAGGAAGCGTTCTTTAAACCGGCATACCTACATATGTTTTGACATCCTCTGTTGATTTGGTCGAGTGGATGTAACTTCAGCCTCATAGACGACTGCCGGTGTTACACTGTTGTTGAAGAGAGCATGCTTCTGGTCTTCTACAAGAGCATCTGGGTAGGGGAGAGCTCTTGGAGTTGGTGGTGATGTGGGCGTTCATATTTTCAGCACAGGAATCTCCGAGTTTTCCCCTGTGTCTATTGAAGATAGGTCTGTATTCATGTCCTGTGGAGAAGTGTTTGTCTAGGAGTGCCAAGATTTTCCTAGCAACATTGGTTCTAACTCTGAGCGAGAAGTGTGAGCAGAACCAAATTATGTATCTATTTCTATTTCCCTTTCTGCTGGTAGTGTGATTAGGAGGGGGTAAAAGTGTTATCGGAGAAGCCGCTGTTGGCTAACGCAGTGTTATATTAAGGTACCGTTCTGTCAAAGATTGCCTTGTTAGAAGAAAGATTAGAAATCTTAGTACTGATGTTTCTAATGAAGTTTTTTAAAGACCGTAGTTAGGTGACATGAATCCTAGTGTATATAAGTTAACTTTGTCAGCATGTTGGACTACAGTCCTTATTATATACTCTTCTGTTTTACTATCTCTCTCCTTTCTATAGTTTTCTCCTTTAGCTAAGCCCTCACGCACTATTCTCTCCCTTCTCCCACCCCATTTTGAATGAATATGTGTGTGTGTGTGTGTGTGTGTGTGTGTGTGTGTTATCGAAGAGCTGGGTGATTTGAAATATTTGAAAATATAGGAATCTCAAACACAGAAAATAAGTGTAACAACAGCTTATGGCTCTAAATAATAACTTAGAAATCGAATGAAATACCCTCAGAGATGGAAAAAAGTGACAAGCAGCTGCGAAGGAGTATCGAAATTCGTATCTCTGGAATTCCAGTAGAGTGCTTTAACCTTTAAACCAAGGGAGGGATTCCATCAAATCTAGGTGTCTATACCGAAAAGTTTAACATCCAAGCTGTTCAATATAACTACCTGAATTTGGCGGAATCAGACAGATAAATTAATCCACACTTATAACTGAATGTAGGACGAAACTCAGTAAAAACCATGAATGGAATAACAATCCTACAACCTAGCGTCTGAAGACAATGTAAGGACACAGAAGATATCTAAAAAATACAAAGACAGACATAACTCATCAACCTATAGGATACAAAAAAAAGAACAACTACCCAGTAACGGGCGAGAGAGACAAAAAAAAGACACTTACGCACAAAAACTTGGAGAAGAAACAAAACATTTACATGCACAGACATATATACACACATGTCAAATGCAAAAGCTCGTGGAAGTAGCACACAGACACAAACACACACGCACGCGCAGACCACATACACACCACACAAAAAAACAAGATGAAGTAAAGAGAATAAGATCAGAAAAAGGAAACAGAGGAGACACATATTCTGAATAGTATATATATATATATACTATTCAGAATATTAATAAATGAAGACATTCACATAATCAAACTATATGTTTTATTATATATATTTCGCAGGTACTGTGCTGTTTTTTCAGTACGTCCTCGTCAGATAAAATACATGAATTGATGTATGACATACCTCAACGGTCTTGATGGTTCAATACCAGTATTGGCAGTGTGTGTGTGTATATATATACATATATATATATATATATATATATATATATATATATATATATATATATATATATATATATATGTACGTTATTCCGGGTTGAATCGGAGGTAACCACAGTAAGTAAGGTACTCAATACATAGCAGAGTATAACAGTTTTAATATAGATGAGATTCTACAGGACTAGAACTGTTTCATTCATTAGAAATCATCAGGAATCTGGGTATCAAAAAGTAAATATGGTATTTATAGGTCTCTACAAGTGGTAGGAGAGGGTGGGGAGTGGGATGGGTGCAGGTCATTGGTTGATAGAGAAGGGAATTCATTAAAAGCTAATTCTACATAGCTATAGTTAATTTATATTTATTTATGTTTTTAGAGTAACAAAGGCAGACAGAATTCTATAAACAGGTTCCGGATGGCATACCATTCCTTGTCAATAAGTTTCTCTTAAGCTAGCAGATGTCTATAAAATCAGTGGGGGGTCATTCATGCTCGATAGAATTAAAGAAAAGGGAGATTCTTTAAAAGCTAAAGTCATTAAGGTTCTACTAAGTGACAAAGGTCTAGGGAATTCTGCAGACAGATTCAAAATACTGAGTGCATATCTTACTATTATCTTCGAACTTCTCTTAAACTAATCAACAATATGCCAAATCAACAGACACATTCACAAAAAAACAAAAACACCCAAAAAAACAAAAAAACAGAAAAACAAAAAAAAACCACACCTAAAAAACAAAAAAACACACATACTCACTCACACACTTACGCGCAACCATAAACACACACATAAACACATATACGAGAGAGAGAGAGAGAGAGAGAGAAAGAGAGAGAGGGAGAGAGAGAGAGAGATCAATGATGTTAAATAAATGGAAACTATATTTATAAAACCATATTTATTCTTTTATATATTATTTCAAGGGTACCAAAACTTTGGTACGCCCTCATCAGATAAAATACAAAGTTTGTTTTATAAATATTGACATATCCAGGAAGATCTTAACGGTTCAAGTTTTTCCTGGATATTTTATATCATTGAGATTATACTCCAGAAATCTGTCGAGTGCTTCGAATCAGTTATAAACAAATTAAATATTCCTTTTGCTTATATATATATATATATATATATATATATATATATATATATATATATATATATATATATATATATATATATATATATATATATATATATATATATATATATATATATATATTGTGACACACACAAAAAATTAAAAACAGCACACACACATACACACAAACATGTCTCCCATTTTTCTATTTTTTAATCTAGAAGTAACTAGCCGAAACCACCCGGACTCGTGGTCGATTCTCTACTTCACTAATATACCCATTCTGCATCATACTATGTATCTACTACTTCTCCGATTTCGGGATCGGGTGATGTGTTGTGTCCTTGAGCAAGATACTTTATCAAATACTTTATTTAAAAGGGTCTTTACCCGCATGTACAAAAATTGAAATAAATCAAAAAAATACACGTTTCCTTTTATATCAACAATCCGATGAATAATGATATCTATAATCATATTTGTAGTAATCTAGCTATTTTGTAACATTATAAAAGGATAAAGTGGAAAGCGTTGGTGGAAAAGGACGTAAGGACCATGTATGCAGATACTTTTGCATCTAAATTCAGAGAACTCCCTGAGCAAACTGGGGTCGTTAAGACAGAGTCGAGATTGTGCAGCTCAGCAGTTTCTGCTTCAACTGTTAAATGCTGCGAGCAAAAGAGGCTTGGTGTGGCACCGGATGGCAGGAGGACACCGCGGTTCAATCACGAGGTCAAAGATGCCAACTGAGCAATGAAGGAAGCCGACAAAGCTTGGCTTGGAAATAAGTCCTCCTTCTTGCACTTGCGGTACAAGCAGGCACGAAAATCGTAGCAGGGACAGTAAACGTGTCCAAAGTTAAGGCATGGGAGGACTTTGGGGTTAAGCTGAAATCCGACTTCAGATCAGCAAATAAAGTGTTCTAGCAGACCTTCACACCTGCTATCAGAACCACGCCTAGGGTTCTCCTATCTTCAGAGAGGTGCATCCTCGTGAAGTTAAGAAAATACTTTGCTGATTTTGAAACCTGATAAAAACAGCATCTTCTGATGTACACGAGGTATATCTGAGAGCGGTGACCAATATCTGAGAGGCTGTGGTCATAAGAGCAGTTAAAGAGGACAAATGTGTCAAGGCCGCTGGGGAAGGTGAAATCCGGTCCGAGGTGTTAAAAGCTTTAAATAGAGACGGTATTCTATGGATGGATCGTGTGTACTTGGTGACCTGGATCTCGGGAAAGGCACCCAAGCAATGGTAATCGGGAATGATAATCCCACTTTCCAAAAAGAGAGACAAGAGAGATTGTTCCAATTACAGAGGGATCTCCTTGTTAAGCCTCCCTGATAAAGTCTATGCTAAGTGTCTGGCAAAAAGAAGCAGGGAGATTGTCAAGTCCAATCTAGCTGATGAACAGTACGGTTTTCGCCCGGACGCAGCACAGCCGACCAAATATTCACTCTGCGGCAGGTATCCGAAAAATCGTGGGAGTATTGCCAAGAGGTATATTCTGATTGTGTAGACCTTGAGAAGGCATATGACCACGTTCCTCAGGACCTGCTGTGGAAAGTTGTACAGGAGTATATGATCGATGGTCAGCTTCTTGCTGCCCTGATGTCTCTATATAAATGCCCGAGTATTTGTGATGGGATAAATGGTGCTAAATCGAAACCATTCAATGTGGAAATCGGACTCCACCAAGGGACCGAACTATCGCCCATCCTGTTCATTATTTTCATGAACAGGATTGACATGCGCAGCCGGGCTGGAAGTGATATCACGACTGACAGGTGTAAGATCAGTCGATTGGAATTTGCAAACATAGTGTTACTTAACCGACTTGCCCTCGATAGGTTTGATGCCGAGGTCTGGAACTAAAATCAATGCTGCGAAAACTGAGTCACTTGTCTTCACAAAGAAGTCTGCACAATGCACTCTACATGTGACTGGATTTCCACTAAAGCAGGTGGAGAAGTTCAAGTATCTCAGACCCTGTTCGCGAGTAAAGGAAGGCAGGAGGCTGAATTAAGTACAAGAATTGCAGGAGTTGGTGCAGTAATAAGAAGAGAGTTAGATGTAAAAATCAAACTCGCTATCGTCAATTCGGTATTTGTACTAACCCTTACCTATGATCATGAATCTTGGGTAATGACCGAAAGAATACGATCGCATTACAAGCGGAATTAAAAGCGGCCGTAATGGGGTTCCTCCGAAGGGTCTTTGGAGTAACGTCATTCGATAAAGTGCGTAGCTCGGAGATAAGAGAATCATTCCAGTTCCGGAAATTCGTCAAGCCGGTGCTTATCCTGGTTTTCTTGGCCAGAAGCGATTGAAAGTATAAGACTCCCCCATGGACAAAACGCCCGACTGTCGCAGGGTTAAACCCAGTCATGCTAGTAATTGTTTTCAACTGGGTATACTGGAGCAACGTGAAATGAAGTGTTTTGTTGGAGAACACAACACGCAACCCAGTCCAGGGATCAACCCCACATTTTGATCGTAAGTGAAACACCCTTACCACTAGGCCGTGCACCACCACTAATTAACAAATATAAACCACACTTAAATGTTTAGGAATAATATTCTGCAAAACATGCTCGTACCAAGTGACGTGTATATGTCTAGGCTTCTTACATTTTAAAATTTAATACATAAAAACACCAGCGGTCTTTCATAGCATTCTACGATAAAATCAAAGATTAGATATCATTTAGTTACAGTAAAATCTCATGAATAACGTTACGTAGAAAACCGGTTATAGCGTTTACTGTTTCATGATATACAGTAATTAATATAATTATATATATATATGTATATATATATAGTGACGAAACATAAGTCAATTGCATGAACTCATAATCCTTTATTTACTACTATATATATTTCGATGATAGCCATTGAATGGCTATGACCTCATCAGGCAGTTAATCAGTTCTTAGATATGCCAGCTCTGTGTGTATAGTGTTGATGGTATCAGAGCCTTGGGACATATGTATATATACATATAATTAAAAAATGTGTAAGCCATTGCAACATATGGGAGGTGAAGGGATAATACCTTGGTTATATTACATGCACACACTCACCTATATATATATATATATATATATATATATATATATATATATATATATATAGGTGAGTGTGTGTGTGTAATATAACCAAGCTATTATCCCTTCACCTCCCATATGTTGCAATGGCTTACACATTTTTTAATTCGATATCTGACTTTCCTCTTCCTTTTTCTTCATTTCTTTTTTTCTTTTTACTTTGTATCATTCATGACTCTCGTGCTATAAGAGGCACCACACTTTTTCCTTGACGTCACATAAAATCTTTGTGTACTTGTTGTAGCTTAATTGCAATAAATGGATGTTTTGTCTCTCGTATTTTACTCCACTAGACAGTGCTTGGCTTGTATCAGATGTTGTGTCCACGTGTGGGCCAACAGGACTGTTGATAGGGATCAAAGCTGCCAATGTCCACCACATCGATAGCTGTATGCAGATACGTATTGGAATTGTGCTCGAAGCTAAACTCTAATTCTATGCTATTGTGGATTGGCAGTATCGGTAGAGGGTCGGACGCCATGTTTTCCAGCATAGTTACGTCCCTTTACGATCTGAGTTCAAATCCCGCCGAGGTTGACTTTGCCTTTCATCCTTACGGGGTCGATAAAATAAAGTACCTGTAATGCACTGGGTAATTGCTGGCCTTGTGCCTAAAGTAGAAACAATTATAAGTTGAACCAATTTAGCAGATTCATATGCAAATGAGATTAATCACCTCATTTACACAGACGAGAAAACTACATATTCTCGCCTGTTTTCAAGTTCAGCAGTTGCATGAGCGGGAGCGATCGTCCTGATGAGAACCAGTTCAGTTCGAAATGCATCGACGATTGTCCCCCTTGCTTTTGCTGGACACTGCCAGTTGGCGATAGCTGCCGGTATTTTTGCATAGCTATGGCTATCTAAATCTTTATTTATAAACATACCGTATTTATTTAGAAATAAGAAATTCAAATACATGTATATATATGTATATATATGTATATATATATATATATAATATATAAGATCAAAAGATGGTTAAATGAGTTCCATGTATTTTATTATGCGCATTTCAAAAACAAATATCATCATGCAATAACATTTGTGTTTTCATCAGATAAAATAGGAGGATATGATATGAAGGTTAAAAAACATATGTGGATAGTTCAGTTTTAAATCAACATATGAAAAGTAGTTTTAGATTGATGTGTGATATTGGGAAAAAATTTTGAGGGGGGGGGGTGAGGGGGGGGTGAAAAAGAGGAGGAGATGAGAGTAAAAAGTGGAGGGGGAGGAGTATAGTGAGGAAGGATGAGATAGAAGGAGAGATGGGTGATAGAGAGAGAGATAGCTTTTATAACTGAGAAAAATATATTGTTTTACATAGAGAGGTTGAAATTTTTTCCCAATATCACACATCAATCTAAAACTTCTTTTCATATGTTGATTTAAAACTGAACTATCCACAAGTGTTTTTTAACCTTCATATCATGTCCTCCTATTTTATCTGATGAAAACACAAATGTTATTGCATGATGATATTTGTTTTTGAAATGCGCATAATAAAATACATGGAACTCATTTAACCATCTTTTGATCTTATATATTATGTATACTCCAGTCCTACAAACTGTAGAGTGCTTCTTATCCGATATCTGCATTGCTTTATTGTACTACAATAAAACTCACCTCCTACGTATATATATATATATATATATATCATGAAACAGTTCTAGTCCTGTAGAAACCATTTATATATATATATATATATATATATATATATATATATATAGAGAGAGAGAGAGAGAGAGAGAGAGAGAGAGAGAGAGGGAGAGAGATCATTATATGGTGGATTGGCAGTATCAGTAGAGAGTCGGACGCCATGCTTTCCAGCATAGTTACGTCCCTTTATGGTCTGAGTTCAAATCCCGCCGAGGTTAACTTTGCCTTTCATCCTTACGGGGTCGATAAAATAAAGTACCAGTAATGCACTGAGTAATTGCTGGCCTTGTGCCAAAAGTAGAAACAATTATATATATATATATATATATGAATAAAGTTAGTCCTTCATCAGTGATCTTCCAACCATCATTGGTATTTCATCGCTTTAAAGACCATATACCTCCGGTTGGTGCGAGCAACGGCTAAAAAGAGTCGTTTGGACACGTAAATAAAGGGGACACGAGAGTGTAAACAAACAAAGATGGTGAAGCAACGAAATATATATATATATATATATATATATATATATATATATATATATATATATATATATATATAGAGAGAGAGAGAGAGAGAGAGAGAGAGAGAGAGAGAGAGAGAGAGATCATACATACATGAAAACATATATACATATATACATATATACATATATATACATATATATACATATATACATATGCATATATAATGTTGAGTCACTGTGACCTAGGTAGGTACCAACAATCAGAACTCACTTGAACTTAATGGAATTCACTTGTTTGTGTGTGTGTGCGTATTATTATGGTTGTTGATCATCATTATTATTATTATTATTATTATTATTATTATTATTATTATTATTATTATTATTATAAAAACCTGTCTATCCAGTTTTTATCGATCATTTGCTAATTGCACCATTTTAACTTATATATATATATATATATATATATATATATATATTTATGTGTGTGTGTGTGTAGGAGGTGAGTTTTATTGTAGCACAATAAAGCAATGCAAATATCGGATAAGTACCACTCAACAGTTTATAGGACTGGAGTATAAATAATATAAAATCAAAAGATGGTTAAAATAGTTCCATGTATTTTATTATGCGCATTTCAAAGACAAATATCATCATGGGATGATATTTGCGTTCTCATCAGATAAAATAGGGAGACATGATATGAAGCTTAAAAAACACTTGCGAGCAGTGAAGTGTTAAATCAACATATGTTGATTTAACACTTCACTGCTCGGGCACTGAATAATTGCGTGCAGAACGGTTTCCATGTCCTGCTCGCATCTTGGACAGGTCCTTTTGGCAGGATCTCTGCCAGGGCGTCCGTGCCTGTAGATTTTGTCTCGAACTGGTAGAGCCCCTCGGTAGCACCGCCAGGCCAGAGACCTCTGGAAGTTATCCATAGGCCCTGGACCTTCAGTCCAATACTCCGTTTCTTCCACTACCCATCTTATTTAAATGATATGATTGAAGAAATACTTTAAATAAGCAATCTATTTTTAGAAGTGCCGAAAATCAATAAACGTTAGAGTAAATTTAAAGACTACCGTACCTACAACGCACACTTTTTTTTATTTATTTTTTTTTTTTTTACTATTTTCATAGTCAAACAAAGCAACGGGAAAAATGTGGACAGCGCCACCGCTGGGCCTCGAATTCATACTTTCCAGTATGTGGACGTGTTTTAAATAAGCTGGTGAAAATGGTCGAAGTTGGTGTCCCAGAATGGTGAGATAGATTTTGTGAATGATCTGCTGATAGACGTCTGCAGGGAAAACGTCGATGTGCAAAATGGTGGAGCAGACCTTGGTCTGAACGCTTGCTACACCTTTGTAACCATCATTACTACCACTTCTACTACCCTAACTCCAGTCACCAGTAATAACACCATAGTTACAATCATCACCACCATAAATACAATCATTTCCAATACCAATTACTACAATAACTCCAATCACAACCACCATTTCCATACATACCTCTAATCTCCATTGCAACCAACTCCATAACTAAAATCCCTACCACCCCCACCATAACTATAATCAGCACTACCACCATAACACCAATCATCGCTACCACCATAACACCAATCACTACTAATGCCATAACTCCAATCACCGCTACTACCACTATTAGTACCATCACCACCACAACCATCACCACCAACCCTCCGCACAACCAACACCGACACCACCACCGACACCACCACCACCACCATCACCACCAGCCCTCCGCACAACCAACCACCCATCGCCGCCGCCGCCACGACCATCAGCCCTCCCCCACAATCGCCATCACCACCACTACCGCTAAATGTCTAGCTATGTTATTACGATCTACAACATACAAAAGCAAGACTATATTATTAGTGAGCTAAAAATTTCCCCATGAAGTGCACTACGTCACCGACTACTATTGCTACTACTTCTACTTCCACTGCCACTACTACTACCACCACCATCGCTACTATTATTGATACTACCCTCACCACAACAGCCACCACCAAGACCACTACGACTACTACTACTACAACTACCACCACTACCATCACAATCACCATTGCTACTACTTCTACTGCTGCTGTTACTGCTAACTAAATATCTGAAATATTTGACTATATATCATTAGCACCCCACACGTCTTTATTATGCTAACCACCCAGTCTTCGCCTATTATTGTTGTCCAACCGGAAGCTCCTCAGAGACGGATGGAAACCGGTGAGCGAGTGGGAAAATGATATTTGGTCTGGTCTGTTGTATATATTTACTGACGGAACAATCGTAGCACTGCACCGCTTATGTATGACTTACAAACTGATTAAAACAATAGAGGCGCTTTGCTTAATAATATCTGCCCAGTTATGTATGGGTGGGTGTATTTGTATGGGTGGGTGTATGT
>OZ024740.1:246612921-246640421 GCA_964016885.1 Eledone cirrhosa | reverse complement strand
ATTATTTTTATATGAGTCCCCAGTGTCCGCGCATCGCCTGGAGACTCGGCTGAGAATGACCTCCCTGATGACGCAATGAAATTCTCAACAGTTCATTACGTAACTGTCTTTATCCCATTGCAGAAACTAATTAGTTGGAGTGAAAATTTAAGTAATAGAGTTAATTTTTTTTAAAAAATTTATTTTTAAGAAATTTTCTTATTTTACGTCTTATATATATATATATATATATATATATATATATATATATATATATATACACACACATCCACACACACACACACACATATATATATATATATATATATATATATATATATATATATATATATATATATGTGTGTGTGTGTGTGTGTGTGTATTTTTAAAAACTCGCATATTGAAATAAGAGAAAAAATATCCAAATAGAAGTGGATGACACCCACACTTTCAAAACATTCGATCGTTGAAGAGGACAACCCTCGGTGGTACACTACCATTTCACTAATTCCCCCTTCCCCACCCCAATGTATATATGAACCTAAATACTTGAGTAGATATGTATACATATGTGTGTACATGTGAATGCATGTCTGTAGGTCTACAGTTATCTGTATGCATGTGTCTATAGCGGGTAAAATTCCCGAGAACCATGGACGAATTCTCTCCAGCGGTCTCTGTCCCTCACCATCGCTGCCATGTCCTGCGTCTCCAACAGACCAGTGTCTGTCCTTAGGACACCAACATATGTCAACCTCTGGTGTGTCCATGCAGGGGCTCCTATGGGGGCACTGAGTGTAGTGTCAACTCTGGATGTCGGTGAGCATGTCCAGCTAACCTCAGTCTCCTCTGTATCACTTTCGAGCTGACTTTTGGAGGCCCCTGTACAGCTCTGAGTTCTTCATCCTCAGTGTATACTGATTAATATTCAGAACCATCCTCAGCATTCTCGTGTAGCACCCGTCCACCATCTGAGTGAGTTTCTTGGTCAGTGTCCAAGTCTCAGAACTGTACAGTAGCACAGACTCCACTGTAGCAACGAAGAGACGGATCTTCAGGTCTTTACGAAGGTCCGACTTCCACACCGATCTCAAACTGTGGCACGCCACCCAGGCTTTGCCCTTCCTGTCAACCACATCATCCTCTGTGTTTCCAATCTTTGCTCCCAGATACAGGAAGCCCTCAACCAATTCTAGCGGCTTCCAGCCTACATTAGTGATCCCCTCTGGCTTCTCAACATTCTCTACCAGATATTTTGTTTTAGTCTCATTCATTCTCAGCCCCACACTCACCGACACAATCACCACCTCCTGCATCAAATCCTCTACCTCCTTCACTGTGTTTGTCACCAGAGACTATGTCGTCAGCAAATTCAACATCTGATATCTTTTTCGCCTTAACTCTGCTGCTCTGAGCCCGTGCTATAGTAAAGCCAGAGTCCTAGTGTTTCTCCAGCGCAAGGCGCATACAATAGTGCACTGAAATGATAAAAAGGTAGGGGGCCAATATATCCCCCAGGAGCACTCCATCCAGTATCTCAAAGAACTCCGTTATACCATCAGGTGTAATGACTTGGGCTTTGTTGTTGGTGTAGAGCAGTGATATCAAGTCCACTATCTTCTTGGGGATTCCTTAAGCCTGTAAGATCTTCATCAGGCAGTAACGGTCCACAGAATCAAAGGCCTTCCTAAAGTCAATGAAAACCATGACCGCAGCTCCCTCTAGCTCCCTCTAATATCCCTCTAATAACCTTCTCGGCACCAGGATGTGACTGGTGGTTGATCTTCTCTCTGAAGCCGTTCTGGTTGTCGCTGAGATTCTTCTCCATCTCGGACTGGATCCTGTTAAGAATCATCCTGTTGGAGGTCTTTGCTACAAGTGACGTCACTGAGATTCCCCTGTAGTTGTTGGTGTTAGAGACATCTCCCTTCTTTGGCACTGGGACGATGTTACTGATCCTCCACTGATTCGGGGCAATTCCTTTCTCCAGTGCTTGGTTACAGAACCCCAGGATGATATCATCAAAATCACACCTCTTCATCACCTCTGATGCTACTCCATCTTCTCCATGAGCGTTGCCCTCCTTGATCTTCTTGGCTCTCTGAAGCTCCTCTCTGGTGAAGGGTCCTGTCTAAATATCCAGTTCCTCAAACAGCCGCCTGATCTCCCCAGTGTTCTGGGCTCTGGAAGACGGCTCTCCTAGTAAGGCCCTAAAATGGTCCAGCCATTTCCTCTTCCTGTCCTCGGACCCTGTTCCTTGGATCTGACTCTTCCTCCCTGCGATCTTGTTGATGATAATCTAGCTCTCCTTACACCTAGACCTGTCAACCGCTCTCTCTACACTTCTGATCTTCTCTATCAGTGCCTCCTCTCTGGCCTCAGTGTAAGCGGTACAGAGTTCTTCCCTCATCACCTCCATATTCTCCTTCCGTAGGATCAGCATAGAATTGGTCCTTGGCAGCTTTCAGGTGTTCTCTGGCTGCACACACTTTTGGGTCTGCAGAGCTGACGTGCTTCCTTTTGTTCTCTCTCCTCGGCACCAGGGTCTCACTTGTTTCCGCCACTGCATTGGTGAAGTACCCGTACCTCCTCGTCACACTCTCCTCAGTCCCTCCAATCTCTCTCTCCTCTGTCTCTCCACACAGAGCACTGAACCTGTTCCTCATTTCTACTGTCAACCTCTCCTGTAGCTTATCATCTTCCTTGAAAGTTCCTTAGTCATAGATTGCTCTCCGAGGCTGATCCCTGCTCTTTCTTAAGCTCATCCGGACCTCACTCATAACAAGCCAGTGGTCACTGCCTGGTGTACTGAAATAGTTGTATGGTTCTGTGTTCAGAACACTATTCCGCCACTTTTTCCTCACCAGAATGAAATCAATCTGGGACTTGGACAGGTGCATATCAGAGATGTAGGTCCACATCTTCCTCGGATTCTTCCTAAACCTCAGGCTGGTTGCCATCAAGTTAGCCTCTAGCAGGGTGTCTTTCAGTATTTCGGTTGGTGTTGTTATGGGAGTACTAGCAAGGATCTTTAATGCTCTCCTTACTCAGATGTGCCCCAGAACAAGCAAGATGTTATGAGCTGGTGTGGTGTTGACAGCTTTACACACTTCCTCGTGGAACTCCTCCGCACTCACATCACTGTCTCCCTCGGTTGGACTATAGGCCGAGATGACTGTCAGTCTTTCCATTGAAGGTCACCCTCAACACTCGCGGGGAGACAGGTATGATTTCCGTCACCAATAGATTGGTTTTTGCACTGAACACAAAACCCAATCCTCCTACTGCAGCATTCGTTGTGTTTCTCACTGCTGATGCGATGATGAGCTAGCTCCTCTTCCCAATCATCACACTCTTCACGGGCTCATCGTGTAGCATCATGTGTTCTTGGATCGCAAGTATCTGCATACCACTCTTCTCGAACAAATGACCCAACTATTCTCTCTTTCCAGCCTCCGAACAGTCCTCACATTCAGAGTGCCCATTTTGATGGCTCTTCTGCAGGACAAAACTGCATTCTTTATATTTGTCTCAGAGATAGCTGATCCATCATCCACTGGCCCTTCCTGTGGCTCTAAACCAGTAGAGTTATAAGAACCAGACTGCTCCTTGACAGTGTAGTTAGGGGTTCTAACCCTAGTGCTGCTAAATCGACTCTCCATGGTTCTTTTCAATGGCTGATAATACCTTACCGGCGCCACTCTAATAGGTAATTATTTAACCCATAAATGGAGCCCTAACAAGTACTACTACTCCGGGCCAGAGCAGACCTGGGAGTGATAACAACTAGGGGTAACTCTACATTCCTCACAGCTCCTGAACTCCCCAACTGGAGCCTTGCCACTGGATCTGTTTAATGTCATACCCAGGACATGTATGTATGTGTGTATATATATATGTATATATGTGAGTATATATATATATATGTGTGTGTGTGTGTGTGTGTGTGTGTGTGTGTGTGTGTGTGTGTGTGTGTGTGTGTGTGTGTGTGTGTGTGTGTGTGAATATGTATGTATATATAAGTATATATGTGTGAGTGCATGTGCATGTGTAAATATATGGGTATGTATGAACTAGAATATGTATATGGGCTGTATGTATGTTTATATGTAGGGAAGTAAATATGTGAGCTAGCATGACCCCCACCCCAACCCTTCCAAACCAACAACAACAATATACATTTCTATTAACAAATATTCCAAAACTAACCATATTTCTCTCTTAGCTGTCATCTCCTTTTTATCGAAAGACCTTATTAACCCCACACCCACTCCCAACCACACCTAAATTCATCTTTAATAAAGAAAGTTGTTGAAGCTTTTGTTTATAAATTCAAGGTAGTTTATTCAGTTATAAGAAGAGAATTTGAAAAGGATCTGGCCATTATATTTCGCTAGTATTTTATTCATCAAAGGTCGTCTATTGAAATGGAACCAGCAGGAGGGCCCTTTCACAAGCCCGTTCTAAAACACTCCTTAAACACCCATCAACATGACCTCATTGGAACAAATCTGACCATCACATCCGGCTCCCTCACACCCAACACCTCAATCAATTATCTTGCTTTTACCATTCACTATTTTCTTTCACCTTTTGTGTATATTATATGCTTTAATTGTTTTAAATCTTCATCAACACTCCTTCACTCCCACACTCACTAACACCCCCACCCCTAGACACTCCCAAGTCTCTTATAAATAGGCACGCATCACAACACAACCTGAGATCAGCTTGACAATCGCCACCCACGAATGCGAGAAAGTTTTCCAGGAAAGTTAACCAGGAATCTTTAAAACACCTCCCCACCGAAGTTAACAAAGAACTTACTAGATCCACAAAACAAAATTGTAAAGGTATACTATTATAAAACTAAATTGTTTAGAACTACAAGTGAAGTCATTCTTTTCCTTTTTTCATATATATATATAAAGTTTAATGGGCTTCCACTGACGATTTATAAATGCCCACCTAATTGTATTCTTACATGAAAATATATTAGGCTTCTACATAAACTGGAAATATTCTCCCAATTTGTAGAATACTTATAATGAAACAATTGTTTGGAAAGAGAGATATATTTTAATTTTAATTATATCTCATATAAAATAATACAACTGGCTTTCCACAAAATACATATAGTTAGCACCCCAGACACTAAATTGGGTTTATACTAACGTATAACCTAATGTTTGTTGAGTGAGATGGTTACCAGTCGGAGTTTAGCGTAAAGCTTTCTCTGTTATTGTATTAATATTTTACTCTTGATTTGGCCAGAGATTTTTATTTCCAGGTACCTTATAAACATAACTTTCCGTATTTCTTACTGTTATGAGATATTGTTCGTTTTTTGGTTATCACTTCTCTGTTTTTAGCCTAAGAAAATATCTATATGCGTGTGTAAATAATTACATGCATACATTTATTTTTTTAAATTAATTGAGTTCTTAACACGCGGAATTGATATTGGTTTTGAAATAACTAATTAACCCGCGTGTATTAAATATTTTACTCTTAATTTGGCCAGAGATTTACATTCCCAAATGTCTTTTAAGGCGTAACTTTCCGTATTTGTTACAGTTGTGAGATATTGTTCGTTATTCAGGTATCACTTCTCTGTTTTTAGCCTAAGAAAATATCTATATGCGTGTGTAATTAATACACGCATACATTTATTTTTTAATATTAATTGAGTTCTTAACACGAAGGATTGATAATGTTTTTGAAAAAACTAATTAACCCACGTGTATATTGTTTTTCTTTTCTCGTGACTCGTGATTGTCTCCCTTTCCCGCTTCATGACGCTATAATACTTCCTCAGTCAAAGGACTGCTGGAATTTCAAATTTGGCGGTCATTCGATGCGTGAAGGGACAAATTAGCAGACACGAAAATTAACTGCGGTAAGAAATTTTTCTTATATCAAAGTTTAATGGGCTTCCACTGACGATTTATAAGTGCCCACCTAATTGTATTCTTACATGAAAATATATTAGGCTTCTACATAAACTGGAAATATTCTCCCAACTTGTAGAATACTTATAATGAAACAATTGTTTGGAAAGAGAGATATATTTTAATTTTAATTATATCTCATATAAAATAATACAACTGGCTTTCCACAAAATACATATAGTTAGCACCCCAGACACTAAATTAGGTTTATACTAACCTAATGTTTGTTGAGTTGAGTGAGATGGTTACCAGTCGGAGTTTAGCGTAAAGCTTTCTCTGTTATTGTATTAATATATATATATATATATATATATATATATATATAAGAATTGAAATACTAGAGTGCGTTGGAGTTAAACACACTCGTCGTATTATAGAAATGACAGTATAAAATATAGCTCAATGTAATACAACAGAGCCGAAAAATTATAAAAAATAATCAAAGAAGCCTTCAATACATCAAAAGTCTTTATTAGCCAACAATGTTTCGTCCCATTAATAAGGACTCATCAGGGCAAGAAAAGATACAAGAAGCATTAACGGCTAGAACAATCCAAAACTCAGAAGAATAGGGAAGAATAATTTTTTATAATTTTTTATAATTTTTTATAATTTTTTATAATTTTTTATAATTTTTTATAATTTTTTATAATTTTTTATAATTTTTATAATATATATATATATATATAAAGAAATAGTAGAAAGAAAAAAGATTTTTTCTGTAGAAAATGCTGAAAAGATTTTTTATGTGAAATATCAAAACATTAATTTATTTACAATACCGGTTTCAGCATTATATGCATTGTCACTTGCGGATATGCAGAATATTGTTAAGTTGCATATTTTTATAATAATAATAAAAATAAAAAGGGGAAGAAAAATTAATTTTCACATACATGTTCATTCAGAGAAAAGAGTTCATTTCTCTGTCTATCCTTCTCTGTTAATAGCTTGGTTGTGACTGGTCACAACCAAGCTATTAACAGAGAAGGAGTAAGGAGAACAACCAAGCTTTCACTGACCGAGGAACGATCTATTATTGATCGAACCTGACTCTTGAAACGAAAGATCCTCAGATATGCCTCAATATGGAAGCTTGTCTCTGGTTTGTGCGAATATCTCCAATACCTTGTTATATTTACCACATTCCAAAAACGTGGTATTTTGCGGTCTCCGCCCATTGGTTTCTTATTCATCCTAAAATTGGTTTATTCGCAAACAACGTCTATTTCCCATCCGGTCAAGTTGTTGCGTGCATTCATGCATGAAAGACTGTCTGCCTGTCTTTCACAGTCACAATAGTTTGAAACGTTCGTTAGGCTATAAGTCATACTTAATACGCGTTGGTGTTGACAGGTAATAGAAAGGGAAACGATTATACAGTGGACATGATAACAAGACAAATATGTACTTACACTCGCACATCTGGCACGCACGTACACACATACGTATGTGCGCACGTATCCACCCACTCACACACATACACACATACACACACACACACACACACACACACACATATATATATATATATATATATATATATATATATAGATATAGATATAGATAATTTAATATATCTACTAACATAAGCGAACAGATGTACGCTAATGCCAGCAAATACACAGGTCATGTCATAAACTAATTAGTTGGAGTGAAAATTTAAGTAAGTAAGTTAATTTTTTTTTTATTTTTTTTTTTTATTTTCTTATTTTACGTCTTTTATATTATTGTTCTGCATCCTCCTGCATTGAACCACCTAGGTACTATGACATAACCTGTGTATTTGCTGGCATTAGCGTACATCTGTGCGCTTATGTTAGTAGATATATTAAATTATCTATATTTATCTCCAAATCACTGATTTGTCGAGCAAACCTGCCAAAACCACTTCTAAAATTTGTTTGGGGGGTGTTAGTAGGCGTCTGTCATCTTACCATCCCATTCCTACTGACTAGCCTCTGTGTCACGTGATTGATTCTTTAGAATCGGCCATATGACCAGTGGCAGTGAGAATTTTCAGTGCCTGGAATCCAGTCCTCGATAGCTGTTCCATTTACCGAATTATTATTATTTTTATATGAGTCCCCAGTGTCCGCGCATTGCCTGGAGACTTGGCTGAGAATAGATCTCCCTGATGACGCAATGAAATTCTCAACAGTTCATTACGTAACTGTCTTTATCCCATTGCAGAAACTAATTAGTTGGAGTGAAAATTTAAGTAATAGAGTTAATTTTAAAAAAATTTTTTTTTTTTTTAAATTTTCTTATTTTACGTCTTTTATATATATATATATATATATATATATATATATATATATATATATATATATATATATATATATATATATATATATACACACATATATACACACATATATACACACACATCTATATATACCCATATATATACACACATATACATATACACACACATACACACGAGATTACATACTGAGGCATATGTGAGGATCTTTCGATTCCAGAGTCAGGTTCGATCAATAATAGATCGTCCCTCGAGCTGATCGACAGTGAAACACATGTAATATATTATTAAATATGTTGCCACACTGATTCTTTGTTCCTTTATTTTTATATTATTATACTCTGCTCTGCGCGAGCATTGAGTGCTCACTCGGCATACCACCTATGGACGTAATTAACCTGCACCTATACACCTATATGTGCTATGTATATATGTTTATATATGTGTGTGTGTGTGTGTGTGTGTGTGTGTGTGTGTGTGTGTGTGTGTGTGTGTGTGTGTGTGTGTGTGTGAAGAGAAGCAGGACCCCGACGGCTGAGATCCGGCCGTTTCGACAGCTAGATCCGATCTAGCCGCCGAAACGGCCGGAGCTCAGTCGTCGGGGTCCTGCATCTCTTCATATTACCCACTCTACTACCCCAAGTATCGAGTATTGTGGTGGGTTATGGTCCACCTCGTTTTTTTACCACACCCATATATATGTCAACATGAATGGACCTATTATTTTTATCTAAAGACATTTTTTCCAATTCCATCCCGCCCGTACCCTTAATCAATCTTATTTCTCATTCTTTTCTTCTGATGAAGGACTAGCGTCCGAAACGTTAAAACCCTCTTCCTGCTATATCAAGCGTTAACCTAATAAATCCCTTCCATATACTGTACCGATTGTGTTGTTATTTCTGTTTACCTTTTGCATACACACACACAGACACGTATATATATATATAATTTTGTTTGTGCGTGTGAATGCATATATAAGTGTAACACACGCATACAAACACACACATATGGGGAAGGTCTGTGTGTGTGTGTGTGTGTGTGTGTGTGTGTGTGTGTGTGTGTGTGTGTGTGTGTGTGTGTGTGTGTGTGTGTGTGTGGTTTCTGTGCATGCGTGCGTGTGTGCGTATGGAAAAAAACGTATAATTAAAAAGTCTCGTTAACCAAATATTTTCAAAAATCTTATTTCCCATTCTTTGTTCTTAGCAGATCATAAAATCGTAAATAGACTTTCTCCCAATACTACTATTACAATAAACTTAATCAAGTATTTATTCAGGTCTTATCAAAAGAATTGTGTCGATTGTAGCTTAAATCTCTCTCTCTCTCTCTCTCTCTCTCTCTCTATATATATATATATATATATATATATATATATATATATATATATATATATTTCTTCTTCTTCTTCTTCTTCTTTACTGTAAATTTAGATTAGAAGTTTATGGGTAACGAGTTCTAAGTCTTAATGTCTCCGGCATGTGGGATATGCAGAACATGACATTTACTTGCAGTTGATTTTCCTATGAGAGAATTAGGAAATTCCTGCTGAATGTTTTCCTTTAATTCATTATCAATTATCAGATACGGCGCCTGGGTGGTATGTTAGCGCCCTAGACTAGCCTCACATGTATCCTTTTCTCCTAAATAAAATAATTTCAACTTACAGTTCAGCAAGCCGACAAAGGTAAGTTTTGACACCACTTGCCTTGCCCACACTAAGATAATTACTATGCTTCCCTCTTCTACTACAGTATCCACGCCAAATCATCTAACAGATAATAACACAATACAACCTTATTCACTGCTTTGGATATATCTACAACGTTGCCATGAGGCAAAGGTATTTAGTTATTTATTTATTGATTGCAGGAATAGGAAATTGTTTGGGAGTCCGTCGGATGGGCTGTACCTATAATTTAAAGGGTCAGCTTTGTCACAGACTGTGTCATACATCTCCTTGAGAATTACGTTATGGATACATGTCTGTTGAGTTTTCTGCTCCTTACATGTTAATTTCATGAGCAAGATTTTCCGTTGATTAAACAATTGGAATGCTCATCATCGAAACCGATGGAAGTCAATTTCATTCCACAAATTTGACTATGCCTGTAATATTCTATGCTTCAGTAATGAGCATCTCAGAGGTCTGTACCTTAGGGGATTGCTTTGTTGGCCTAATAGTAAAGCCGGCCTGTCCCTAACTTATCCCATAAAGCTAGGTTTACCTTTGGGGAATTCAAATCTGCATTTTAAAGGAACATAACTAAATTGAGTAGAAGCGTTGCTATGTAGGACAAAATCCCTTGCAGTATTCCGACCCCTTGCATTCTGAGTTCAAATATCACCGAAGTCAACTTCGGTTTCATCTTTTTGAGTGCCAATAAATAGACACCCCTCTTGGGTGATGGACTGACAGAACTGTTCAGGTTGTTTTGCTTTCTGATTTTAAATCTTACCCTGGTTTAGTTGGATAGTAAACAAACCTTGTCAAGAACTCGGTTTAGAAGCACTGGCCAGTTGTTAAGTACCTTCAATGGAGTCTATTTTAGTAAGCATTTGGGTCAGCTTGCTAGTTTAAAGACACCTTCGTTCTTCCTTCTTACAAGTCTCGAAGGCTCTAACATGTATCATAAGCATTACCTTTCCCTCTCTGACTAAGCAGCATAAATATAACTAGCCGTTTCGTAAATTTTACAATGTTTTAATGGATATAGAGGGAATTTCTCTAACTTCTTAACGTTGTTGTCGTTGTTGTTGCAGATATTGTCACCGTTGTAGTCGTAGTTGTTGTCGTTTCTGATGTTTTTGTTACCGTTGAAGTTGTAGTTGTTGCTGCTGTTGTCGTTTAGCTCCAGGTTAGTCCTGATGGAATTGTCCTAAGATCAAAGATATTCCATTCAGTTTTTTTTTCAAACAGTCGTTTTCCAATGTATCTGGTTTTTACTCTTTTTCTGATAAGACGACACGGAATGATTTGGAAGATAGATTTCGCTAAGATACCTAGCATATCGAGTGACTATGTAGGGGGCCCACTCACTAACTAGCTTAACTTTCAATTATGTATGGTAATGGAGAGTCTTCAAGTTAGCTAGTTTAGCAATTGCATAGAAAAGCTAGTTTTTACTAAGACTCATGCTACTGTCGCCACTGAAGTCTGCATTTAGACTATGCGAATGTAATATGGGCATGTGAATCTATTGAATACATTGGTCGTTTTAGCATTTGAGATCATACTATTGTTAGGCAGAATATATGTGTCAATGTATTTTTTGTTATGTTTTTGCGTGGGAGAAGGATTTGTTCCCATAGAACTTCGTCGTTTCTCCGAGTGTGGGGAGAACGATGTGGTTGATACAATTCCAGTCTTGTTTTGGTGTGCGTTCTGGCATTTTCAGTGGACCGTAATCACCCTGTATTTGCCGAAGCAGTCATGAAACAAAATCACTAAATGAATATTCGAGATTGTATAATTCATAGACGTACAAATATACAATTGTCTAAATTTACAAACAATATTATATATATATATATTTTAAGAAAGAGGAGTGACATGGTTGGCTATACAATAAGGGCTTTATTCACATTGCTGACAATTGTTTCTTTGATCTGGTAGGTCTAGAGTTCGCTACTCGTTTGATGCTGCGTCAATCGATCTCCAATACTTTGTTTATAACCAGTCGTTTCATCAGAGCGTGCGAAAGTGAGTAAAATACTCCAGGCATGGCTTTTTAAACCAGAACAATAATATCAATAATAAAATAACTAGATACTGAATAGTTAAAATAATACCATCAATATAAGTAGGAATAGAGTATAATGATAAATCTAGCATATTAAACGAACTGATATAATACAGATGTATGAAATTGACATATGAAAACTGCTATATGGTACATTAGATTTAGTATTAAGGTGGTGAAGAGGTAACTGATAAAATGTACTTGGAGTCAGGATTTAGGAGTAATTATGATGTATGTACGTGTGCTGTAGGTCTAGAAGCACACTAGCAATACACCGGAGATAAGTATTTTCGTTGTGTCAACCTAGTGAGAATGATAGAGCGGGTGAATAGAGATAAATGGGTTTTATGTGGTATTAAGTGAAGTTGTAGATTCGGTATTTAAAGGTTTTAGGTGGTCTATTCTAAAAGTTGGGATTGTTAGTTCGAATCATGGGGGTTTAGTTTTCACAACATTAATAACAAATAGTGTATAAATAAGACAATAATAACAACAATAATATATATATATATATATATATATATATATATATATATATTGGTAAAAGGAAAAGAAAATGCTGACAAATTGTTCCCAGTGAAAAATAGTTTAATTAGGAATAAGTAAAAATTAGTAATAAGTATTGGTTAGTATTCAGTTTTGGTTTTAAGTTTTTACCGGTTGCGCATTTCTAATGCTTTTCAAAAATAATTTTGAGATAGAGCGTCCGTGATGTTTGCTCTAATCTGATCAATATGGGAAATTCTACCTGTTTTATGTGAAAAAAGTGGCTCCAGAGATATTAAAATAAGTTTCGCGCCAATTCGTGTTGCAAAAATTCTTGTGGTCAAAACAATTTTGATTGGTCGGTATGTGAATGTTAAAAATTGCGCAAAATGTAGGTTTGTCGAAGAGTGTCTTTTTTCGCCTGATTGAGAAGTCACTGAAAAATAAGTCTTTTAAGACAAATATGTGTGTGTGTGTGTGTGTGTGTGTGTGTGTGTAGTAAAGAGGTTCATCAGTAGGGATGTGTGTGTGAATTGCAGTCATGTTGACAGGTCAACAGTTCAGGTGCCTATTAAGACAAATATGTGTGTGTGTGTGTGTGTGTGTGTGTGTGTGTGTGTGTGTGTGTGTGTGTGTGTGTAGCAGAGTAATTCGTGGTAGAGGGATCGGTCAGTAGGAATGTGTCTGTACGTGTGTGGGGGATATTTTAACATGTTGAAATATATTTTTCAGCTCTTGTCTTATACGGAGAAGTGTGTGTGTGTGTGTGTGTGTGTGTGTGTGTGTGTGTGTGTGTGTGTGTGTGTGTGTGTGTGTGTGTGTGTGTGTGTGTGTGTGTGTGTGTGTGTGTGTGTGTGTGTCTCTTTGTATGTTAGTGTACGCGTGTGTATGTGTGTGTATATATATGTGTGTGGGGGGGGGGCAGTATTTTTGTGATACTGGTAAAAATGGTGTTCATTATTCGATATTTTCAGCAAAAACGATTCTCTCAAGAGAAAATCAAAAACATTAATAATAAAAGGGCTGAAATGATATATAGTATTGTCATAACACCAAGGTGTGTGTGAGTGTCCAGATTGTACGTACTGCAAGGGGAATCCATTAGGCCCTGCCGTATGGGAATACTTGTGTACAAATATGTATGTGCCCATCAATGTGCAATGCATGTGTGCGTATATGTATGTGTGTGTGTCGGCACGTTTATATCTATAGACATCAAAAGGTATGCAAATGTGTGTATATTTGTGTTGCACCATAGAACATGTGTGTTTACGTATGTCATTGTGTTTATATGTGGATAGAGATGTATGTAGGATGCATGCTGATGTAGGTATGTATGTTGACGTGTGTATGTTGTGGGTTCGTCTTAGGGAGACGTGTTTAGTCGGGGTCCGTATTTGTTAATAAAGTGAGATTTCTGAGCAAGTTAATACATATATTAGATTTTCTGATGCGCATGTGAAATTGTGTTTTACTATAAAACGTTGTCCTTCTTTGAAATAGAATTCCGAACCCTCTATTAGGTTGATGCATATGCCACAGTTGGGTCTATCGCATTTTTTTACTGTGGGTTTCGTTGTTGAGGTTGGCAGAACTTTGGCATGTGTTAGGATGTTTTTCATTGACTTAGATTGTCTTTTGCTCTTTATGATATCGTGTGTTCGAAGGATTTGGTTCATTCTATGGTCCTTTTTTAACACAGGGATGGTGTCAAACGCCTCATTGTTGAGGGGGTTGTGTGTGGAGATGTATGGAAGAGCTTTTAGTTTCGGTCGATTTACTTTAGGGTGTCTAAGGTCCTGGGTACTGAGTTTTAGGGCACGTTGGATTCCATTGTCAATTAGTGATGCAGGGTAGTCCCTGCCTATGAGTGTGTTCTTTAGTTCTTGTAGCCGTAAGTAACAGGTGTTTTTATTGGAGACTATAGTACAGATTCTCTTGGCTAAGTTGTAGGGAATATTAATTTTAACGTGTCTAGGGTGGCAAGAGTTGAAAGGAAGATATTGCTTGGAGTCTGTGGGCTTGTAGTATATGTCTGTTTCTATTTTTTTGTTATGAATCTTAATGAGGATGTCGAGGAAGGGGAGTTGTTGATGGCTGTATTCCATCGTAAAGTTAATATTCGTGTTGAGCTCATTTATAAGGGTGTGAAATTCTTTAAGTTTCTCGATGTTTTCGTGCCAAAGGATGAAACAGTCATCTAGATATCGCTTCCAGTTCCTTTCTATGTGTAAGTGGAGAGTGTTTCCAAATTTGTTTAGCACTTTAGTGTAGAGGGTGATTTCCAGGTATCCCATGACTAGGTTGGCATAAGTGGGGGCTGTTTTCGTTCCCATAGTTGTCCCAGATTTCTGCCTGTAGAGTTTGTTATTGAAAACGAAGTAATTGTTCTCCAAGATAAATTTGAGTCCCTCTATCACGAATTCTTTTTTGATGTGTTGTGGGAGTTCATTTTGGTAATTATCCAGCCAGAATTGGATAGCTTCTATTCCTAGGTTGTTGGGAATGTTGGAGTATAGGTTGACTACATCGAACGTCACTAGTAGGGTTTGTTCAGAAAGGGGCATATTAGGGAGGTGATTGAGCATATCTAGGTCGTCCCTTATATAGCTTTTGATGTTTTTGAGAAAAGGCTTGAGAAGGGTATCAATGAAGGCGGTGGGTTTCGCAAGCGGGGCCTGCTATTATAGGTCTTAATTTGAGATCATTGGGTGAGGGGACATTGATGACTGTGGCTTCCATGTATGCCTTACTTATTAATTCGCTTTTATGTACTTTAGGGATACCGTAGAAAAGGCTGGATTTACTTGTGAAGTCTGTGATGATATATATATATATATATTACTTTTCATAAAATTGTAGGATTTTCAGCTCGATGGGTAGCTTTCAACAACTGATTACTATATGCATATTGAGTGGAAGAACGGGGAGGTGGAGAGAAAGGAAGAAAGGGGATACAAAATATGAAATGAGAAATGAGATGGGTATAGAGAGAGAGGGAGAAAAGTAGACGACAAATGCAGGAATGAGATCGATGGAGCAGAATGTTTGGAGAATTGCGAAAATTAAATAAAATATAGTGGAGAAAGGATGAAGAAAGTAAATTAACAAGAAAATATAGCTTTAGCGTCATATGACCTCATTAGCTTCCTTCTAGACCACAGGGTTTCTCGCAGTAAAAAGGAAGGACCATGTATATGGACCACGCAGCATTACCTAAATTTCTGTTTGTCTGAAACTGAAATAAGGGAACAAGAGAGCAGTGGGGCACATCTATACTGAGCTGTGGTCGAAGGAAAAGAGGCTGTCTGTTATTCTAACGGGAACAGCAGCAGTAAGCAACAAGAATGTGGAAGTACCAGCAGCAGCAGCAGGGATAATAACATGGAAAAGGGACGATAGAGAGAAAGACAAAAATAGAGATAGGAATGGAGAGAAAGAGAGACAAAATAAGACAGTGGAAGTAGTAGCAGCAGTGGTAGTAACATAGGGAAGGCGCGATAGATAGAGGAAGAGACAAAAATAGAAAGATAGGAGAGGAGAGAAAGAGAGACAAAATAAATAGATAGATAAAGATATAAAGAGTTACCTGTTCTTATTTCCGTTCAATTTAGAAAGCCAGCATGGCTCAAATTATGTATGTAAACAGCCGTGTTGGTTTTCTAAGCTGAAGACATTCGTTGAAAATAGATCTTGTCTCCACATAGCCTCCCTCAATGATGCCAGCTAATTTTGACCACACCAAACTGTCATTTGGCCTCCCAACTCCCCAGATCTCAATCCATTGGACTACTACATGTAAAGCGTTGTTGAACGACAGGTCAATAAACTCCCCCATAACACCAAAGATTCCTTGAAAGCTACCATAGTCAGAGTAATGTCCAATATGAACCAGGACCATTTAATTCGAGCATGTAGACGATTTCGATCTCACATAGAAGCAGTTATTGAAACTGAACGTGGCTTTATTGAATAAAATCATAAAAAGAATATTTACTTTTATACTTATAGCATTTTTTTCAATAATTAAGTTATTATTCGTTATTATATATCTGTTTTTCTATAAATATAAATCTGTCCTTACGTACCGCAGTGAATCCACGGGGGAAAAACTGCATGCTTAGCAAAAATTCATGCACGGATATGTTACAAGGAAGCTCCAGAGTGAGAGTAACATAGATAAGCAAAGTAGTCTATCAACAACCGTTATATTGGCTCCCCCTTTGAAGGATATGCTTTTGCAATCCAAGATCAGGAAATCACCTGATTCAGAAAAGAGATAGGGATGCAGGAAAAACACCTAGATGTGACAAGTGCAGACTCTGCAAAATTAACATCGAAGATATCAAAGCAGCTGTCATATATGATTGTAAAGTGGGGAAAAATTAGAAGCCAATCTAGCAACATTTCTATCAATAGCCTCACTGTTTCACTGATATTTGACGAGGACGGCTACAGATACCTGGGGATAGATGAGAATATATCCTATAATGGTATTTGTAACGAGGAACGCGTAACTAGGGAATATTACACCTGATTAATAAAATATGGTCGTCTGAATTTTCTGCGCACAATAAAACAGTGGCTCACAACGTATTTTCTGTGCCTGTTCTAATAACAATGTTTGGAATACTCGATTGGACGATAGACGAAATCCTAGCAATTAATGTTAATACCCGGAAAATCTTAAACAACGCCGGAAACTTCAACAGTGACATAGACCGCCCCAACTGTAAACGAAAGTATGGAGGCAGAGGCCTAACATCAGTCTAGACAGCTTTTGAACGTTGCATCATCTACGAACCACCAAGCGCAGGAGCCCATCTATTGAGAAAGTATGTCTGCATGAGACAGATAAGATCACCTTGAAAGATACTCCCGGCATGATAATCAAAAACTCACACCCAGGGAAATTGCTCAGCAATACCATAGAGAATCGATGGGTGAAAAACTGCATGCTTATCAGCAAACAATCATAAATAGATATGTTGCCTGGAAGCTCCAAAGTGAGAGTAACATAGATAAGCCAAGTAGTCTATCTTGGACCAAAAACCGCTATATTGGCTCTCACTTTGTAGGATATGCTTTTGCAATCCAAGAACAAGAAATCAACACGAAATTCCTGATTCACAAAAGAGATAAGGATGCAGGCAAACACCTAGATGTAATAAGTGCACACTCTGCAGAATTAACATCGAAGATGTCATAAGAAGCTGTCCAAAGATGTCATCACGGCACTATCTACCTGTGAGGCATGATGTAGTGGCCAAAACACTGTACAATGTCATCCGTAGAAAAGATAGCCCCGACAATAAACATATTGAAATATGTTCATTATATCGAAATACTCTGTTTCTCCATCTGTGGATTATGACTCATGATTTCGTGTTTATTGCTTTAACTATCTTCCCTGGAATGCTATAAAGCGGCAGTAGAGGGTCGGCTGAAAAGTTTATAGACTGACCAAGATAATCTCATGGAATGTGAACAAATGAGTTTTATTTTCCAACATAGTCCCAGTTGCAGTGCTTGGATCCCATTGGTGATAAAAAGGTCATCCTGTTGGTTAAAAAAGTCATCAACAGCAAATATGACGTCAACACTGTTATACTGGTTCCCAACCAGGTGTTTTTCATGTTGGGGAGCAGATGATAGTCAGATGGGGCGAAATCAGGAGAATAGGGATGGACACCAATCAGTTCAAAGCCGCAGCCATTCACGGCAGCTATTGAAACCAAGGACTTGTGTGCTGGAGCATTGTCCTGATGAAACAAGACCCCTTTCATCAGTTTTCATGGGTGTTTGGTCTTGATAGCCTTTCATAGCTACCTCAGCAGGTTGGCATAGTACTTTCCATTGATGTTGTGGCCCTTTTGAAGATAGTCAATAAATACAATGCCTTTTGCATCCCCCCAAACTGAGGCCATCACCTTCTCTGCAGATGAAACGACTTTGGCCGTCTTTGGAGCAGGGGAGGATGGGTATTTCCACTGCATGAATTGTCTCTTTGTCTCTGGCTGAGAGTGATGAAACCAACACTCATCCTGGGTTAGGAAACGTTCAAGGAAACCAGCAGGATCTGCTTCAAACAATGTCAGATATTTCCGTGATGTAATCAGCCTGGTGCACTTTTGATCAGGTGTAAGAAGACGTAGTACCCACCGAGCAGAAACCTTCCTCCTGTCAAGTTCATTGTGCAGAATGTTCTCAACTTTCTTTCGGGATATGGTAATAGTATTGGCTATTTGATTTATAGTCAATTGCCTGTCATCCATCACCATGTGGTGAACATGATCAATGTTTTTCTCGGTGGGGGCAGTTGCAGGATATCCAGACCTAAAGTCATCTTCAAGTCTCTCCCTTCCCCTCCTTAATTCAGCTAGTCACATTTGAAGTTTTCTTCGAACAAATAGATGTCAGTTTACCTGTAAAAAAACCAATGTACATATTAATATAAAGAGTTGAAATTAAAGCATGCAAGATTTCACAGTTCTAGCATCACTCCTTCATAGTCAGCCTATCAACTTTTCATCCCACCCTCGTATGTCAAACATTACCACGAAAATTATGCAAAAAATCTTTCTTAGGGCTCATTCCCGCAAATACAATGTCAAATACACTGTCAAAAACAATGTTGCAGAGTTCAAGCAGGAGAGAATGGCAATTTGTATTCGTCCAAATAATCGCTGGTATATATTCTTTGTGAGATGGGTCGTAGGAATATTGAGTGGATTGGAAACCTGAATCTTGAGAAGATCAGGTGTTAGTTTGGGAGGTTTTCTAAGTTTTTTAAAGTGCCCCAACCATCCAGATTTAGTTTTTGAGACTGAACCATCTCGAACAGGAACAGAAGATTTCTCCTTTCTAAGGCTTATCTCATTAATAGATCTTCAAGCTGCCACATGCTAACCTAGTCTGGCTGAGCAGAGACGTTGTTGATTTTTTTCTTGAAGTAACTCAGCAGTGGGAGTGTCATAAGCTGTTTGAAGATCGTTTCAAGATCCTGTAACCACAGTTATCAGCTGCTATAGCCCTCACAATTGCAGCCCAGAAAATGAAATCAATGAATTTTACAATGACCTTAAGTCAATCTGAAATCGCGTGCCTGCTCATAACCTCTTGCTAGTCCGTGGAGACTTCAATGCTAAAATAGGAAGCATTGATAACAGATTTCTCTTTTCACACCCAAGCTAATAGAAATGAATTAAAGTTGATAGATTTTGTGACAATCTCACAGCAATGAAAAAAAAAACAAATAAACGTTGGACTTATTAATACTCTTCTGGAAGCAGGGCTCAGTTAGATTATGTTTTAATATGAAGGAAGTGGATCATTAAAAATGTGAGAGCATTAAAAATGACTATGACTACTTTTCTTTCAACAGTGCACAATTAGATCACAGAAGAGTGCCTGCGAAAATAAAACTCAGCTTTCGCACACGGAAACAGCGGCCAGGAAATCCATTGGAACATTGACTGGCATCTTGTTACCAACTACGCTGTTTCAGTTTTTAATTGTTTCTCATCTGAAGACACAAATGCAATTGCCAAATACAGCTTCACTAAAGAGAGTGTGGAGGATATTACTATTAATTCCCTCCCTCCCAAACGAAAAAGAGCAATAAAAGGAATGTTGTTTCAATCCACGATAAGGTCAGAATAACAAAGAATGAACTTACCAAAAGAAACAATGATTTTAATTTGTCTCCAACAAAGCAAAAGTCCAAAGAGCTCGAAACGATCTTCTCCGTCTCCCTTCAAACTGCTGAATTTGTACCTAAATTAGAAACCATTATTATTTGGATTGGCAGTATCGGTAGAGGGTCGGACGCCATGCTTTGACGCATAGAGTTACGGCCCTTGCCATTCTGAGTTCAAATCCCGCCGAGGTTAACTTTGCCTTTCATCCTTACGGGGTCGATAAAATAAAGTACCAGTAATGCACTGGTTAATTGTTGGCCTTGTGCCAAAAAGTAGAAACAATTATTATTATTTGGTGGTGGATTGGCAGTATCGTTAAACGCTGGACAAATCCTTTGTGGTATTTGTTAGGGCTCTTTCATCCTCCCAGGCTGGATAAAATAAAGAACTAGTCAAGTGCTGGGGTACAGTTAATCGACTTCCCTTCCCACAAATTACTGGCCTTGTGTCTAAATTAGAAATTGTTAGTTTGTGAATTGGCTGCAGAGAACGCACGTGCAGTGGTAACTGAGATGAACCAAAACCGGGTAACAAACCTCTAAGCAGAATATGTTCCTGTTCTCTGCGTTCTAAGTTCAAATCAGGCAGTGGTCATCTTTGCCTTTCATCCCTTCGGGGTTGATAACATAAAGTATTAGTCCAGAGTGGCGGATTAGTGAAATGAAATGCTTTGTGGTATTCGCTTCAACTTTTATCGTTATGAGTTCAAATTCCGCTGTAACCTAGTTGGGAAGCCAACACATGGCTCATATCAGAGTCTATTACAGGTGTCTTTTTTTAGGATACTGTCCTCTCTCCCAACAGTTACGAAGGTACTAATGAGGAAAATAGGCACTGCCCTTCCGCCCTCCTCGACTAATACAGAATATAAATATATATATATATATATATATATATATATATATATATATATATATATATATATATATATATATATATATATATATATATATATATATATATATATATATATATATATATATATATATAAGGCATTTTGACATTAAAAAAACATATAAATCTCTACTATGCTCTTCTAAGCGTGTATATATATATATATGCATGTGTGTGTGTGGAGCGAGAGAGAGAGAGAGAGAGAGAGAGAGAGAGAGAGATCCAAAGCAGGTGTTGTACAGGACAAAGACAACGGAAAAACGGAGAATCCCTTCTCGTCACTCAACCTCTGGAAATCCCTAAAGTATCAAGGTTGATACTATTATTTCTAGTTCACATGGGGTCGTAACAACTGCATGCTTACACTTACAACTACACCTACACATATCAAAACACACCCACACAATGACACATACAAAAATGAGCGAGTTATGTTTAAGTAGGAGAATGGCTTATTATCTCTCCATTAAGTACTCGCAGTGTCTACATTGAAAGAGTTGTATGAGAGAAAGTCGAAATGTTTGCATGGTTTGCTCTGAACTTAAACATGTCAATTGACTAAATAATTGTTTCTACTTTTGGCACAAGGCCAGCAATTATCCAGTACATTACTGGTACTTTATTTTATCGACCCCATAAGGATGAAAGGCAAAGTTAACCTCGGCGGGATTTGAACTCAGAATGGCAAGGGCCGTAACTCTATGCGCCAAAGCATGGCGTCCAACCCTCTACCGATACTGCCAATTCACCGCCCTCAATTGACTAAATAATATCGTTATATTGCTGCTGCTCGGGTGACACCCATAAATTCACCCACTAATATTGGAAGCTTTTGTTATCGGTGTACGCGCAGACATTAGAGTGCGTGAGATAGTAGTGAAGTGCTTAGTGATAGACTAGTGTCGCAGTGACTTCAGTGAACTATTTACATACTTGACGGTGTAGGGATACATGCAAGTATGTGGGTTGTGTAGAAGCGAGAATGACAGAGGTGGGGGAAAAGGAGAGAGAGGGGTGAGGGAGATAAGGAAAGATAAATATAAAGGAAGAGAGAGGTAGACAGATAGAATTGTTAACGGTTTTGATGCCAGAGAGGGAACACTTAATAAAGGTGCTGTGCATACACAAGCACACGCACACATATATACATACATACACACATACATACACACATACATGCTTACATACATACATGCATACATACTATATACATACCTACATACATACGTACTTAAGTATGCACATACGTCCATGCATATATACATATGCATACATGCATACACACATACATGTATATATGCACAAACACTTTAATGTTAGAGGTTAAATTAATAAAGTTATAAATAACCACCTATGAAAAGATTTCATGCTTATAGTAGAATCAAATTTATACATATTTGGGTTGTTCCATTCATTTATCAATGCACTAAAGATCAGATTGGGGAACAGTTTCAATCCATCCACCAACCACTTTTTCATCGTAACTGAGAGCCAGCACAACTCCCATTTGAATGCTGAGATAAAAGGTAGAAACAAATTCATCACCGTTCACGTGGATCGTGGAAGCTGAAGAATGTGAAGAGGCGTCAATTTACTCCATATGAATAATCCATTAGCAATGGTTTCTTTGAAACTATATTTATGCAATAAAGTCAATTACCTAACTATGGGCTCTACATGTCTTTGCTCTAATTCTAAGGGTTACCTAAAAGAATAATCTGTGCTATTCTCGGAGCATATGAGCGACTTTAACCTTCTCAAAACCGCTTTGTAATTCTGGTCAGTGTGTACGCTCCTACTATGTGTGCCAGTGATGATGAAACACTAAGTTTCTACATGTCTTTGAGAGAGGTCATCCCTGATATAACTTATGCAGACAAGATTGTCATCCTTGGTGATTTTAATGCACGTGTTGGTAATGAATGGGCCGCTTGGAGTGTGATGGGCAGGCATGGAGTAGGTAAGTGCAATAACAATGGCCTACTTCTGTTTCAAATGTGCACTGAGATGAATCTTGTTGGGAACACGCTCTTTCAGCAGAAAGACAAATATAAGACAACTTGGATGCATCCAGGTTCCAAGAAGTGGCACCTTATTGACTCTTTTTAACGAGGAAACGTGATATCAGGGATATCACATTGGTTCGTGTATTCGAGGCGCGGAATGTTGGACTGACCATCCATCGTCTGGTGCACGCCAAATTTCAATTTGTTGTGAAGCCCAAAGTAAGGGGGGAAGAAGGTTGCACTTCCAAAACAACTAAACGTGGCTCGTCTGAAAACAGAGGAAGTCAGAGCTGAGCTGTCGAATTCCCCTGAGTCCATGGAATGTGAAAATACGTGGGAATCATTGAAGAAAACCGTCTATGATGTTAGTGTTGGAGTTTTAGGTCATACCAATAGAAAGCATAAAGACTGGTTTGATGAAAATGATGCAGTGATCCAGACCTTGCTTGAAGAGAAACAAAAAGTGCTGACATCATTGTTGTGTGAGACACGTTCTGACAGGAGTGACCGAACTTTCAGGCAGGTCAAGGCACGTGTGCAACATCGATTGAGATCCATGCAGGATACCTGGTGGAGCCAAAAGGCTGATGAAATCTAGAAGGCCTCAGATAGATATAATACAAAGCTCTTATACAGTCTGCTCAGGAGGTGTATACTCCGACCGGTCTACAAATATCACCACTTCGCTCCGGGGACGGCAAGGAATTGCTCAGAGATCTGAATGAAATCCTGATCAGGTGGCATGACCACTTTGATGAGCTTCTCAACAGACCATCAGAAATTGATGATGCGTCCATTCGGTCGATTCCAACCAGACCTACAAAGCTGGCAATGGCTGATCCTCCTTCATTTGATGAGGTGGCGATAACTTCTTAAACCACCTCACTGATCTCTTTGTGAATGTTTGGAATGAAGAAGATGTACCACAGGACTGGAAAGATGCATTGATGGTGTACTTTACAAAGGAAAGGGAGCCAAAGATGACTGTGGCAACTACAGAGGTATTTCACTGCTATCTGTGGCTGGGACGATCTTGTGCAGGATTTTGTTGGACAGATTGATACAGCACATTGCTGTTGAGGTACTTCCTGAGTCCCAATGTCGCTTTAGGAATGGCAGAAGCACTGTTGACATGATCTTCTCGGCCAAACAACTTCAAGAGAAATGCATTGAATAGCGCATGGACTTATACCAAGTTTTTATCGATCTGACCAAGGTATTTGACACCGTTAATCGGAAGGCTTTGTGGGTTATTTTGGAGAGATTGGGCTTTCCTGAAAAGTTTGTGAACATTCTGAAACTCTTCCACGATGACATGCAGGCATGGGTGAATGCTGGAGGTAAATTGTCTGAGCCAATCTCGGTTGAAAATGGTGTCAAGCAGGGTAATATACCTGCACCGACTTTGTTTGCCTTGATTTCGCAATGGTGTTCTTCATGGCCTTCAAGGATTGTCAACACAGTATCTATCTCAAATATCGCACTTCCGGCAAGCTGTTTAACCTCAGGTATCTCACTGCCACACTAAGGTACTGAGTACCTTGAACAAAGAATTTTTATATGCAGATGATTTGTACACTCCCAGAGTGACATGCAACACCTTATGAATTCTTTTTCCAATGCGTGCAGTGCTTTGGGACTGACAATCAGTCTGAAGAAGACTGTCGTCATGTACCAACCTGCTCTGGATAAAGTTTTCAATGAACTCTCCATATATGTATACGGTCAAAAGCTGAAGGCTGCTGACACATTTGTGTATTTGGGGAGTACTCTGGGTGTGGCCTGCTCTCTAGATGCAGAAGTTGGTCTACGTATTAGTAAAGCAAGTGAGTCACTTGGAAGGCTCAACGACCGTCTTTGGCGCAGGCGAGGAATCACAATGAGGACCAAGGTGAGAGTGTATGCTGCATGTGTACTGTCAGCTTTGCTGTATGCATGTGAGACATGGGTTGCCTACAAAGGGCATATCCACAGACTGGAACGGTTTCACCGGCAGTGTCTCAGAAAGATGCTCGGTATCAAGTGGCTGATGCATGTAAGTGATGTTAAGGTCCTTGAGAGAAGTGAGTGTCGGAGCATTGAGAGTGTCATCCCCCAACGGCGTTTGGGATGGACCGGACACCTCTGCAGGATGGAGGATGATCGAATCCCAAAACAACTCTTGTATTGCGAGCTTTGTGAGGGTAAGAGACCACCTCACAAGCCAAGGCTCCGATTCAAGGATTGTGTAAAGGACTCATTGAAAAAAACTGGTTTGATGATGGCTGAAGCTCTTGAAATAGAAACTTGGTGTGGAATGGTGTATCATGGGGTCCATAACTTTGAGGACAGACGCATAGAGCACGAGAAGATCAAAAGGGATGTGCGTAAGCAATGCCCTGGTGTATCTCTCGAAACGATCGGTGTCTCCATTGAATTGAAGTGCTCTGAGTGTGGAAAGATTTGCTTGAGCAAATCTGGTCTCAGGAGCTACAACCGCAGCCATGTTCAAAGAGAACCAGTGAACTATGATCTCCATAGTGTTGTGAGAGTTCACGGGTAACCTGATGCAGGACCTCAAGCCAGGGAGATCCATAGTTGTCGTCAGTGTGTGAAGGAGTGCAAGTCTCTAGCAGGCTTCAAAAGCCATATCCGAGTATAACACATCTGAATCTGACAAGCGATTGCAATACTCTTGGCAGAGTTTGCAGCCATCATGTATATATGTATGTACGTATGTATGTATGCATGTATGCATGGATGTATGTGGTGTGTGTATGTATTTATGCATGTATGTATTTATGTATATATGTGATGTAAGCGTAAGTGTATGTGTGTGTGCGCGTGTATGTGTACATATTAATGCCATTCTGAGTTCAAATCCCGTCGAGGTTAACTTTGCCTTTCATCCTTATAGAGTCGATAAAATAAAGTACCAGTAATACACTGGGTATTTGCTGGCCTTGTGCCAAAAGTAGAAACAACTATTAACCTTATGGATGATTATTTTTGTCAACAAAACCCAACAAAAGTGTTTTGAACTTAGTAACTATTTCTTGTACTACCTATAATTTCTCAGACTAGAAGACTTTCCTCTCAAACCACCACATGGTACGCTGTAATGTTAGCTTCCTACATTGCAAAACTAAACCAAACACACGCCCACAACATCCCGATTGTACAATATGGTTCGACACAAAGCTAATTTGGAAGCAATTATACATGACCTATAACTTGTCGACTGATCTTTCACACACACACAGACACACACACGCACACGCGCACACACACACACACACACACACACACACACACACACACACACACACACACACACACACACACACACACACACACACACACACCCCCTACCTCTGACATCAAACCAGTTTGGCAGTTATGTATGGTTATTGATAGAAGCTCAAACCACACCCCAATTCAACTCGTAAGGAAAATAAAAGTAGGCTTCCAAAGGCAAAATAAAAATCCCATTGGGAAAATCAAGAGATTAAATTATAGAATTTGATTAGTCATAAAGCCAGTAATTTTGAAGTGGAAGTCACATAAAATTAGCCTTGGCGGCATTTGAACACAAAACAGAAAATGACTAAAGAAATACCACGAAGCATTTCACCTGAAACCCTAACAATTCTGCCAAGCCACCGCCTTTTAGAGATTAAAGTCTAAAAAATCAGATGCCACCCTAAAGTATTCTATAGATTTGTTAATAAACATAGACCCGTTGTTTCACTCACTGGTCCATTGGTTGATGAAAGCATCATTCTCTACAATTGAGCACAGACATTGGTGAGTGATTAAAGAGTTCGCTTCGCCACCAGTTGTCTTTCGGTTATCGCCTACTATAGCTTCGGGTTGCCCAATCGTTTGTGAGTGGAATTTGATAGATGGAAACTGCAGAACCCTGTCGTACACACACACACACACACACACACACACACACACACACACACACACACACACACACACATACACACACACACGCACGCACACACACACACCAGCACACGCTTACACACATACACATACACACGCACCCACACACATATATATATATATATATATATATATATATATATATATATATATATATATAGTTTATTTCTGAAGACGGCATATATGTGTGTTTGGTATGTATATTTAATCTTGATAGTTTGTATAATTTTGTATAATTTTGTACATAGATCTGTTGAATATGCATGCCAATTCTAACACATATATATCCTAGAAACGATCGTTAAATAATGAACTTTTTTTGTTTAATATAAGGAACTGTTTCATTGTTTTATTCATTATTTTTTTAATATTTTATATATATATATATATATATATATATACACGTACATATATGGACAATTCTTTCAATTTCAAACGAGATAATATCTGAATATTTATATTTTGCCAGTTATTTTAACCGTGGGAACAAGTTCGTTTCATAGTTATAAAACGATATTAACTGTCTCTCTCCCCTCCTCTCT
>OZ024740.1:246530421-246602921 GCA_964016885.1 Eledone cirrhosa | reverse complement strand
CATACATGATATTTATAGGATAGAACGGGGACCATATATCTGATTTTCGGCTATACTTAGGACGGCATGCTAATGAAACCCTGAGTCCTAATTTGCTGATTATCAATTTCTAATACTAGTAATTAGCAAGATTTTCACGACTCGGAACCGTTATGGTCCGGGCCCTGAATTGTAAGTTTTTAAACTTTTTTTTAGTTCAATTTTTAAACTTCTTAAATTTCTTTGATTTTTATCAACGTTAATATATACCATTTGAGTATTGTTGCTCCGCGAAGATATTGTTTATGGGTTAACTCTGATACAAGTATTTTAAAGTATTTTTCATCGAGCATTTCTGTGGACAATAATGTTGAAATAATTGCGAAGGCTAATATGAATTTAGCATTGTATCGATCTAAATCACTATTATATATATATGTGTATATATTTAATTAGAAAATGAACAACACAAAATATAATTACTCCATTACCAAAGGTTTCTGGATCACAGACGATAATAGTATAATATACGTCTGGATCGGTCGTCAGACAGAGATGTTATAGATATGAAATGAGATTTAAAATCTGTTAAAAATTGGAAGTGAGGCTGGAAAAATAACGGGAAATATACATAAGAAAAGAAGGGTAAGAAAAATAATATATAAAAAATAAAAAAAATATAGCAATATAGAAAAAGACATATGTGAATACATTCAGATAAAAAGAAAAATACATATATATGTATATATACGTACATGTATATGTCAGGCCACTCTCGAGTGCTACTGGTAACATGTAACCCAGTACAACCTGTCGCATGGTCGGGTCGTCGGCGACTAAACCGGCAACCCCATCAAGTTTACTTGGTGAGGAGAGTGATTTTGGACATCCTGCAGGACAAAAACAAAACCTGACAACGGGCGGAAGAACTCATAAGAGTCAACGGCCATCCAAAAATTGTGTAAATGTGTATATAGTGTATATATATATATATATATATATATATATATATATATATATATATATATTCGGTAGCCTTGGTCGGCAATCTGTCTAGGAGAGGGACCACTCTGATTTCAAAGCCGGGGCGGACAGAGCTCTTTGGACTTGATAGGCAATCTGTCAAACCAATCCTGACTGGGTTAAACGATGACATTGGTAAGCAGGATGTCGGATCAGTAGATAAGGCAATTATCAAGTAACTGTGAATTTGGTTCATACTACTAGTGGCAAGGCGATCATATCAACTATTGTTGGATGTTTCGGTGAGGCACAACCACTCTAATACAGAGTACTGCTTTCACTTGTATGGAGTAGCGACCGCAAGTGTATATCCAGCTATTGAAAGCTAAATATGACACAAATCCTTCGATGTTCATCCCGCAGCGCTCGTCGCGCGGTTAAACAAGGAGCGCATCCTGCAACGGATTCCCAGATTGCAGTCGAAAAATCACATACTAGGAAACATACACGGAGAAAACAACCAACCCGACTTGTACAGGGAAAGAAAGACATCTTTGCTGGTACACTCAATGTTCAAACACTCCAGAAAGACCATAAAATCCCTGAACTGATTGCTTCAGCAGGGGCGACCAACCATGATGTTATCTGTCTTCAGGAGCACCGGTTCATACATGAAGAGCTTGTAACAAAGGAGCAAATATTTGGCAATTGGAGGCTGATAACCTGCTCAGCTTGGAAAAACAACATGAATGCAGCAAATGGTGGAGTTGGAATGCTTTTCAGCCCGCGAGCCTATGACGCACTTGCGAGTGTTGAAATGATAACATCATGGATAATGATAGCTACGTTTAACGGGAATCCTAAAACCACTGTAATCTCTTGCTATAGTCCAACAAATGTATGTGATATGGCCGAAGTAGAGAGGTTTTACATGGAACTAACATCACTCACTAGACAAATCCTGAAACATAATGTTCTCATCATTGGCGGAGACTTCAACGCGCGTCTTGGACAGCTTGATGGATTCAAATTCTCATACCACTCACAAACCAATAGAAACGGTTGTATGCTAAAAGATTACTTGTGTGAGAACAATTTACGATGTCTCAACGCCATTTTCCAAAAAAGACCACAAATCTCCAAATGGCGACAAGACACAACTGGATTATATCATAATCAATCGAAAATGGAAGAACAGCGCAAAAAACTGCAGAGCATATGACTCATTTGTTAGTCGGATCATCGCATTGTCTCGGCCAAGATACGATTAAGTCTCCGAGTGGATAAAAAGAAATCTGCAAGTGCTACTCCTTACAAGTGGGCAGTTCTGAATACCAATCCTGAGACTTACAAAACCTTTGTAACCCAACTGAGCAACCGATTTGCTGCCCTACAAGACTCTGCGCCAGCAAAATCGTCAAATTCTACATTTAACCACTTTGAAATGGCATTCAAAGAGGCAGCGGCCGGCACCATCCCTTTAAAACCCAAGGTTAAAAAACGAAAACCCTGGGAATCAGAGGATACGCCAAAAGCGCAGAGTTGCGAAAAGCTGCAGAATTGAAAGACACTCAACGATCTCCAGAAAACATTAGTAACTTCAATGCTGCTTGTACAGCACTGAAAAGTGAGTATGAAATTGAACAAGCCGAATACATGCAGAGAAAGATCAATCATATCTCGAGTACTGTCAGCAATAAGAAGTCTGCTGAGGCCTGGAAAACTGTCAATGAAATTAGTGGCAGAAAAAGTAGTGACAGAGCCAAACTGAAAGCCTCCAGCCAAGACGAACGTTTAAAACTGTGGCAACAACATTTTCAGAACCTACTTGGCAAAGCACCACAGATCATCGAAGAAGAATTAATACCCGTTTTTACAGAGGAACACCAAATACAGAAAGTCCTTTCACTATGGAGGAACTACAGAAGGCAGTGAAAAGTATTGGTAACGGAAAAGCGTGCGGACTCGACGAGATCCCAGCTCAAGTGTGGAAGGTACCTGAATTTCACCCAATCCTACTAGAGTTGTGTAATGGTGTCTATAATAAAGACCCCATAGACAAATGGACTGAGGGATGTATACTCCCTTTTCCCAAAAAGGGCGATCTTGGAATGGCTAAAAACTACCGTGGCATAATACTAATGGCAATTGCCGCAAAGATATACAATCTCATGCTGTTTGACAGAATAAGATCTGTCAGTGACCCCTTGCTGAGAAAAAACAAAATGCCTTCCGCACCAACAGATCAACATCAGGGCAAATACTTACAATTCGGCGTATCTTGGAAGGCGTAAAAGCCCAAAACCTCCCAGCAACTCTCCTGTTTATTGAAAGCATTCGATTCCATCCATCGTGGGAGGATGAGAGAGATACTTCTAGCCAACGGCTTGTCAGGGGAAACAGTAAATGCCACCACGATGTTATATAAAAACACCCGCGCAATGGTGCGCTCACCTGATGGAGATACCAACTTCTTTGACATCATTGCAGGAGTACTCCAACTGGATACTCTTGCACCATATATTTTTATCATCTGCCTCGACTATGTATTGAGAAAAGCCCTGGACGAAAACTTAGAGCTTGGTTTCACTCTCACAAAGAGAAAGTGTAGACGCCATGCAGCTCAGAAAATCACCGATGCTGACTATGCGGATGATTTAGCGGTCCTCGCTGACTACCTTAAGGATGCAACATCACTACTTCACAGCATCGAATCATTTGCAAAGGAAATCGGACTCTATGTCAACGCAGACAAAACAGAATATATTTGCCTGAACCAAGACTCCTCAGTTGGTATGCGAAGTCTAAACGGCGATTTAATCAAGCAAGTTGACGACTTCAAATACCTGGGTAGCTATATCGCCTCCACCGAACATGATGTTAACATTAGACTGGGAAAAGCCTGGGGAGCATTGAATGCAATGGAAAAGATATGGAAATCAAACCTGCCGGCCAAACTGAAAGGAATTTCTTCAGAGCTGCTGTGGAGTCTGTGCTTGTTTATGGCTCTATCACTTAGACGCTAACGTCGAAACTGGAGAAAAAGCTAGACGGGGCATACACACGTATGCTCCGCGCTGCTTTAAACGTGTCTTGGAGGGAACACCCAACAAATAAGGATCTCTATGGCAATATACCACCTATCAGCAGGTCAATACGGGGACAGAGACGCAGATTTGCTGGCCACTGTTGGCGCAGCAAGGAATAAATAGCAGGTGATGTGTTGTTATGGAGTCTATCTCATGGAGCAAGAAACGCTGGTCGTCCCAAGAAGACATACGTCAAGCAACTTGTGGACGACACTGGATGCACTGCGAAAGAACTGGCAAACGTTATGAGAGACAGAGATGGATGAAGGAAACGTGTCGTAGAAAGCCGAGCAAGCTCGACCTGATGATGATATATACATGTATATATATATACACAAACATAAATGTACACGGACATACATATACATACGCATATATACAGATACACACACACACATATAAAAACATATACAGACATATACAAATACATATACTCACTCACATATATCATATGCACATATATATGTATATATGGCACAGACACAAGTGTATAGACACACTAGTCTGCAAAAACATACATACGCGAACACACACACACATATTTATATATACACATACATACATATACACATGCACACATGCACACACATATATATATATGCATATATATACATAAAATATACATAAAAATATATGTATTAGGTGATTCCGAAGAGAAAGCAAAGGAAAAAACGAGTGCTCTATGTATAGAACAGAGCATTAAAAATATATAAATATATTTTGTTGTTGAAAGAATGTGATTAAGGCAAAGGAAAAACGAGTGCTCTATGTATAGAACAGAGCTGTAAAAATATTTTTTTGTTGAAAGTATGTGATAAAGGCCCAGGGTGGTAAAATAAGAGAGAATGTTCAGGAAAAGATGAAGTCAAAAAGTGAATAATATGTAAAATAAGTATAAAATAAAGTAAAATAAAATAAGTGTTGAATATGTAAAGTAAGAGAGATTGTTCAAGGTACAAGTAAGGGAAAAGAAGAAATGAATAAAATAGGTGTAATATAAAATAAGGGCTTAATATAAGATAAGTGTTGAATGTGGGATAAAGTTCCATAGTGTTTAAAGTAAGAGAGAGTGTTCAAGGTGTAATATATGATAAGTGTTGAATGTGTGAAAAGGAGAGAGTGTTCAAGGTGGGTTAGTGTCCAAAATAGTGTTTTGATACCGAGAAAGGAGGTGAGTTCTTATATGTGGCAAATTTTAAATATCTGAGAATTAGAGTTAAGACAGGTGTTGGGAGATTTCAGATTTTGTAGAATTCTATATTTTTCTGTTACGCACAAGGTACACCTTCTTGTGCCTTTAACATATTCTTTTCATTCGTCTAAAATAGACCAATCAATTTCATATGGGATCCCACGCTCTTTCATCTCCCACACTCTATTTGCCAGCGCCGTAGTTTTCTTTTTATCCTGGTGTCGAAAGGAAGCGACGTGTGCATAGTATATTTTTTTTAAAGGTATCCTGGGTCATGCCCACATAACGTTCTCCGGTAGAAGGTTGGTTGGTATGAATAAGTCTTATAATTGCCTCATATACAACGGATTTGATGTTGCATTTGCCTTGCAAAGGACATTCACCTGGGTTTCTGCATGAACATCCTGGGATTCCTCTGTCAGTTTTTCCGGTGGCGATTTTCGATTTTATGGAAGGACTGCAAGAATAGCTAATCTTGACACAGTTTCTGTTAAAAATGTTGTTATATTTATGGTGATCAAGGAATGTTCAACTACATTCGTTTTGAGTGCTAAAGAGAAGGGTGGTGTGAACAGGATTATTTTTCTTTTCCTATTATTATGTGTAGAAGGATTAGAGGGGTTAGAAATATATTTAATTTGTTCAGTGAATCCGCTATTTTTAAGGGCCTTATTTATTAAATTTTTCTTCAGAAGAGGAGAGGGAAGATATCCTACTGCTAATATTAGGGGTGAGGTTTTTAAATACTATGGGAGGGTGGCACGATTGTTTATTTATATATCTAAGATTCTCATTAGGTTTATGGTAAGGTTTAAATGAAGCAGTGAGTAAGTCAAGGTTTATATCAAGGAAATTTACGTTGGTAAGATTACTATCTATAGTAATTTTAAGACTTAGGTCAGAGAATAGTTTAATTAAATCTTTACGAAAAGTGGCCATTGGTGGTATGAGAGACTGCTAGTCCGTCGTCTCGATATAACCCAATGGTATGACCTGGGAGTTTTTCCCTTATTGTGTGCAGAAGGAACCAACCGACCAAATCACACACATCGGCACTGTCTTGGGTAAAAAAATCTAACCCCAAAAACCCCTTTGATCTCTCTATGGGTTCCTTTGACAGTACTACAGAGAATCTTCACATCATAAATAGTAGACATGAAATTATTAATAAACCCTCTGAAATTTTTAATTCTAGTTTACACAAAATTAATAAGACATTTCGTAGAGTATATGGTTAAAACTTCAGAAAATAATATTAAATAGACCTCCAAATAATTGATTAACCATTCATAAATATATAGATACATTATAACAGCATCAAAGTACAAATATCTAAACTTAGAATTAGTAGCTAAAACGAATAAAATCTAGTATTAAAAATAAAAAATAAACTAACTGTTCATACATGCCTCACTAGGAATCAAGCGACCAATCTGGTAATTTGATATCTTAGCTATTTCACAAGCAGCAACGCCAATTGGAATATCTATCTCCCACACAACTGCTAGTTAAGAATTTCAGACATATGCTTACTGGTCGGCGAAGGGAATAACACGTATGACCGGTAACATATCAATGGATATTTGCATCTCGTTTGGATTTTTGTCTGAAGAGAACACGTATAACAATTGCCTTACGTCTTTGAAATGCGTATGAGAAAATAAATAGGGATGTACAAATGAAACCGTCTTTCTTGTTTTGCCTTTCATCCTTACGGGGTCGATAAAATAAAGTACCAGTAATGCACTGGGATAATTGCTGGCCTTGTGCCTAAAGTAGAAACAATTATTATTATTATTATTATTATTATTATTATATATATGTGGTGGGAGGGGGGGGGGGTCAGCCACCCACACCCCTGTGACTAAGCAGGGCTGTCGGTAGGTCAAAGCAAAAACACACACTTTTTTTAGTCCGCTCCTTCCACCAAAAATTGCCTCGCAAATGTTACCTTTTAATCCATTTTTGCTGTCTGAAGGAATCACGATATCTATCGTCATTGAAATATGTATAACGGCTCAATTAATAAAGGACCCTAATATCTTCAACTTCGCATTTTCCTCTTTATTAATATACTCCGCCATCCTTGTTTTAAGAAGTAATAGAACGTTGAGCGCTAGAGTTGAATTGCATCCTTGTATACCGAATGTATTAAGCTCCTCATGTTGAGCGCTTTTTGATACAATCCAATCTGATGAAGTAAGGCAGATTACACCCCGGGATACCACAACTGGTGGATACACCTAACGATGATGGAAATTTACTATGGAACAACTTTCGAACGGATTAATGAGGGAACCAAAAGCAACAACTACCTCTTATTCTACATGCAACACTCTGGAGGGCAGATCTCCTGCAGGGTCCCACCCTGCCTCATATAGCCACGGACAGCCTGTGAGGTGCACTCGGGTGCAACTGCATGGACCAAAACACCCGAAGCACTGTGAACATAGCTGACTCTCTATAATTCGCCCCCACTCAGACATTTATCACGGATTTTTTCTGCATTTCTTCTCATTCACTCTACAATTCTCTTTTACCTTTTTTACCTTTATATATATATATATATATATATATATATATATATATATATATATATATAGATAAATCTACCAAAAGTTTACGGTAGTGTCCAATCCGTATGAAGAACTCAATGTAATCCGGATATCATGAAAAGAAGAGATGCATTCAAAAACTACTTTCGGTGAAAGATAAATGGAAAACAGAGTCAAGATAAATTATTAAAAAAATAATGAATAAACAAAGAAACAGTTCCTTATATTAAACAAAAAAAGTTCATTATTTTACGATCGTTTCTAGGACATATATGTGTTAGAATTGGTATGCATATTCAAAAGATCTATGTACAATATTATACAAACTATCAGAGGGAATATAAGGAACTGTTTCTTTGTTTATTCATTATTTTTTTAATAATTTTTATATATATATATATATATATATATATATATATATATATATATATTATATATATATATATATATATATATATATATATATATATGTATATATATATATATATATATATATAAATATGTTTTTTTTTCCTTTATTTTCCTTATAATCCCATTTTTCCCCGTTCTTCCTTACTCATTTGTACCTTTTCTTACATCTTTCTTTAAATCATCAATGTATTATTTGTCTCCACCGGATTGACCGGATACCAACTACTCGATTATTTGATTTTTACATTCGATACATTAGATACTTTAAATATTGCCTGTCATTCTTGACAAGAGGCATGTTTTTTCCATGGGGAGTCATAACAAGTTAATATCCAGCTCTGAACCCAATCCCTAATAACAATATACACTTCTCCAGTTAAATATTATTCTTAGCATAATGACTATTGTATAGTTCTCCGGACTTCCAACTTTTAACTCTTAACGTCTGAATTCTAGAATTTATTCTGGGTTTGCGCGTTGTGAAACCTCTAATGTTTTCTATAAGTTATATTAACCATAGCAATAGGTAACTTTCTCGATTTGGGGTGGATGGTCTGTATATTGTCACGCCATAAATGGACAGCGAGTACGAACGCACTAAATTTTGAAGGCTAGCAGTAAATAAATTTTGGCTGGTCTGAACTCCAACTGACCGTATAGAGTTGTCGGCCGAGGTGGTGGTGGTGGTGGTGGGGGGGGGGCTGATAAATAGAGAGAACACATAAGGTTGGTAGTATTCTTGGTTGTAGTCGAGTGGTCAGCCACCCACACCCCTGTGACTAAGCAGGGCTGTCGGTAGATTCTGAAAATATATATATATATATATATATGAAGGATTCGGGACCCCGACGGCTGAGCTCCTGCCGTTTCAACAACTAGATCCGAACCTAGCTGTTGAAACGGCAGGAGCTCAGCCATCGGGGTCCCGAATCCTTCATATTATCCACTCTACTATACCAAGTATCGAGTACTCTGGTGAGTAATCGTCTAAGAGGTTTTTATTGCATCCATTCTGATATATATATATATAGGCGGGGGAGGGGGGGAGGGTGTAGGTTTGTTTAGAGGTAATAAATTTTACCGACATTTGATCGCAGTGCCATATGAAGCTACTGATTTTTTTCTGTTTTTTTTTTTGTTTATTTCCTTTCTATGCGTTGGCCTTGAATAAAACTATTGATTTTAGTTAAGTTACGAGAGACGCAAGACAATCATTAGAGCTTATCGTCAATACTAAATGGAACAAAATACAGTTGAAAATTACTATATGATACAATATACCTGTTTATATTCGGAGGGAAAATTAACGAACTAACACCAAGCTAAAGCAGCATGGTGTAATTACGTTCAACCCGGGGCAAGAGATATAAATAAAAGTGTCGTTTATTCTGTTAGAAAGAGGTACGGAAATGTTCACAGCAAACTAAGAGATTAGGAGCTGTTATATACAAATATGAGGTATCAAAACATATAAAAAAGTTTGATTTATGTGCTTCTCAATAAACAAAGCTTAATAGAATATGTCCAGAGTTATTCAAAATTAAAAGATATATGTATAAATATATAGAGAGAAAGGACCAAGAGCAGATATTTCAAAGAAAAATGTGTACTCTCAGCACAGAGACATATTTATCAGGATACCCCGGTTTCTTCAGAATCTTCCACAGGGCAATTCTATTGACTGTATCAAAAGCCTTTGTCAGATCGACAAACACTAGATACAGATCCATCTTATGTTCAATGCATTTCTCTTGCAGCTGTCTCACCATAAAGATTATGTCCATTGTCCCCCTACCATTTCTTAAACGACTCAGAGATACAGTAAGGGTTTCATCAGCGATGTTGTCAAGGAGCCTGTCTAGTATAATCCTACATAATACCTTGCCTACAACAGACAGAATGGATATCCCACGATAATTGCTACAGTTGACCCTTCCACCTTTTCCTTTACAGAGAACAATCATCCGTGTATCTTTCCAGTCATGCAGGGTACTCTCCTCAACCAAAACCTTTTGGGTTGAGGTAGTTAGATGATGAAATAGATTTTCACTTCCACATTTGAAGATTTCAGCACAGAAACCATCCATCCTAGGTGACTTACCGCTACACAGTTTTTTTCCACAGCAGTTTGAACTTCTTCTATGGAAGAAGTTTCTGGTCTTTACATCTTTGGAGGTGGGGGGGGGGGGGGGGGGGGGGGGGGGGGGGGGGGGGGGGGGGGGGGGGGGGGGGGGGGGGGGGGGGGGGGGGGGGGGGGTCTATTCAAAGTCTGTCGAAATATCCGCGCCACCTGACAAGAATGTTTTTTGGATCCCTAAGCATTCTTTGCCATCTTGAGTGCGAAGAGGTTCAACTGGAGAGGAAGATGGCCATACGTTTCCCGCAACAAATTATACAGAAACTTTGTATTGTTTGGAACCAGGGGCAACTGAATCTGCTTTATTCTCCACCACTTATCTCGCATGCTAAGCCTATGCTGCTTCGTATCGTATACTTCACCCCTTTTGGTTTTGGGTTTTTTGTTTTTTGTTGGCACTGTTTCCCTTTTATTTAACATCTGAACTTCTTCCTTATTTTTATCAAACAGTTTTGATGTTTTCTTTTACTAAACCCAGAACATCCTTGCAGAATTGATACACAAATGTTTTAAACACATTGACTGTTATACATTCTCTGTTATCAGCTCTTTCTTAATCAGCTCTCTAATGCATCTTTTAGACGAGTCACCTCTACTTTCTTTGGTATGGTGTATATTTGGGGGTTTGATAGGAAATGTGATTTCACAGGCAAACTTCACATTTGCACGAACCAGACGATGATCAGTCCAACATCCAGCTCCCCGCATAACCCTGACACTATACACATCACAAACATTGCACCTAAGAACAAGAACATAATCAATCATGTGTCACTGCTTTGAGACCGGATGCATCCACTTTGCTTTATATTTATCTTTCTGTTGAAACAGGGTGCTTTCTATGTACAGATCCAGCTCCTAACACAATTGTAGCAGCAGCAAACCATTGCTATTGCACCTTCCAACTCTATGCTTTCCGAGCACATCCCAGGTTTCATAATCCTTACCAAATTTAGCATTCAAGTCCCCCACAATGACAACTTTCTGAGCCTGAGGAATCGTGCGGACTAGTACCTTCAGTGAGAGATGAAAAGAGAGTTTCACGTCTTCAGAGGAACACATGGTTGGAATGTATATACTCACCAGGGTAACAAACCTGCTCTTTAATAATGGAATTCTCATTGACATAAGGTGATCAGTTAATCAGTTAATCGCCATTCAACAAGTTGGACTGGGTTACATGTTACCAGTAGCGTTCGAGAGCGACTTGACACATGTACATTCATATATATATATATATATATATATATATATATATATATATATATATATATATATATATATAGTAATAAAAATAAATTTGAAGACTAAAATCCAAAGAGTGCTCGATAAGGATAAATATATATCAAATATATAAGAACCGTAGAGCAAATATTTATTAAAATAACAGATTAAAGTTTAAGCAAAGAATCGCTGCTTTCACCCTTAACGGGATCTTCTGAAACTAAAAAAGTCAATCTGTGAACGCAGAAGTAAATATTTCAAAAAACGTTGCAACCGAAGGAAGACAGGAAGACGATACTTTGGTTCGGGGAAACGTTCGCTGGCAAAGAACGGAAAAAAACGAAGATAATACGTCATTATTTGATCCGGTGAAAACAATTACACGCAAAGACAAAACCACGTTTATGGTATAAATGAAATCGTAGACTAATATTCTATTAGGTGGTTCATGGAGACGTTCTTTGGCAATGGACGAAAAAAACGAAGATAATACGTCATTATGTGGATCAATGAGAACAATTACACGCAAAGACAAAACCACGTAAATGGTATAACTGAAGTCGTAGACTAAAATTCTATTTAGGAAACCGAATGATTCTCGGCTTCAGAGTTAAGAATAAAGTAAATAAAATACAGAGGTAATTGAAATTAAATATATACATACACGCATCCAAATACGTACATACACAAGCATACACGAAAACACTCGCCATGGGTATGCAAATACAAGCACGTACACACAAAAAACAAACAAAAAACACGCACGCACATACAGAACCCACGCAACGCCTGTACCCGCACACATACGAATGTATACACCAAATACACATATAAAAACATATATACATATACATGTGTGTGTGTGTGCGTATATACATAATTAAATAAACGTATATAAATATACACACATAAATACGTATATAACGCGTGTACACACACATACCTACATGTAAATACACATATGTTCGGAGACGTACGTCAACCAAAACACAAAGTACACATATACACACACCCTGCATACGCACGAACCCGCATACTCACACAGGCACAAAACTCACGTATACATATAACCAAATGCACATGTAGCAGTATATATAATATATACGCCAATAACATATACAAGCAATTATACGTAGAGAAAGTTTACGTACCTTCACAAAACATACAGGTAATATATACTTACCTATACGAATAAGTAATGGTCTTAACATAACATATACTTAGCTACCACATCAAGACGTAAAATAACCGCGTATAGTTCGTACTATCCGTTAGGGTATTATGTGGGGCTGTAATACCGGAAAGTTTTGTGCAATTTATGTTTACAAGCCGAAATTGCCTCAGATTTTTTGTTTAAGATGTGGTCTATGGCGTAAAGTATTTCCAGGGCCTCAGCGGCGCAGAGGTCACATGGTCTTTTATTTCCGTTATACGATCTAGCCCTAGCTAGGATCTCCCAGTGTAACTTATATTGGGTGTGGTTGTCTTTTAGACTCCAGATATAAGCTGAAAGTGACGTCATATTCCTTCTTAAAGAGTTAAGAAAAGAATGGGTATGTATGTAAAGACGCTGCTTGAATCTATTGGCGGTTAACCCTATGTAGGCCCTACGGGACGTGGTACTAGAGAGGCATTTCCCGGATGGAGGGCAGTCAACCCGATTCCTACAATTACAGTTAGTACTAGCTACGGGTGGCACGTGTTCCTACGGCTAGGTAATTTAGCTAAATTTGAAGCTGTGATGCTATGTGCAAGGTTAGGAGTCGTAGAGTAAGAAATCTTAATGGTATTTCTATTAAAAATTTTACTATATTTATGTGCTGGGGGAAATGCTTCATAATAAGGAAGAGAAAGATCTTAGCTAATGGTGTGGCCACCTCCATATGATATGGTGGGTTATACCATATAATGCGTCGGCATTTTTCCTAGGTCTATTCTCGTACACTGTATAAGCTACCTTATCGACAAATTCACAGAGGTAATTGAAATTAAATGTATTTAATTTCAATTACCTCTGTATTTTATTTACTTTATTCTTATCTCTGAAGCCGAGAATCATTCGGTTTCCTAAATAGAATTTTGTTCTACGACTTCAGTTATACCATTTACGTGGTTTTGTCTTTGCGTGTAATTGTTCTCATTGCTCCACATAATGACGTATTATCTTCGTTTTTTTCGTCCATTGCCAGAGAACGTCTCCATGAACCACCTAATAGAATATTAGTCTACGACTTCATTTATACCATAAACGTGGTTTTGTCTTTGCGAGTAATTGTTTTCACTGCACCAAATATTGACGTATTATCTCCGGTTTTTTTTCGTTCCTTGCCAGGGAACGTTTCCACGAACGAAAGTATCGTCTTCTTGTCTTCCTTCAGTTGCAACGTTTTTTGAAATATTTACTTCTGCGTTCACAGACTGACTTTTTTAGTTTCAGAAGATCCCGTTAAAGGTGAAAGCACCGATTCTTTGCTTAAACTTTAATCTGTTATTTTAATAAATATATATATATATATATATATATATATATATATATATATATATATATATATATATATATATATATATATATATAATAATAATAATAATAATAAATTGTTGCTCTACATGGCTGAATACAATAAATGTAATCTGAGTTTGTCGAATATTAATAATAATATTCGATTCGTTTGCAGTTATGCAAACAGACTCTTTTTTAAAGCTATGTTAGTAGAATGAGCCCCTCATTCTTGCTCTTGTGTTGGCATGTAAACAGAACTGCACTGATGCAAGGTAATACCCAGAAACATTAGTGTCTGCAGTTCTGTTTACATGCCAACAGAAGAGCAAGAATGAGGGGCTCATTCTACTGACATGGCTTTAAAAATGAGTCTTGTCTGCATAACTGGAAACGAATCGAATATTATTATTAATATTCGAAAAACTCAGATTACATTTATTATATATATATATATATATATATATATATATATATGTATATATCATAGTTTAAAAAAGAGTCTGTTTGCATAACTGTTATATATATATATATATATATGTTTGCATAACGGTTATATATATATATATATATATATATATATATGAATAAAGTTAGTCCTTCATCAGTGATCTTCCAACCATCATTGGTATTTCATCGCTTTAAAGACCATATACCTCCGGTTGGTGCGAGCAACGACTAAAAAAAGTCGTTGGGACACGTAAATAAAGGGGACACGAGAGTGTAAACAAACAAAGATGATATATATATATATATATATATATATATATATATTATATTATGGAATACTGTTAGCTTCTCGCAACAATAATTTCTATACTTTTCATTTATATATATATATATATATGAAAAAGAACACAAGAGCGTCTACAACATCAAAAGATTTTTATTGGCTAACAATGTTTTTTCCTTACGTGTAACCGTAGGATTCATCAGAGCTATAAAAGGGGTTTGATTGGTGTTATGGACTCTACCAACCAAACACCCAAGAACAAAGAGTAAAGAGAGTAAAGAGCAAAAGTAGGGGACGATAAGTCTAATTTTGGTGCGGGAGGGTGGGGTGTTGGTCCTTGTTTACTAGCTGCGGTCATATTCATTCCCGGGGGTCGGGTGGTTAGCTGAACCATAGATGGGGTGGCGTGGGTAGTATGGTGCAGAGGGTGCGCAGAGGCTACACAAACACAAAGGGCGTAGAATACATATATACATATAGCGGAGGAGAAGGTACATGAGGTAATTAGAAATGGAAAAAGAGTAATAATAATAATCTATAATTAATAGTGTATAATGAGGCATGGGGAAGATTACACTATAATAAGGTATAAAGGTAAGAATAAGGTAAAATATAAAGGAGGATAAAAGTGGAAATAATAATAAAGATAAAAAATATATAGAGAATATATAAGGAAATATAAGCGAATATTTGGAGGGGAAAACACAATGTAAAAAAAACGATTTTTTTCAAACAATAATAAAAAATAATAAAAATATAATAATTATGGGGGGAGAAAACAGGATAGAGAAATATGATCAAGGATGATAACAGTTGTGTCCAGTTTATACATCTTAATAATAAATAATAAACAATATGTGTATCAGAGTTGCAGAACCTTCAATTCACTTACGGGTTCAAGCGACGTGGCATGATCCATTGTTTATCTGTGCGGTCATGTGCGTTTGTTTTTGTTTTTGACACCACAGCAGATGCACAAGTTTGTATATATATATATAAATTAGGATGGATTCAGTCAAAAACTCTTATATATATATATATATATATATATATATATATATATATATAATATATATATATATATATATATATATATATATATGTATATATATAACCACACAAATAAGAGCTGGAAGAGTGTGTGAGATTAAGGGAAAGTTCGTGAGAAGCGTTAAGACGAGTCATTACAAAGTCCAAAAGTATATCGTAACCAGTCTAAATATACTGTTCTATATTTGAAAAGACTGCTTGGTAGTTTTGGACAGCCATTAACTGTGCGTTGTCTATACTAGTGTTGATTGTGGTGGCGGTGGTGGTGGTGGTGGTGGTGGTGGTGGTGGTGGTGAGTTGTAATGGGTTTGGTATTAATGATGGAGGTGGTGATGACAGGGTTTGTGGTGTTGGTGGGGTAACTGTGGGGTGTGTGGTTGTAGCGATGATGTTAGTTGGGATTCTAAATTGGTGCAAATGGAGGAGGTGGTGATGTCGGTCGTGGGGTGAGAAATCTGTAACGGTTGTTTAGGAAACTTGTAAGGATGGTGGTGATAATGGTAGTGGTGGTAGTATAGCTGATGTTTACGTAATGTATGTGTGTGCGCCTACGTGAAGGTGGTGGGAGTGAGAGAGAGAAAGTGAGACAGAAAGAGAGAGAGAAGAGAGGGAAAAAAGTGTGACATAGATGAAGGTTAGAGCAGGAGAGTTGAATGAGTTAAAGAGATGTGTGGTATGAGTGTATGTTAGACTGCTGCAGCGGTTAGAAATGTATCTGTGTATGTATGGTTATTGTTAGTAAATATTCTGATTGGCTAATAAATTGTTAGGCAGCTGGACTACAAAACGGATAGACTAGCTGATGTATAGATTGTCAGGCAGACACATTGGGTTTAGACAATCAGGTAAACAAACAGACAGACACTTAAATTGTGTGGTAAACAAATATTCAAACACAAGACACACTAAGATGCAGACTGACTAGTATATAAACCAGGCACGTCAAACTGAGGGTCCCCCGGGGGCCACATCGGTCACATGTGTGTTGTCTGAGAGCCACACACAACTAATTGCGCACATTACAACAATTTTGTTTTTTTTATATTACGAAAATAAAAAAAGCTCGCGCTGTAAAAACCTTTGTGCGGGTCGCAGGTGTACTTGTAAAGGGCTGCATCCAACAAACTGACAGACAATCAGATAGACAGACACAGATTAACTGATTGGTGGACTGTTAGAGACACTAAAATACAATACTAACATTTTGACTGTCAAACAGTCAGACAGACAGACAGACAGATGCACAGATAAACTGAATGGATGATTGTTAGCCATTTAGATACACTAAATATAGACATAAACACATACTGAGGTAGACAGTCAGACATTTTAAAATCTACTAATTTCCACTCACAAGGCATTGGTGAACTTGAGGCTATGGTAGTATAAACAAACTGTCCGAATGAGGCACGCGGTGAGATCGAACCCCGAATCAGTTGCTTCTTAAGCGAACTTCTTAACTACAGTCATCCACGCGCCAATATAAAGGAAATCTGCAATATCTCACAAATTAAACACAAGAGATATGTGTAATGTTTTAAAAAGTTGAAATCTGTAGCCAGCCAAGAGTACTCATCAGGCCAGATCTTATTGGTGGTAACCCTTTCATTACGATATCTATAATGATATGCACAGTATTTTGGCAGGTTGTTATCAAAAAGATTAAGCTTTTTGATAACAACCTGCCAAAATCTTAAAGGGCTCCTATTCAAAGTAATGGGTTTCCACATAATTTGATATAAGAACATTTTGATAATCTTAGTAAATCCTTTCAAATTCATCATTAATTAATTGAAATACTGTGTATATCATTATAGATATCGTAATGAAAGGGTTACCACCAAATACATCAGTCCATAGCAGGGTTAGTCCCCCGCCACTCTTGGTAATAGTTTTTTCAACAGAGTGGACTTCTGAAAAATTGAGTGCCTTTCTAAAAGATACAACACACCGCCTGCTTCAGGAAATGAACACATGACCTTAGACAATGCAATAACTATTAATGTAAAATAACATTTATCACATCACCACAATGTATATTTATGATCACTTGTATGTATGATACTTACTAGTGAATTCATCATGTATGTATTATATGTTTCATTGACTGTCCTGTGTTTCGTCCGTTTCTCATTTCAGAATGAAAGAGACAATCCTCAAATAGATTAAGACCACTCACCAACAACAGAGGCGAATTAAAGCTGATTGGCTAATAAAACTATACTAGTCTGTGATCGAACTTTGTGGAGAGAGATATCACATGTTGATGTGCAGTCTGCAACTGGCGGAGTTTAGCGTCACAAGAAGAGAAGTCTGCGCATGTCACTACCCCCTCCAACCCAATATCTGCAGAAAGGAACTTCGCTTACCACAAACATTATACTACAGTTCCTTTATTTTGAAAAAAAGTCGTAACTCCGAGGTAACATGAAATTTAAGGTAAGAGTATAAACTGTTTGATTTTGTTTTGTCTTCACTCCTTTATTTCAAACTTGCACTGTACTGACTTTCCTGAAACAATTCTAACCACAAATGTCACAATGTCTCATATAAATTGTAGTAACGTAATTAGTTTTCATAAATTCATTTTGTTTTGTCTTCACGCACACAAGCACTCACACATACACACACACGCATGCACACACACACACATACACACACACATACACATATATATATATATACATATATATATAAATTAATTAAGAAACGAAGCACGTCAAATAGAACAGACATAGCTTCGATCGAACTAAATATAGTGAGAAAGTTCAACTTACAGTTTAAATGCCGTATAGTTCACCGGGAGTTAAAATAATTAAGAGGCAAAGCATGTCGATTAGAACAGACATAGCTTCGGTCGTTTCATCACCCACTCAATGACCAATTAAGTGTGTATTATTAAAATTCGAACCCAGCTGGCCAGGGTGCACACTTTCGTTAATCAGCAAGGAAGACGACTTCGTGTAAGTAAAAATGTTAAGATACTTGGACTGCTGCAACTGTTTCAGTGCTTCCTATCTGCTGGCAGTGTTTCGAAAGGAGCAGCCTTATGCAGAATATTAGGTAATAATAATACACATTGTGTAATTAGGTGTGGAGCCGGTTCGTCAGCGGGAGTTTGCCTCCCTGTGATGTAAAGACAAAAATCGCGTGCTACCACGTTCAGTTGCTAGTGGTATGTGACCGTAGTAGTAAACCCTTTAGTGACGCGTGACATCACATCAAAGAGAAGATGAGCCAGGCCTGACCATTTACAGTGGATTTCGGCATTACAAGACTGCATAATAATTGTTTCTAGTTTTGGCACAAGGCCAGCAATTATACCAGTGCATTACTGGTACTTTATTTTATCGACCCCATAAGGATGAAAGGCAAAGTTAACCTCGGCGGGATTTGAACTCAGATTATAAAGGGTCGTAACTCTATACTGCAAAGCATAGCGTCCGACTCTCAACCGATACTGCCAATCCCAGACTGCATAATAATAAGAATCTATATATAAATTTCTGCGATTCTGTCACAACACGTAGTGAGAGAGGAGTAGTTTGACTACCTCATACTACTTCTCTCTTTACGTCTTCTGCCTGCGTGAAATTATGTGTGTGTAAAAGGAAGGGAGGGGATGGTAAAAACAACAAAAACAGGATGCTGCTACCACTATTGTTATGACTAACTCATACTACTCCTGTCTCTTTACGTCTGATGTAAGAAATCAGAGGTATGTGTATTTGTGTGAATGTAAGTCTGTGATTGTATTTTTGTAAGCGTGTCTGTGTTTGCACGTTTATATTTATATACTCATACATATAAATATATGCACATGCACATACACACACGCACACCCATATACACATATGCGTCAGCGTATGTAAAACAATTCTAGTTTTTAAAATAACCACAAATCCGGAAACTATACTTTATTGATCCTCATAAGTATATATGTAGAGAGAGAGAGAGAGGGAGAGGTTTATAGAGAGAGATGGGGGAGGGAAAGATTTTTCTGATATATTACAGGGATGATTCCGTTCACAAATGGAGTCGTTTACTATTACTACAACAACAACTACTACTACTACTATTGCTACAATCTGCTTCTACAACTGCAGTTGCTAACAGCATCACCTGTATTGGTGTTTTGCTATAAAAAGTATTCCAAAGACACTGACCTTAAAATGGCTGATGCTTATTTTTTTTATATTTACTGAATGAGAAAATATTTGTTTCTATATATGGAGGCATGGGAGTTCATTGGAGTTAACAAATCGCCTTATATATTGATTGACTGATCTGTTCATTATTAACGCCAGTGCATGACCTCATATGACCTACGCTATCATTCTATTATTATTATTATCATTATTTCGTTCATTTAACAACTCCAGCGTGATTTTTCGTTTATTTGTAAGTGGCGGGTGTGTTTTGAAAAAGAAAAGGGCAGATATCATCAAGAATAAAGCAAGAGTAAATGACATGACTAACCCAATTTTAGTTCATTGCTCACTGCAGACATTATCGATTTTGTTTGTTTGTTTTCATGTTATTCCATTATTATTAACGTAGAGGGCGTGACTGTCAATAATAAATAAAATCACGCCTTGATAATTCCACCATCATGACTGCTAACCACGTATCATCTTTATTTTTTCTTCCATTTGCATTAATCATCATCATCATCAGTATCGGTAGAGGGTCGGACGCCATGCTTTCCAGCATAGTTACGTCCCTTTACGATCTGAGTTCAAATCCCGCCGAGGTTAACTTTGCCTTTCATCCTTACGGGGTCGATAAAATAAAGTACCAGTAATGCACTGGGTAATTGCTGGCCTTGTGCCAAAAGTAGAAACAATTATTATTATTATTATTATTATTATTATTATTATTATTATTATTATTATTGAATGCCATGGTTGACAGAGGCTCGGCTCTGTAAGGTATAGTAATTTTTAACCGTTAAAACAATTGTAAATTGTTTAAAACTTGAACCAAATTGATATAAATACACCCTCCTCCTCGTGAGAGGAGTCTTTCTGTCCGTTATTTGGCCCTTCGGGGTTAAATAACCAGTTATTGGGGTTTTGTACCCAAAATTTCATTTTAAACAAAAAAACAACATGGCTACGAAAAAGAAATTTCATACGTCACTCCCACTCATTCCGTCTTCTTCTTCCTCAATCATCACTACAGCAGAGAGAAGATTGTCTCTCTCCCTCCCTTCTTTAAATGTGTCTCTCTCCCTCCCTTCTCTTTCGCAAGTGACGAAAGAAAAGAAAAGTCTCGTGCAAAGCGTGCAAGGTTTCTCCACGACGACGACGACAGCGACGAAACAGGTGTGCGGGAAATACGAAAACCCAGTTCATTCGTCTGACGTCAGGAATAATAGCAGTAGCAGCCGTAATAACAACAGCAACAGTGACAATGAAAACAACAGTAGCAGCCGCAACAGCATCACCAGCAGCATAAACAACAACAGCATTAGCAGCAGCAACACCAACAACAACCACAGCAACAGCGGCGGAGGCGGTAGTCGTAGTACCTGCAGCAACAACAAAAGTACCAGCAGCTCTGACGACAACAACAACAGCAGAGAAAAACCAATCTCATTTGCAGGTATTGCGAAAAACTTGGAAACAATCCTCATAACAAATGAGGAATTAGAGGAAGCGAAGAAGATGGTGACAAAGAACGGACACCGAGCAATCTGCAAGGCAGCGGAAAAATTTTTCGAAACCCAAGAGCACTGTACGGTCACGTACCGTACAGTAAGTACAAAATCCCGTAGGGTGGAAAGAGCCACAGAGGCCCAAATACAAAAAGCCTTGGGGTCTGTGTGGCAGCGGAAAACGCACATCACCCGAGGCAAAAAATATGCCACCGTAGACGTACTTTTTGCCACACCCCAGGAGGCAAAGGCCCAATCAGTAGTGACCCTAAGGAGCGAGGAAATGGTGTTGGTGCCCTCCTACTGTGGGCAAAAAATTGTGAGGGTCAAACTGACCCACGTCCCCCCCGGAATGACCCCTTCTTGGCTGGCCGCGTCTGTCCTCGTCGGAATCGAGGACAAAACAACTGTACTGCAAGTACAGAAAAAAGTAAGAGAAGATTGGGTCGGCTCCTCCATTGAGATGCTAATCCAAACCAACCAGGAGTGCATCGAAGCTATCCCGGATGTGATAGACTTCGATAACGGCACTCAACTGCCCATAAGTGTTGAGGGCAAACGCCCGAAATGCTTTCGCTGTGGATCGAAGACTCACCTCAGGGCCTTCTGCAACGAGAAGACCCTGAGAAAGGAGAAAACCCCCCTCCTTCCGAATCCGGCTCCACGGCTACCAGCAACAGGACAAGCGGCAACCAGGAACGATAGGCCCGTGGCACCCATACCCACACCACGGAAATCAAAAACAGCAGCAGCAGTGAAAATACTAACAACAACAACAGCAATACCAAATGCAGCTGCAACAGAGACTCCAGTGCAAACATCACCACCAACAACAAGTGAAAGAGTAGAGCTGGTACCCCTCCCCGACCTCACAGAATCAGACATGGAGTGTGAGGTGGGAGAGAGATGGCAAAAGGTCGTAAGAAGGCACAAACGCAGAAGCAGCGCATCGTCGCCTTTGAAAAGGGAGGAAAGAAATGAGAAAAGGGTAAAGTCTACTGCAAAGAGACCCACAGCAGCAACAACACCAACACCATCACCACCCACACTAGCACCACCATGACCACCGGCGACAACCCCACCGCCAACAACACCTTCAACACCACCACCACAAGCACCAACATCGCAAACACAACAACAAAACACACACACCCAGCAACAACGACAAGAAAATAGCAGAACCATACCCCACCCCCAGAAAAACAAATGCACGGCAATAAATACACACAACAAGAAACTAATGACTTACATAATTGAACACACAGACATTTCACAGGACTACATAATACCAGCACCAATCAAAACGCCAACTAACATAAGACTGCTAAAAATAGCACAGAAACAATACACAAATATTAAAAGGAAATTCCCCAACGCAGTTGGTGATTTCAGGGACCTAGGAGGAACCATCAATCGAAGAGTATACTCAGACATTCTCTTAGAAGAGCCGACGACCAGCCGAAGGGACGATTCAACGGTCCCTTCACCAGACGATCAAGTGAAAAGGGATGTAAAAACCATCCCTCCTCTACCAAAAGTACGGTAAGTGGTCTTTCCCATCTTTTCTACTCTATTTTAAACATGACCTCACTCAGAATAGGCAGCATAAATGCGCGTGGCTTGGGGTCGTCATGGAAGCAGGGTCACCTGCTCAACGACCTCAGGTCACTAAACATAGATGTAGTGGCCATCAGCGAGACCAGAATCTCCGAAGCACGGGCCTTCGCACCGATCTTCGGCGGCTACGATGTGTACGCATCTCCCAGCCGTCCTGGATCCGGTGGAGGAGTTGCTGTGCTTTTTCGGAGAGGTTTGGATCTCGCCATACGGGCCATCTTCCTGGACCCAGAGGGTAAGCTGGTGGTGCTGGACGTGACCAGCGGAGACGGGCAAGCTTTCAGGCTAGTGGCCGTCTATGCCCCGACAGGAGCAGGGCGGCCTGATTTCTTCCGGCGTCTGGAGACCTTTCTTGGAACGTTCCGCTCTTTAGTGTTAGTGGGCGACTGGAACGGGATCTTAGATGCACGCTGGGACTGTGTGGGATTAGCGGATAGGGGTGGAGGGTGCAAGAGCCTCACCAACCTGCTCAGGCGTTTTGAACTGTCTGACAGGTACCGATTGGATTTCCCGAATGTGCCAATGTGGACTTGGACAAACCGCATTGGGTCATCCAGATCATATCTAGATAGAGTATTTTGTAGGGAAATAGATAGGTCTAGCATAGGCTGTCCACAATTCAAGATAGTCAGCTACACGGACCACAAATTCGTGACCTGTGTGCTTGACTTAGATAGGCTTCATAGACGAGGACCCGGCTACTGGAAGCTAAACGCGTCCTTACCAGCGCGCAAGGCCTACAGAGACCGGATTAGCGAACTAGTTAAGCGGGCGTTGACGGGGGCCATCGCCAACAACAAGTGGTGGTTTGCTCTGAAAAGAGCGATTAGAATAGAATCGATTAGGTTTAGTAAGGCTTTAGCAATAGAGAAAAATAGAGCAGAGGGAGAACTAGTTAGAAAATTAGACGAGGCGCTTAGCAAAGGCATTGCGACCGACGTGCTTGCGGCGAAATTGGCCCTTGACCAATTCTTCAATGCAAAGCACGAAGGCTGCGTTGTCAGAGCTAGGGTGCGTGCTCTCAGACACGAGGGGACGAAAGCCGTTCAATGGGCCCGAGTGGCGGAGGCGCGTCGTGGCAACAAAGCCACGATCCGGTCTTTGGTGGACCACGACGGGCGCATGCTACTCGATCCCGGGCAAATGTGTGAAGCTTTTCAGCGACACTTCGCTCAGCTGTTCGGGGGCAGCGGTGGGCCGGGTAGAGGGATGGACTTTAGTGTCTACCTCGACGGACTGCCGCGGCTCTCGGCCACTGAGGCGAAGTGTTGCGAAAAGCCGATAACAGCCACTGAAGTAAGGGAGGCAATGACTGGCTGCACAAGGGGTAAATCGCCTGGTTTGGATGGTCTGCCCTATGAACTTTACGTACAGATGCCAGACTTGTTCGGAGGCCTCTTGGCGGACGTCTACTGCAACTGGCAACAGAACGGGAGAATTCCCAGTTCTGTGAGCCGAGGAGCGGTGGCACTGCTGAGAAAGGATCCGAACAAGGGGGATAACATAGACAATTTCCGGCCCATAACTCTGCTAAACACAGAGTTCAAGATTTTGGCCAAGGTGCTAGCAAAGAGGTTGGCGCTTGTCGTTGGTGGTCTGGTGGGAGAGGCGCAGACATGCGCCATTCCCGACAGATCCATCCACGACAACCTCCACCTCATGCGATACATCATAGAGAGGGTAGCTAAGGAACCTGGCACGGGTGGGTCCTTGATCAATTTAGATCAGTCGAAAGCTTTCGACAGGGTTGACCATCGTTACCTAGCGGCCGTCCTGAGGGCGGCTGGCTTTGGGCCCGTCTTCAGAGGCTGGATCGCTGCCATGCACAGCGACATTTGCTCTGTGGTGAGAGTGAACGGTCACCTGTCGGAACCGTTCAACATCATGCGCTCGGTCCGCCAAGGATGTCCCCTCTCGTCCCTCTTGTACGTATTGACTCTCGAGCCATTACTGCACAAACTGGAGACGTTGAGGGGAGTCCCGCGCGAACTAGGATGCGGAAGATCCGTGTCAGCATATGCGGACGATGTCACAGTAGTGGTGTCGAACGCCAAACACATCGAGGCGATCGGCACTACACTAAGAGAATACGAAGCGGTGACAGGAGCAATGATCAACCAGGAAAAGTCAGTGGGCCTGTAGCTCGGCACCTGGAGAGGCAGGTCCATGCCGTCCAACAGCGTCGTCGGGCGCTGGACGGACGGACCGGTTAAATTGCTAGGGGTCTGGTTCGGTCCGGACCTCCAAACGGACAAAAACTGGGACGAGGTGACGAGCAGGGTGGCTTCTCTCACCCAGAAATGGGCGGAGAGGAAGCTATCCCTGAAAGGTCGAGCGGAGGTGGCTAACGCGTACATCGCGTCTGTCATCTGCTACCGCCTGACCGTCGTACCTTGTCCTAAGCCTCGCCTGACTGCGCTGGAGCGTTTGCTCTTTCGCTTCTTGTGGAAGGGACGCGCTCCGATGGTCAGGCGGTCCATCTGCTGTCAACACCCGCTACGTGGAGGGCTGGGCATGCCGTGGCTGATGATGCGCAGACACGCGCTCAGGCTACGACATCTCCACCTCTTCCTCGACGGTGATCAGGTGTGGTCGCCGTTTGCAAGACACGTTTTTCCCCAGCTCGTCTCCTTGACGGAGCTGCAGTCCTGGGTCAAGCGAAGACCGAGAGGGAGCGCTTGGAGACTGGAATGTCTTCAGGCGCTCACAGCCCTCGACCAATCGGGCAATGTGATCGGTGGAAACTCCACCTTAGCGTTCTATAGGGGATTAGTGGAGGGGAAGAGCGACGACGTACTTGGAGAAACTCTAGGCGTCGACGAAAATCAACTAGCCAATCTCTTCGGAAGGACTTTCGGGCCGGGGCCTATGGACAACTTCCAGAAATCCCTGGCCTGGCAGTGCTACCGAGGAGCTTTGCCAGTTCGGGATAAACTCTACAGGCATGGAGGTGCCGTCAGCCGGGCATGTCCGAGATGCGCGCAGGGCGACGAAACCGTCCTGCACGCACTCGTCCAGTGTCCGAGCATTGCTGACTTGTGGGTTTATGTCGAACACCTGCTGTCACGTGTAGGACGGATCCAGCTATCAGCTGAGTCCATCGTGAGGATTGCCCCGCCCCCTTCCTTTAGCCTGGAAGGGCAGGCAGTTTTTATCTGTCTGGTGGCCATGGCGAAAGAGATAGTATGGTGGACACGTTTGAAAGGGCTGAAGACGAGCACTTACCTCTTCGGTGATGCCCTGATTAACTTTTTCAAATTTCATTTGAAAAGGAAAATCAGGGTAGAGAGGGAAGTGCTCTCTTCCCAGCATTTTGTTGAAAGATGGGTGAGAGAAGCAAGTATGGCCCGAATGAATGGGCCTTCTCTGAGTATGTGTCTGTAAATTAAAGGTGGAAAACTGGGAGAGGGCACTTGCCCTGGTGGTCAGGGCCACTGTGGTCTTTTAATGGGCTTTCTCCACAAATGTCCCTTGGAAGTCTCCCCCCTATTGGGGAATTTTTCTTTGTTATTTTATTTCAACCTCTGTTTTTTTACACGCAGAAATGCCCATTTGTACCGTCCTGTATTGTCCTGTACTGTCCTTAATGTCTACTTTATGTGAACCCTTGTGGTTAATAAAGAAAACATTATTATTATTATTATTATTATTATTATTATTATTATTATTATTATTATTATTATTATTATTATTATGGCTGATAATGCGCAGATATGCGCTCAGGCTGCGATATCTCCACCTCTTCCTCGACGGTGATCAGGTGTGGTCGCCGTTTGCTAGACGCGTCTTTCCCAACTCGTCTCCTTGACGGAGCTGTAGTCCTGGGTCAAGCGAAGACCGAGAGGGGGAGCTTGGAGACTGGAATGTCTTCAGGCGCTCACAGCCCTCGACTAGTCGGGCAATGTGATCGGTGGAAACTCCACCTTGGCGTTCTATAGAGAATTAGTGGAGGGGAAGACGACGTACTTGGGGAAACTCTAGGCTTCGACGAAAATCAACTAGCCAATTTCTTCGGAAGGACTTCCGGGCCGGAGCCTATGGACAACTTCCAGAAATCCCTGGCTTGGCAGTGCTACCGAGGAGCTTTGCCAGTTCGGGATAAACTCTACAGGCATGGAAATGAGAGAGGCAAGAATGGCCCGTGTAAATGGGCCTACTCTGAGTATGTGCCTGTAAATTGAAGGTGGAAAACTGGGAGAGAGCACTTGCCCTGGTGGTCAGGGTCACCGTGGCATTTTTTTAATGGGCTTTCTCCACGATGGCCCTCGGAAGTCTCCCCCCTATTGGGGAATTTTTCATTGTTTCTTTTTTTGTTACATGCTCTGTTTTTGTTTTTTTTACACGCAGAAATGCCCACTTGTACCGTCCTGTATTGTCCTGTATTGTCCTGTACTGTCCTTAATGTCTTACTTTGTGTAAACTCTTGTGGTTAATAAAGAATGCATTATTATTATTATTATTGGTGGCTGCTTGTGAAGACGTGTTATTGTTAGTTCCGAAAGGTATGTTGTTTTAAGTTGTTTGAAATGTTATTCGTTGAAATAGTTTTGTTATAAACTGTTCATAGGGTGAGAAAAGGTGACCCATAATATTTGGGCCTTTGGCCCAAATATTTTATCTTTATTTTCTTAATTTTCACGCCTACAAGCGTTTTAAAAATGGAAGCGATACGCTCCTCCTCTTTCAGCCAGCTACCATGTGACAAAGACCAAAACCGCCAGCACCACCAACAGCAACTACAACAACAATAACAGCAGCAGCAATCTGTCAACCAAGTATACCGACCCGAAGACAAAGCAGAGTGTGACTCCTTTTAACACAACTCAGAAAGATCCTTCAAAATCAGCTGTTCCCTTCACAAGGGGAACGAAAAATACAGAAACAATAACTATCAACGAAAATGGAAAAATTGTTTCTACTTTTGGCACAAGGCCAGCAATTATCCAGTGCATTACTGGTACTTTATTCTATCGACCCCGTAAGGATGAAAGGCAAAGTTAACCTCGGCGGTATTCGAACTCAGATCATAAAGGGGCGTAACTCTATGCTACAAAGCATGGCGTCCGACCCTCTACCGGTACTGCCAATCCACCGCACAATCCAACGAAAATGAAATTAGGGAGGCTAAGCAGATGCTAAAGAGGAGGGGTCACAGAGTCAGCCTCACACCTCCACGCGACGTGCTGGAAAACGTGCGACGTTGTACGGTAGATAACATACCGTTCATTTGGAGTGAAGTCATGCCAGGGGAAACGCACCACCAAGTCCCAAATCCAAAAGGCTTTGGGTTGCGTATGAGAACTCAAACCTCATAACATCCGAGGCAGGGGATTTGGGACGGTGGACGTATTTTCTAAAACCCATGAGGAAACCAGACACTCCCTTACACCACTGAGGAGAAAATAGCTGACTCTGCCGCCAACATATTGTGACCAAAGATTAGTAAAGATGATAGTGACCCAGGTGTCACCCACAAAAGTTATTCCCTGGCTAGTGACAGTTGTACTCATGGACGTTAAGTACAGCACACAGATTCTAGACGTAAAGAAAATCAAAATGAAAAACTGATCAGGATCGAGGATGGAAATACTGATCCAAACGAATCAAGAAAATACTGAGGCCATCCCCGACATAATAGACTGCGTGGACGGCATCCGACTTCTCATGACTCTAGAGAACAGAAAACCAAAGTGCCTCACATGTGGGGAAAAACTACACCTGAAGGATTTCTACCTTCAACAAACCACCAAGAAAACGAGACCCCATTTCCTACCTACGCCACACTGGCAGTAAATCAAACACCATTGACCACAATACAACCAAGAAGCTCACCAGCGTCAACAACAGCAGCAACAGTAATAGTAGCAGGAGCTAAATTAAAAGAAAAATTCGCCAATTACATTGGGGACATCCGGGTCACTTTATCCAAACGGATAGACTCCGACGTCGTTGTTGAAGTGCCCTCAATCAGTCTATTCACCATCAATAACTACCCTAAATATACATACATATACACTACACATATATATACTACACACACACACACACACACACACACAGATATATATATATATATACAAAAAACAAGCAAGTAGGACACTCAAACACACAAATCCGAACCCAAACACACCCAGAATAAACACAAAGCAATCATCGAATACCCTATACATAAATAATACACTCAGTAAACAAAGCCAACAATAAACAAAACATCTAGTGGATAAGACCATCACATTTCAAACGCGTAAAAAATACATCCGTAAAAAATAAAGCCAATCATGAACTAAATATCTATACTAGAACTAAGACATCCTCCATCATCCCTACCTCACACATCATCTATATTTCCCAACCCTAATTCGCTCTAAATATGCAGCCGTCAAATTATGTAGTTTCTGTATAAGAATATACATTAAACAATATCTATTATTACCAGTAATGCACTGGGGGTCGATTTAATCGACTTTCTCCTCCTTAAAATTGCTGGCCTTGTGCCTAAAGTAATAACAGTTATTACCTTCAGTGACTACAACCACATTACGTAATAGACCTTGCTCCAACCTCTCCCGGATACCCTTGAACCAGTGGTTCTCAACCTTTTTTTGCCAACGGCACACTTTGGAACACATGAAAAAAATAGCGGCACACCTGGCTAAATATATATGAAAAATATTAAAATTTTACAAAATAAAAACATGTCAAGTCATAGACGGCATACAACCGTAGACACAGACTAGTCATAGACGGCATACAACAGTAGACACAGACTAGGCATAGACGGCATACAACCGTAGACACAGAGTAGTCATAGACGGAATACAACCGTAGACACAGACTAGTCATAGATGGCATACAACCGTAGACACAGACTAGTCATAGACGGCATACAACCGTAGACACAGACTAGTCATAGACGGCATACAACAGTAGACACAGACTAGACATAGGCGGCATACAACCGTAGACACAGACTAGTCATAGACGGCATACAACCGTAGACACAGACTAGTCATAGACGGCATACAACAGTAGACACAGACTAGTCATAGACGGCATACAACCGTAGACACAGACTAGTCATAGACGGCATACAAACGTAGACACAGACTAGTCATAGACGGCATACAACCGTAGACACAGACTAGTCATAGACGGCATACAACCGTAGACACAGACTAGTCATAGACGGCATACAACAGTAGACACAGACTAGGCATAGACGGCATACAACCGTAGACACAGACTAGTCATAGACGGCATACAACCGTAGACACAGACTAGTCATAGACGGTATACAACCGTAGACACAGACTAGTCATAGACGGCATACAACCGTAGACACAGACTAGGCATAGACGGCATACAACCGTAGACACAGACTAGTCATAGACGGCATACAACCGTAGACACAGACTAGTCATAGACGGCATACAACCGTAGACACAGACTAGTCATAGACGGCATACAACTGTAGACACAGACTAGTCATAGACGGCATACAACCGTAGACACAGACCAGTCATAGACGGCATACAACCGTAGACACAGTCTAGTTATAGACGGCATACAACCGTAGACACAGACTAGTCATAGACGGCATACAACCGTAGACACAGGCTAGTCATAGACGACATACAACCGTAGACACAGACTAGTCATAGACGGCATACAACCGTAGACACAGACTAGGCATAGACGGCATACAACCGTAGACACAGACTAGGCATAGACGGCATACAACCGTAGACACAGACTAGTCATAGACGGCATACAACCGTAGACACAGACTAGGCATAGACGGCATACAACTGTAGACACAGACTAGTCATAGACGGCATACAACAGTAGACACAGACTAGTCATAGACGGCATACAACCGTAGACACAGACTAGTCATAGACGGCATACAACCGTAGACACAGACTAGTCATAGACGGCATACAACCGTAGACACAGACTAGTCATAGACGGCATACAACCGTAGACACAGACTAGGCATAGACGGCATACAACCGTAGACACAGACTAGTCATAGACGGCATACAACCGTAGACACAGACTAGTCATAGACGGCACACAACCGTAGACACAGACTAGGCATAGACGGCATACAACCGTAGACACAGACTAGTCATAGACGGCATACAACCGTAGACACAGACTAGGCATAGACGGCATACAACCGTAGACACAGACTAGTCATAGACGGCATACAACCGTAGACACAGACAAGTCATAGACGGCATACAACCGTAGACACAGACTAGTCATAGACGGCATACAACCGTAGACACAGACTAGTCATAGACGGCATACAACCGTAGACACAGACTAGGCATAGACGGCATACAACCGTAGACACAGACTAGTCATAGACGGCATACAACCGTAGACACAGACTAGTCATAGTCGGCATACAACCGTAGACACAGACTAGTCATAGACGGCATACAACCGTAGACACAGACTAGGCATAGACGGCATACAACCGTAGACACAGACTAGTCATAGACGGCATACAACCGTAGACACAGACTAGTCATAGACGGCATATAACCGTAGACACAGACTAGTCATAGACGGCATACAACCGTAGACACAGACTAGTCATAGACGGCATACAACCGTAGACACAGACTAGTCATAGACGGCATACAACCGTAGACACAGACAAGGCATAGACGGCATACAACCGTAGACACAGACTAGTCATATACGGCATACAACCGTAGACACAGACTAGTCATAGACGGCATACAACCGTAGACACAGACTAGTCATAGACGGCATACAACCGTAGACACAGACTAGGCATAGACGGCATACAACCGTAGACACAGACTAGCCATAGACGGCATACAACCGTAGACACAGACTAGGCATAGACAGCATACAACCGTAGACACAGACTAGTCATAGACGGCATACAACCGTAGACACAGACTAGTCATAGACGGCATACAACCGTAGACACAGACTAGTCATAGACGGCATACAACCGTAGACACAGACTAGTCATATACGGCATACAACCGTAGACACAGACTAGTCATAGACGGCATACAACCGTAGACACAGACTAGTCATAGACGGCATATAACCGTAGACACAGACTAGTCATAGACGGCATACAACCGTAGACACAGACTAGTCATAGACGGCATACAACCGTAGACACAGACTAGTCATAGACGGCATACAACCGTAGACACAGACAAGGCATAGACGGCATACAACCGTAGACACAGACTAGTCATATACGGCATACAACCGTAGACACAGACTAGTCATAGACGGCATACAACCGTAGACACAGACTAGTCATAGACGGCATACAACCGTAGACACAGACTAGGCATAGACGGCATACAACCGTAGACACAGACTAGCCATAGACGGCATACAACCGTAGACACAGACTAGGCATAGACAGCATACAACCGTAGACACAGACTAGTCATAGACGGCATACAACCGTAGACACAGACTAGTCATAGACAGCATACAACCGTAGACACAGACTAGTCATAGACGGCATACAACCGTAGACACAGACTAGTCATATACGGCATACAACCGTAGACACAGACTAGTCATAGACGGCATACAACCGTAGACACAGACTAGTCATAGACGGCATACAACCGTAGACACAGACTAGTCATAGACGGCATACAACCGTAGACACAGACTAGTCATAGACGGCATACAACCGTAGACACAGACTAGTCATAGACGGCATACAACCGTAGACACAGACTAGTCATAGACGGCATACAACAGTAGACACAGACTAGGCATAGACGGCATACAACCGTAGACACAGACTAGTCATAGACGGCATACAACCGTAGACACAGACTAGTCATAGACGGCATACAACCGTAGACACAGACTAGTCATAGACGGCATACAACCGTAGACACAGACTAGTCATAGACGGCATACAACCGTAGACACAGACTAGTCATAGACGGCATACAACTGTAGACACAGACTAGTCATAGACGGCATACAACCGTAGACACAGACTAGTCATAGACGGCATACAACCGTAGACACAGTCTAGTTATAGACGGCATACAACCGTAGACACAGACTAGTCATAGACGGCATACAACCGTAGACACAGACTAGTCATAGACGGCATACAACCGTAGACATAGACTAGTCATAGACGGCATACAACCGTAGACACAGACTAGGCATAGACGGCATACAACCGTAGACACAGACTAGGCATAGACGGCATACAACCGTAGACACAGACTAGTCATAGACGGCATACAACCGTAGACACAGACTAGTCATAGACGGCATACAACCGTAGACACAGACTAGGCATAGACGTCATACAACCGTAGACACAGACAAGTCATAGACGACATACAACCGTAGACACAGACTAGGCATAGACGGCATACAACCGTAGACACAGACTAGTCATAGACGGCATACAACCGTAGACACAGACTAGTCATAGACGGCATACAACCGTAGACACAGACTAGGCATAGACGGCATACAACCGTAGACACAGACTAGTCATAGACGGCATACAACCGTAGACACAGACTAGTCATAGACGGCATACAACCGTAGACACAGACTAGTCATAGACGGCATACAACTGTAGACACAGACTAGTCATAGACGGCATACAACCGTAGACACAGACTAGGCATAGACGGCATACAACCGTAGACACAGACTAGTCATAGACGGCATACAACCGTAGACACAGACTAGTCATAGACGGCACACAACCGTAGACACAGACTAGGCATAGACGGCATACAACCGTAGACACAGACTAGTCATAGACGGCATACAACCGTAGACACAGACTAGGCATAGACGGCATACAACCGTAGACACAGACAAGTCATAGACGACATACAACCGTAGACACAGACTAGGCATAGACGGCATACAACCGTAGACACAGACTAGTCATAGACGGCATACAACCGTAGACACAGACTAGTCATAGACGGCATACAACCGTAGACACAGACTAGTCATAGACGGCATACAACCGTAGACACAGACAAGTCATAGACGGCATACAACCGTAGACACAGACTAGTCATAGACGGCATACAACCGTAGACACAGACTAGTCATAGACGGCATACAACCGTAGACACAGACTAGGCATAGACGGCATACAACCGTAGACACAGACTAGTCATAGACGGCATACAACCGTAGACACAGACTAGTCATAGACGGCATACAACCGTAGACACAGACTAGTCATAGACGGCATACAACCGTAGACACAGACTAGGCATAGACGGCATACAACCGTAGACACAGACTAGTCATAGACGGCATACAACCGTAGACACAGACTAGTCATAGACGGCATATAACCGTAGACACAGACTAGTCATAGACGGCATACAACCGTAGACACAGACTAGTCATAGACGGCATACAACCGTAGACACAGACTAGTCATAGACGGCATACAACCGTAGACACAGACAAGGCATAGACGGCATACAACCGTAGACACAGACTAGTCATATACGGCATACAACCGTAGACACAGACTAGTCATAGACGGCATACAACCGTAGACACAGACTAGTCATAGACGGCATACAACCGTAGACACAGACTAGGCATAGACGGCATACAACCGTAGACACAGACTAGCCATAGACGGCATACAAACGTAGACACAGACTAGGCATAGACAGCATACAACCGTAGACACAGACTAGTCATAGACGGCATACAACCGTAGACACAGACTAGTCATAGACAGCATACAACCGTAGACACAGACTAGTCATAGACGGCATACAACTGTAGACACAGACTAGTCATAGACGGCATACTACCGTAGACACAGACTAGTCATAGACGGCATACAACCGTAGACACAGACTAGTCATAGACGGCATACAACCGTAGACACAGACTAGTCATAGACGGCATAAAACCGTAGACACAGACTAGTCATAGACGGCATACAACCGTAGACACAGACTAGGCATAGACAGCATACAACCGTAGACACAGACTAGTCATAGACGGCATACAACCGTAGACACAGACTAGTCATAGACAGCATACAACCGTAGACACAGACTAGTCATAGACGGCATACAACTGTAGACACAGACTAGTCATAGACGGCATACTACCGTAGACACAGACTAGTCATAGACGGCATACAACCGTAGACACAGACTAGTCATAGACGGCATACAACCGTAGACACAGACTAGTCATAGATGGCATACAACCGTAGACACAGACTAGTCATAGACAGCATACAACCGTAGACACAGACTAGGCATAGACGGCATACAACCGTAGACACAGACTAGTCATAGACGGCATAAAACCGTAGACACAGACTAGTCAAAGACGGCATACAACCGTAGACACAGACTAGGCATAGACGGCATACAACCGTAGACACAGACAAGTCATAGACGACATACAACCGTAGACACAGACTAGGCATAGACGGCATACAAACGTAGACTCAGACTAGTCATAGACGGCATACAACCGTAGACACAGACTAGTCATAGACGGCATACAACCGTAGACACAGACTAGTCATAGACGGCATACAACCGTAGACACAGACAAGTCATAGACGGCATACAACCGTAGACACAGACTAGTCATAGACGGCATACAACCGTAGACACAGACTAGTCATAGACGGCATACAACCGTAGACACAGACTAGGCATAGACGGCATACAACCGTAGACACAGACTAGTCATAGACGGCATACAACCGTAGACACAGACTAGTCATAGACGGCATACAACCGTAGACACAGACTAGTCATAGACGGCATACAACCGTAGACACAGACTAGGCATAGACGGCATACAACCGTAGACACAGACTAGCCATAGACGGCATACAAACGTAGACACAGACTAGGCATAGACAGCATACAACCGTAGACACAGACTAGTCATAGACGGCATACAACCGTAGACACAGACTAGTCATAGACAGCATACAACCGTAGACACAGACTAGTCATAGACGGCATACAACTGTAGACACAGACTAGTCATAGACGGCATACTACCGTAGACACAGACTAGTCATAGACGGCATACAACCGTAGACACAGACTAGTCATAGACGGCATACAACCGTAGACACAGACTAGTCATAGACGGCATAAAACCGTAGACACAGACTAGTCATAGACGGCATACAACCGTAGACACAGACTAGGCATAGACAGCATACAACCGTAGACACAGACTAGTCATAGACGGCATACAACCGTAGACACAGACTAGTCATAGACAGCATACAACCGTAGACACAGACTAGTCATAGACGGCATACAACTGTAGACACAGACTAGTCATAGACGGCATACTACCGTAGACACAGACTAGTCATAGACGGCATACAACCGTAGACACAGACTAGTCATAGACGGCATACAACCGTAGACACAGACTAGTCATAGATGGCATACAACCGTAGACACAGACTAGTCATAGACAGCATACAACCGTAGACACAGACTAGGCATAGACGGCATACAACCGTAGACACAGACTAGTCATAGACGGCATAAAACCGTAGACACAGACTAGTCAAAGACGGCATACAACCGTAGACACAGACTAGGCATAGACGGCATACAACCGTAGACACAGACAAGTCATAGACGACATACAACCGTAGACACAGACTAGGCATAGACGGCATACAAACGTAGACTCAGACTAGTCATAGACGGCATACAACCGTAGACACAGACTAGTCATAGACGGCATACAACCGTAGACACAGACTAGTCATAGACGGCATACAACCGTAGACACAGACAAGTCATAGACGGCATACAACCGTAGACACAGACTAGTCATAGACGGCATACAACCGTAGACACAGACTAGTCATAGACGGCATACAACCGTAGACACAGACTAGGCATAGACGGCATACAACCGTAGACACAGACTAGTCATAGACGGCATACAACCGTAGACACAGACTAGTCATAGACGGCATACAACCGTAGACACAGACTAGTCATAGACGGCATACAACCGTAGACACAGACTAGGCATAGACGGCATACAACCGTAGACACAGATTAGTCATAGACGGCATACAACCGTAGACACAGACTAGTCATAGACGGCATATAACCGTAGACACAGACTAGTCATAGACGGCATACAACCGTAGACACAGACTAGTCATAGACGGCATACAACCGTAGACACAGACTAGTCATAGACGGCATACAACCGTAGACACAGACTAGTCATAGACGGCATACAACCGTAGACACAGACTAGGCATAGCATAGACGGCATACAACCGTAGACACAGACTAGTCATAGACGGCATACAACCGTAGACACAGACTAGTCATAGACGGCATACAACCGTAGACACAGACTAGTCATAGACGGCATACAACTGTAGACACAGACTAGTCATAGACGGCATACAACCGTAGACACAGACTAGGCATAGACGGCATACAAACGTAGACACAGACTAGTCATAGACGGCATACAACCGTAGACACAGACTAGTCATAGACGGCACACAACCGTAGACACAGACTAGGCATAGACGGCATACAACCGTAGACACAGACTAGTCATAGACGGCATACAACCGTAGACACAGACTAGGCATAGACGGCATACAACCGTAGACACAGACTAGTCATAGACGGCATACAACCGTAGACACCGACAAGTCATAGGTGGCATACAACCGTAGACACAGACTAGTCATAGACGGCATACAACCGTAGACACAGACTAGTCATAGACGGCATACAACCGTAGACACAGACTAGGCATAGACGGCATACAACCGTAGACACAGACTAGTCATAGACGGCATAAAACCGTAGACACAGACTAGTCAAAGACGGCATACAACCGTAGACACAGACTAGGCATAGACGGCATACAACCGTAGACACAGACAAGTCATAGACGACATACAACCGTAGACACAGACTAGGCATAGACGGCATACAACCGTAGACACAGACTAGTCATAGACGGCATACAACCGTAGACATAGACTAGTCATAGACGGCATACAACCGTAGACACAGACTAGTCATAGACGGCATACAACCGTAGACACAGACTAGTCATAGACAGCATACAACCGTAGACACAGACTAGTCATAGACGGTATACAACCGTAGACACAGACTAGTCATAGACGGCATACAACCGTAGACACAGACTAGGCATAGACGGCATACAACCGTAGACACAGACTAGTCATAGACGGCATACAACCGTAGACACAGACTAGTCATAGACGGCATACAACCGTAGACGCAGACTAGTCATAGACGGCATACAACTGTAGACACAGACTAGTCATAGACGGCATACAACCGTAGACACAGACTAGTCATAGACGGCATACAACCGTAGACACAGTCTAGTTATAGACGGCATACAACCGTAGATACAGACTAGTCATAGACGGCATACAACCGTAGACACAGGCTAGTCATAGACGACATACAACCGTAGACACAGACTAGTCATAGACGGCATACAACCGTAGACACAGACTAGTCATAGACGGCACACAACCGTAGACACAGACTAGGCATAGACGGCATACAACCGTAGACACAGACTAGTCATAGACGGCATACAACCGTAGACACAGACTAGGCATAGACGGCATACAACCGTAGACACAGACAAGTCATAGACGACATACAACCGTAGACACAGACTAGTCATAGACGGCATACAACAGTAGACACAGACTAGGCATAGACGGCATACAACCGTAGACACAGACTAGTCATAGACGGCATACAACCGTAGACACAGACTAGTCATAGACGGTATACAACCGTAGACACAGACTAGTCATAGACGGCATACAACCGTAGACACAGACTAGGCATAGACGGCATACAACCGTAGACACAGACTAGTCATAGACGGCATACAACCGTAGACACAGACTAGTCATAGACGGCATACAACCGTAGACACAGACTAGTCATAGACGGCATACAACCGTAGACACAGACTAGTCATAGACGGCATACAACCGTAGACACAGACAAGTCATAGACGGCATACAACCGTAGACACAGACTAGTCATAGACGGCATACAACCGTAGACACAGACTAGTCATAGACGGCATACAACCGTAGACACAGACTAGGCATAGACGGCATACAACCGTAGACACAGACTAGTCATAGACGGCATACAACCGTAGACACAGACTAGTCATAGACGGCATACAACCGTAGACACAGACTAGTCATAGACGGCATACAACCGTAGACACAGACTAGGCATAGACGGCATACAACCGTAGACACAGACTAGTCATAGACGGCATACAACCGTAGACACAGACTAGTCATAGACGGCATATAACCTTAGACACAGACTAGTCATAGACGGCATACAACCGTAGACACAGACTAGTCATAGACGGCATACAACCGTAGACACAGACTAGTCATAGACGGCATACAACCGTAGACACAGACAAGGCATAGACGGCATACAACCGTAGACACAGACTAGTCATATACGGCATACAACCGTAGACACAGACTAGTCATAGACGGCATACAACCGTAGACACAGACTAGTCATAGACGGCATACAACCGTAGACACAGACTAGGCATAGACGGCATACAACCGTAGACACAGACTAGTCATAGACGGCATACAACCGTAGACACAGACTAGGCATAGACAGCATAAAACCGTAGACACTGACTAGTCATAGACGGCATACAACCGTAGACACAGACTAGTCATAGACAGCATACAACCGTAGACACAGACTAGTCATAGACGGCATACAACTGTAGACACAGACTAGTCATAGACGGCATACTACCGTAGACACAGACTAGTCATAGACGGCATACAACCGTAGACACAGACTAGTCATAGACGGCAATCAACCGTAGACACAGACTAGTCATAGATGGCATACAACCGTAGACACAGACTAGTCATAGACAGCATACAACCGTAGACACAGACTAGGCATAGACGGCATACAACCGTAGACACAGACTAGTCATAGACGGCATAAAACCGTAGACACAGACTAGTCAAAGACGGCATACAACCGTAGACACAGACTAGGCATAGACGGCATACACCGTAGACACAGACTAGTCATAGACGGCATAAAACCGTAGACACAGACTAGTCATAGACGGCATACAACCGTAGACACAGACTAGGCATAGACAGCATACAACCGTAGACACAGACTAGTCATAGACGGCATACAACCGTAGACACAGACTAGTCATAGACAGCATACAACCGTAGACACAGACTAGTCATAGACGGCATACAACTGTAGACACAGACTAGTCATAGACGGCATACTACCGTAGACACAGACTAGTCATAGACGGCATACAACCGTAGACACAGACTAGTCATAGACGGCATACAACCGTAGACACAGACTAGGCATAGACGGCATACAACCGTAGACACAGACTAGTCATAGACGGCATACAACCGTAGACACAGACTAGTCATAGACGGCATACAACCGTAGACACAGACTAGTCATAGACGGCATACAACTGTAGACACAGACTAGTCATAGACGGCATACAACCGTAGACACAGACTAGGCATAGACGGCATACAAACGTAGACACAGACTAGTCATAGACGGCATACAACCGTAGACACAGACTAGTCATAGACGGCACACAACCGTAGACACAGACTAGGCATAGACGGCATACAACCGTAGACACAGACTAGTCATAGACGGCATACAACCGTAGACACAGACTAGGCATAGACGGCATACAACCGTAGACACAGACTAGTCATAGACGGCATACAACCGTAGACACCGACAAGTCATAGACGGCATACAACCGTAGACACAGACTAGTCATAGACGGCATACAACCGTAGACACAGACTAGTCATAGACGGCATACAACCGTAGACACAGACTAGGCATAGACGGCATACAACCGTAGACACAGACTAGTCATAGACGGCATAAAACCGTAGACACAGACTAGTCAAAGACGGCATACAACCGTAGACACAGACTAGGCATAGACGGCATACAACCGTAGACACAGACAAGTCATAGACGACATACAACCGTAGACACAGACTAGGCATAGACGGCATACAACCGTAGACACAGACTAGGCATAGACAGCACACAACCGTAGACACAGACTAGTCATAGACGGCATACAACCGTAGACACAGACTAGTCATAGACGGCATACAACCGTAGACACAGACTAGTCATAGACGGCATACAACCGTAGACACAGACTAGTCATAGACGGCATACAACCGTAGACGCAGACTAGTCATAGACGGCATACAACTGTAGACACAGACTAGTCATAGACGGCATACAACCGTAGACACAGACTAGTCATAGACGGCATACAACCGTAGACACAGTCTAGTTATAGACGGCATACAACCGTAGACACAGACTAGTCATAGACAGCATACAACCGTAGACACAGGCTAGTCATAGACGACATACAACCGTAGACACAGACTAGTCATAGACGGCATACAACCGTAGACACAGACTAGTCATAGACGGCACACAACCGTAGACACAGACTAGGCATAGACGGCATACAACCGTAGACACAGACTAGTCATAGACGGCATACAACCGTAGACACAGACTAGGCATAGACGGCATACAACCGTAGACACAGACAAGTCATAGACGACATACAACCGTAGACACAGACTAGGCATAGACGGCATACAACCGTAGACACAGACTAGTCATAGACGGCATACAACCGTAGACACAGACTAGTCATAGACGGCATACAACCGTAGACACAGACTAGGCATAGACGGCATACAACCGTAGACACAGACTAGTCATAGACGGCATACAACCGTAGACACAGACTAGGCATAGACAGCATAAAACCGTAGACACTGACTAGTCATAGACGGCATACAACCGTAGACACAGACTAGTCATAGACAGCATACAACCGTAGACACAGACTAGTCATAGACGGCATACAACTGTAGACACAGACTAGTCATAGACGGCATACTACCGTAGACACAGACTAGTCATAGACGGCATACAACCGTAGACACAGACTAGTCATAGACGGCAATCAACCGTAGACACAGACTAGTCATAGATGGCATACAACCGTAGACACAGACTAGTCATAGACAGCATACAACCGTAGACACAGACTAGGCATAGACGGCATACAACCGTAGACACAGACTAGTCATAGACGGCATAAAACCGTAGACACAGACTAGTCAAAGACGGCATACAACCGTAGACACAGACTAGGCATAGACGGCATACACCGTAGACACAGACTAGTCATAGACGGCATAAAACCGTAGACACAGACTAGTCATAGACGGCATACAACCGTAGACACAGACTAGGCATAGACAGCATACAACCGTAGACACAGACTAGTCATAGACGGCATACAACCGTAGACACAGACTAGTCATAGACAGCATACAACCGTAGACACAGACTAGTCATAGACGGCATACAACTGTAGACACAGACTAGTCATAGACGGAATACTACCGTAGACACAGACTAGTCATAGACGGCATACAACCGTAGACACAGACTAGTCATAGACGGCATACAACCGTAGACACAGACTAGGCATAGACGGCATACAACCGTAGACACAGACTAGTCATAGACGGCATACAACCGTAGACACAGACTAGTCATAGACGGCATACAACCGTAGACACAGACTAGTCATAGACGGCATACAACTGTAGACACAGACTAGTCATAGACGGCATACAACCGTAGACACAGACTAGGCATAGACGGCATACAAACGTAGACACAGACTAGTCATAGACGGCATACAACCGTAGACACAGACTAGTCATAGACGGCACACAACCGTAGACACAGACTAGGCATAGACGGCATACAACCGTAGACACAGACTAGTCATAGACGGCATACAACCGTAGACACAGACTAGGCATAGACGGCATACAACCGTAGACACAGACTAGTCATAGACGGCATACAACCGTAGACACCGACAAGTCATAGACGGCATACAACCGTAGACACAGACTAGTCATAGACGGCATACAACCGTAGACACAGACTAGTCATAGACGGCATACAACCGTAGACACAGACTAGGCATAGACGGCATACAACCGTAGACACAGACTAGTCATAGACGGCATAAAACCGTAGACACAGACTAGTCAAAGACGGCATACAACCGTAGACACAGACTAGGCATAGACGGCATACAACCGTAGACACAGACAAGTCATAGACGACATACAACCGTAGACACAGACTAGGCATAGACGGCATACAACCGTAGACACAGACTAGGCATAGACAGCACACAACCGTAGACACAGACTAGTCATAGACGGCATACAACCGTAGACACAGACTAGTCATAGACGGCATACAACCGTAGACACAGACTAGTCATAGACGGCATACAACCGTAGACACAGACTAGTCATAGACGGCATACAACCGTAGACGCAGACTAGTCATAGACGGCATACAACTGTAGACACAGACTAGTCATAGACGGCATACAACCGTAGACACAGACTAGTCATAGACGGCATACAACCGTAGACACAGTCTAGTTATAGACGGCATACAACCGTAGACACAGACTAGTCATAGACAGCATACAACCGTAGACACAGGCTAGTCATAGACGACATACAACCGTAGACACAGACTAGTCATAGACGGCATACAACCGTAGACACAGACTAGTCATAGACGGCACACAACCGTAGACACAGACTAGGCATAGACGGCATACAACCGTAGACACAGACTAGTCATAGACGGCATACAACCGTAGACACAGACTAGGCATAGACGGCATACAACCGTAGACACAGACAAGTCATAGACGACATACAACCGTAGACACAGACTAGGCATAGACGGCATACAACCGTAGACACAGACTAGTCATAGACGGCATACAACCGTAGACACAGACTAGTCATAGACGGCATACAACCGTAGACACAGACTAGTCATAGACGGCATACAACCGTAGACACAGACAAGTCATAGACGGCATACAACCGTAGACACAGACTAGTCATAGACGGCATACAACCGTAGACACAGACTAGTCATAGACGGCATACAACCGTAGACACAGACTAGGCATAGACGGCATACAACCGTAGACACAGACTAGTCATAGACGGCATACAACCGTAGACACAGACTAGTCATAGACGGCATACAACCGTAGACACAGACTAGTCATAGACGGCATACAACCGTAGACACAGACTAGTCATAGACGGCATACAACCGTAGACACAGACTAGTCATAGACGGCATACAACCGTAGACACAGACTAGTCATAGACGGCATACAACCGTAGACACAGACTAGGCATAGACGGCATACAACCGTAGACACAGACTAGTCATAGACGGCATACAACCGTAGACACAGACTAGGCATAGACAGCATACAACCGTAGACACTGACTAGTCATAGACGGCATACAACCGTAGACACAGACTAGTCATAGACAGCATACAACCGTAGACACAGACTAGTCATAGACGGCATACAACTGTAGACACAGACTAGTCATAGACGGCATACTACCGTAGACACAGACTAGTCATAGACGGCATACAACCGTAGACACAGACTAGTCATAGACGGCAATCAACCGTAGACACAGACTAGTCATAGATGGCATACAACCGTAGACACAGACTAGTCATAGACAGCATACAACCGTAGACACAGACTAGGCATAGACGGCATACAACCGTAGACACAGACTAGTCATAGACGGCATAAAACCGTAGACACAGACTAGTCAAAGACGGCATACAACCGTAGACACAGACTAGGCATAGACGGCATACACCGTAGACACAGACTAGTCATAGACGGCATAAAACCGTAGACACAGACTAGTCATAGACGGCATACAACCGTAGACACAGACTAGTCATAGACGGCATACAACCGTAGACACAGACTAGGCATAGACGGCATACAACCGTAGACACAGACTAGGCATAGACGGCATACAACCGTAGACACAGACAAGTCATAGACGACATACAACCGTAGACACAGACTAGTCATAGACGGCATACAACCGTAGACACAGACTAGGCATAGACAGCATACAACCGTAGACACAGACTAGTCATAGACGGCATACAACCGTAGACACAGACTAGTCATAGACAGCATACAACCGTAGACACAGACTAGTCATAGACGGCATACAACTGTAGACACAGACTAGTCATAGACGGCATACTACCGTAGACACAGACTAGTCATAGACGGCATACAACCGTAGACACAGACTAGTCATAGACGGCATACAACCGTAGACACAGACTAGTCATAGATGGCATACAACCGTAGACACAGACTAGTCATAGACAGCATACAACCGTAGACACAGACTAGGCATAGACGGCATACAACCGTAGACACAGACTAGTCATAGACGGCATAAAACCGTAGACACAGACTAGTCAAAGACGGCATACAACCGTAGACACAGACTAGGCATAGACGGCATACAACCGTAGACACAGACAAGTCATAGACGACATACAACCGTAGACACAGACTAGGCATAGACGGCATACAAACGTAGACTCAGACTAGTCATAGACGGCATACAACCGTAGACACAGACTAGTCATAGACGGCATACAACCGTAGACACAGACTAGTCATAGACGGCATACAACCGTAGACACAGACAAGTCATAGACGGCATACAACCGTAGACACAGACTAGTCATAGACGGCATACAACCGTAGACACAGACTAGTCATAGACGGCATACAACCGTAGACACAGACTAGGCATAGACGGCATACAACCGTAGACACAGACTAGTCATAGACGGCATACAACCGTAGACACAGACTAGTCATAGACGGCATACAACCGTAGACACAGACTAGTCATAGACGGCATACAACCGTAGACACAGACTAGGCATAGACGGCATACAACCGTAGACACAGACTAGTCATAGACGGCATATAACCTTAGACACAGACTAGTCATAGACGGCATACAACCGTAGACACAGACTAGTCATAGACGGCATACAACCGTAGACACAGACTAGTCATAGACGGCATACAACCGTAGACACAGACAAGGCATAGACGGCATACAACCGTAGACACAGACTAGTCATATACGGCATACAACCGTAGACACAGACTAGTCATAGACGGCATACAACCGTAGACACAGACTAGTCATAGACGGCATACAACCGTAGACACAGACTAGGCATAGACGGCATACAACCGTAGACACAGACTAGTCATAGACGGCATACAACCGTAGACACAGACTAGGCATAGACAGCATAAAACCGTAGACACTGACTAGTCATAGACGGCATACAACCGTAGACACAGACTAGTCATAGACAGCATACAACCGTAGACACAGACTAGTCATAGACGGCATACAACTGTAGACACAGACTAGTCATAGACGGCATACTACCGTAGACACAGACTAGTCATAGACGGCATACAACCGTAGACACAGACTAGTCATAGACGGCAATCAACCGTAGACACAGACTAGTCATAGATGGCATACAACCGTAGACACAGACTAGTCATAGACAGCATACAACCGTAGACACAGACTAGGCATAGACGGCATACAACCGTAGACACAGACTAGTCATAGACGGCATAAAACCGTAGACACAGACTAGTCAAAGACGGCATACAACCGTAGACACAGACTAGGCATAGACGGCATACACCGTAGACACAGACTAGTCATAGACGGCATAAAACCGTAGACACAGACTAGTCATAGACGGCATACAACCGTAGACACAGACTAGGCATAGACAGCATACAACCGTAGACACAGACTAGTCATAGACGGCATACAACCGTAGACACAGACTAGTCATAGACAGCATACAACCGTAGACACAGACTAGTCATAGACGGCATACAACTGTAGACACAGACTAGTCATAGACGGCATACTACCGTAGACACAGACTAGTCATAGACGGCATACAACCGTAGACACAGACTAGTCATAGACGGCATACAACCGTAGACACAGACTAGGCATAGACGGCATACAACCGTAGACACAGACTAGTCATAGACGGCATACAACCGTAGACACAGACTAGTCATAGACGGCATACAACCGTAGACACAGACTAGTCATAGACGGCATACAACTGTAGACACAGACTAGTCATAGACGGCATACAACCGTAGACACAGACTAGGCATAGACGGCATACAAACGTAGACACAGACTAGTCATAGACGGCATACAACCGTAGACACAGACTAGTCATAGACGGCACACAACCGTAGACACAGACTAGGCATAGACGGCATACAACCGTAGACACAGACTAGTCATAGACGGCATACAACCGTAGACACAGACTAGGCATAGACGGCATACAACCGTAGACACAGACTAGTCATAGACGGCATACAACCGTAGACACCGACAAGTCATAGACGGCATACAACCGTAGACACAGACTAGTCATAGACGGCATACAACCGTAGACACAGACTAGTCATAGACGGCATACAACCGTAGACACAGACTAGGCATAGACGGCATACAACCGTAGACACAGACTAGTCATAGACGGCATAAAACCGTAGACACAGACTAGTCAAAGACGGCATACAACCGTAGACACAGACTAGGCATAGACGGCATACAACCGTAGACACAGACAAGTCATAGACGACATACAACCGTAGACACAGACTAGGCATAGACGGCATACAACCGTAGACACAGACTAGGCATAGACAGCACACAACCGTAGACACAGACTAGTCATAGACGGCATACAACCGTAGACACAGACTAGTCATAGACGGCATACAACCGTAGACACAGACTAGTCATAGACGGCATACAACCGTAGACACAGACTAGTCATAGACGGCATACAACCGTAGACGCAGACTAGTCATAGACGGCATACAACTGTAGACACAGACTAGTCATAGACGGCATACAACCGTAGACACAGACTAGTCATAGACGGCATACAACCGTAGACACAGTCTAGTTATAGACGGCATACAACCGTAGACACAGACTAGTCATAGACAGCATACAACCGTAGACACAGGCTAGTCATAGACGACATACAACCGTAGACACAGACTAGTCATAGACGGCATACAACCGTAGACACAGACTAGTCATAGACGGCACACAACCGTAGACACAGACTAGGCATAGACGGCATACAACCGTAGACACAGACTAGTCATAGACGGCATACAACCGTAGACACAGACTAGGCATAGACGGCATACAACCGTAGACACAGACAAGTCATAGACGACATACAACCGTAGACACAGACTAGGCATAGACGGCATACAACCGTAGACACAGACTAGTCATAGACGGCATACAACCGTAGACACAGACTAGTCATAGACGGCATACAACCGTAGACACAGACTAGGCATAGACGGCATACAACCGTAGACACAGACTAGTCATAGACGGCATACAACCGTAGACACAGACTAGGCATAGACAGCATAAAACCGTAGACACTGACTAGTCATAGACGGCATACAACCGTAGACACAGACTAGTCATAGACAGCATACAACCGTAGACACAGACTAGTCATAGACGGCATACAACTGTAGACACAGACTAGTCATAGACGGCATACTACCGTAGACACAGACTAGTCATAGACGGCATACAACCGTAGACACAGACTAGTCATAGACGGCAATCAACCGTAGACACAGACTAGTCATAGATGGCATACAACCGTAGACACAGACTAGTCATAGACAGCATACAACCGTAGACACAGACTAGGCATAGACGGCATACAACCGTAGACACAGACTAGTCATAGACGGCATAAAACCGTAGACACAGACTAGTCAAAGACGGCATACAACCGTAGACACAGACTAGGCATAGACGGCATACACCGTAGACACAGACTAGTCATAGACGGCATAAAACCGTAGACACAGACTAGTCATAGACGGCATACAACCGTAGACACAGACTAGGCATAGACAGCATACAACCGTAGACACAGACTAGTCATAGACGGCATACAACCGTAGACACAGACTAGTCATAGACAGCATACAACCGTAGACACAGACTAGTCATAGACGGCATACAACTGTAGACACAGACTAGTCATAGACGGAATACTACCGTAGACACAGACTAGTCATAGACGGCATACAACCGTAGACACAGACTAGTCATAGACGGCATACAACCGTAGACACAGACTAGGCATAGACGGCATACAACCGTAGACACAGACTAGTCATAGACGGCATACAACCGTAGACACAGACTAGTCATAGACGGCATACAACCGTAGACACAGACTAGTCATAGACGGCATACAACTGTAGACACAGACTAGTCATAGACGGCATACAACCGTAGACACAGACTAGGCATAGACGGCATACAAACGTAGACACAGACTAGTCATAGACGGCATACAACCGTAGACACAGACTAGTCATAGACGGCACACAACCGTAGACACAGACTAGGCATAGACGGCATACAACCGTAGACACAGACTAGTCATAGACGGCATACAACCGTAGACACAGACTAGGCATAGACGGCATACAACCGTAGACACAGACTAGTCATAGACGGCATACAACCGTAGACACCGACAAGTCATAGACGGCATACAACCGTAGACACAGACTAGTCATAGACGGCATACAACCGTAGACACAGACTAGTCATAGACGGCATACAACCGTAGACACAGACTAGGCATAGACGGCATACAACCGTAGACACAGACTAGTCATAGACGGCATAAAACCGTAGACACAGACTAGTCAAAGACGGCATACAACCGTAGACACAGACTAGGCATAGACGGCATACAACCGTAGACACAGACAAGTCATAGACGACATACAACCGTAGACACAGACTAGGCATAGACGGCATACAACCGTAGACACAGACTAGGCATAGACAGCACACAACCGTAGACACAGACTAGTCATAGACGGCATACAACCGTAGACACAGACTAGTCATAGACGGCATACAACCGTAGACACAGACTAGTCATAGACGGCATACAACCGTAGACACAGACTAGTCATAGACGGCATACAACCGTAGACGCAGACTAGTCATAGACGGCATACAACTGTAGACACAGACTAGTCATAGACGGCATACAACCGTAGACACAGACTAGTCATAGACGGCATACAACCGTAGACACAGTCTAGTTATAGACGGCATACAACCGTAGACACAGACTAGTCATAGACAGCATACAACCGTAGACACAGGCTAGTCATAGACGACATACAACCGTAGACACAGACTAGTCATAGACGGCATACAACCGTAGACACAGACTAGTCATAGACGGCACACAACCGTAGACACAGACTAGGCATAGACGGCATACAACCGTAGACACAGACTAGTCATAGACGGCATACAACCGTAGACACAGACTAGGCATAGACGGCATACAACCGTAGACACAGACAAGTCATAGACGACATACAACCGTAGACACAGACTAGGCATAGACGGCATACAACCGTAGACACAGACTAGTCATAGACGGCATACAACCGTAGACACAGACTAGTCATAGACGGCATACAACCGTAGACACAGACTAGTCATAGACGGCATACAACCGTAGACACAGACAAGTCATAGACGGCATACAACCGTAGACACAGACTAGTCATAGACGGCATACAACCGTAGACACAGACTAGTCATAGACGGCATACAACCGTAGACACAGACTAGGCATAGACGGCATACAACCGTAGACACAGACTAGTCATAGACGGCATACAACCGTAGACACAGACTAGTCATAGACGGCATACAACCGTAGACACAGACTAGTCATAGACGGCATACAACCGTAGACACAGACTAGTCATAGACGGCATACAACCGTAGACACAGACTAGTCATAGACGGCATACAACCGTAGACACAGACTAGTCATAGACGGCATACAACCGTAGACACAGACTAGGCATAGACGGCATACAACCGTAGACACAGACTAGTCATAGACGGCATACAACCGTAGACACAGACTAGGCATAGACAGCATACAACCGTAGACACTGACTAGTCATAGACGGCATACAACCGTAGACACAGACTAGTCATAGACAGCATACAACCGTAGACACAGACTAGTCATAGACGGCATACAACTGTAGACACAGACTAGTCATAGACGGCATACTACCGTAGACACAGACTAGTCATAGACGGCATACAACCGTAGACACAGACTAGTCATAGACGGCAATCAACCGTAGACACAGACTAGTCATAGATGGCATACAACCGTAGACACAGACTAGTCATAGACAGCATACAACCGTAGACACAGACTAGGCATAGACGGCATACAACCGTAGACACAGACTAGTCATAGACGGCATAAAACCGTAGACACAGACTAGTCAAAGACGGCATACAACCGTAGACACAGACTAGGCATAGACGGCATACACCGTAGACACAGACTAGTCATAGACGGCATAAAACCGTAGACACAGACTAGTCATAGACGGCATACAACCGTAGACACAGACTAGTCATAGACGGCATACAACCGTAGACACAGACTAGGCATAGACGGCATACAACCGTAGACACAGACTAGGCATAGACGGCATACAACCGTAGACACAGACAAGTCATAGACGACATACAACCGTAGACACAGACTAGTCATAGACGGCATACAACCGTAGACACAGACTAGGCATAGACAGCATACAACCGTAGACACAGACTAGTCATAGACGGCATACAACCGTAGACACAGACTAGTCATAGACAGCATACAACCGTAGACACAGACTAGTCATAGACGGCATACAACTGTAGACACAGACTAGTCATAGACGGCATACTACCGTAGACACAGACTAGTCATAGACGGCATACAACCGTAGACACAGACTAGTCATAGACGGCATACAACCGTAGACACAGACTAGTCATAGATGGCATACAACCGTAGACACAGACTAGTCATAGACAGCATACAACCGTAGACACAGACTAGGCATAGACGGCATACAACCGTAGACACAGACTAGTCATAGACGGCATAAAACCGTAGACACAGACTAGTCAAAGACGGCATACAACCGTAGACACAGACTAGGCATAGACGGCATACAACCGTAGACACAGACAAGTCATAGACGACATACAACCGTAGACACAGACTAGGCATAGACGGCATACAAACGTAGACTCAGACTAGTCATAGACGGCATACAACCGTAGACACAGACTAGTCATAGACGGCATACAACCGTAGACACAGACTAGTCATAGACGGCATACAACCGTAGACACAGACAAGTCATAGACGGCATACAACCGTAGACACAGACTAGTCATAGACGGCATACAACCGTAGACACAGACTAGTCATAGACGGCATACAACCGTAGACACAGACTAGGCATAGACGGCATACAACCGTAGACACAGACTAGTCATAGACGGCATACAACCGTAGACACAGACTAGTCATAGACGGCATACAACCGTAGACACAGACTAGTCATAGACGGCATACAACCGTAGACACAGACTAGGCATAGACGGCATACAACCGTAGACACAGATTAGTCATAGACGGCATACAACCGTAGACACAGACTAGTCATAGACGGCATATAACCGTAGACACAGACTAGTCATAGACGGCATACAACCGTAGACACAGACTAGTCATAGACGGCATACAACCGTAGACACAGACTAGTCATAGACGGCATACAACCGTAGACACAGACTAGTCATAGACGGCATACAACCGTAGACACAGACTAGGCATAGACGGCATACAACCGTAGACACAGACTAGTCATAGACGGCATACAACCGTAGACACAGACTAGTCATAGACGGCATACAACCGTAGACACAGACTAGTCATAGACGGCATACAACTGTAGACACAGACTAGTCATAGACGGCATACAACCGTAGACACAGACTAGGCATAGACGGCATACAAACGTAGACACAGACTAGTCATAGACGGCATACAACCGTAGACACAGACTAGTCATAGACGGCACACAACCGTAGAGACAGACTAGGCATAGACGGCATACAACCGTAGACACAGACTAGTCATAGACGGCATACAACCGTAGACACAGACTAGGCATAGACGGCATACAACCGTAGACACAGACTAGTCATAGACGGCATACAACCGTAGACACCGACAAGTCATAGACGGCATACAACCGTAGACACAGACTAGTCATAGACGGCATACAACCGTAGACACAGACTAGTCATAGACGGCATACAACCGTAGACACAGACTAGGCATAGACGGCATACAACCGTAGACACAGACTAGTCATAGACGGCATAAAACCGTAGACACAGACTAGTCAAAGACGGCATACAACCGTAGACACAGACTAGGCATAGACGGCATACAACCGTAGACACAGACAAGTCATAGACGACATACAACCGTAGACACAGACTAGGCATAGACGGCATACAACCGTAGACACAGACTAGGCATAGACAGCATACAACCGTAGACACAGACTAGTCATAGACGGCATACAACCGTAGACACAGACTAGTCATAGACAGCATACAACCGTAGACACAGACTAGTCATAGACGGCATACAACTGTAGACACAGACTAGTCATAGACGGCATACTACCGTAGACACAGACTAGTCATAGACGGCATACAACCGTAGACACAGACTAGTCATAGACGGCATACAACCGTAGACACAGACTAGGCATAGGCGGCATACAACCGTAGACACAGACTGGTCATAGACGGCATACAACCGTAGACACAGACTAGTCATAGACGGCACACAACCGTAGACACAGACTAGTCATAGACGGCATAAAATCGTAGACACAGACTAGTCAAAGACGGCATACAACCGTAGACACAGACTAGTCATAGACGGCATACAACCGTAGACACAGACTAGTCATAGACGGCATACAACCGTAGACACAGACTAGTCATAGACGGCATACAACCGTAGACACAGACTAGTCATAGACGGCATACAACCGTAGACATAGACTAGTCATAGACGGTATACAACCGTAGACACAGACTAGTCATAGACGGCATACAACCGTAGACACAGACTAGTCATAGACGGCATACAACCGTAGACACAGACTAGTCATAGACGGCATACAACTGTAGACACAGACTAGTCATAGACGGCATACAACCGTAGACACAGACTAGTCATAGACGGCATACAACCGTAGACACAGACTAGTCATAGACGGCATACAACCGTAGACACAGACTAGGCATAGACGGCATACAACCGTAGACACAGACTAGTCATAGACGGCATACAACCGTAGACACAGACTAGGCATAGACAGCATACAACCGTAGACACAGACTAGTCATAGACGGCATACAACCGTAGACACAGACTAGTCATAGACAGCATACAACCGTAGACACAGACTAGTCATAGACGGCATACAACTGTAGACACAGACTAGTCATAGACGGCATACTACCGTAGACACAGACTAGTCATAGACGGCATACAACCGTAGACACAGACTAGTCATAGACGGCATACAACCGTAGACACAGACTAGTCATAGACAGCATACAACCGTAGACACAGACTAGTCATAGACGGCATACAACTGTAGACACAGACTAGTCATAGACGGCATACTACCGTAGACACAGACTAGTCATAGACGGCATACAACCGTAGACACAGACTAGTCATAGACGGCATACAACCGTAGACACAGACTAGTCATAGATGGCATACAACCGTAGACACAGACTAGTCATAGACAGCATACAACCGTAGACACAGACTAGGCATAGACGGCATACAACCGTAGACACAGACTAGTCATAGACGGCATAAAACCGTAGACACAGACTAGTCAAAGACGGCATACAACCGTAGACACAGACTAGGCATAGACGGCATACAACCGTAGACACAGACAAGTCATAGACGACATACAACCGTAGACACAGACTAGGCATAGACGGCATACAAACGTAGACTCAGACTAGTCATAGACGGCATACAACCGTAGACACAGACTAGTCATAGACGGCATACAACCGTAGACACAGACTAGTCATAGACGGCATACAACCGTAGACACAGACAAGTCATAGACGGCATACAACCGTAGACACAGACTAGTCATAGACGGCATACAACCGTAGACACAGACTAGTCATAGACGGCATACAACCGTAGACACAGACTAGTCATAGACGGCATACAACCGTAGACACAGACTAGTCATAGACGGCATACAACTGTAGACACAGACTAGGCATAGACGGCATACAACCGTAGACACAGATTAGTCATAGACGGCATACAACCGTAGACACAGACTAGTCATAGACGGCATATAACCGTAGACACAGACTAGTCATAGACGGCATACAACCGTAGACACAGACTAGTCATAGACCGCATACAACCGTAGACACAGACTAGTCATAGACGGCATACAACCGTAGACACAGACTAGTCATAGACGGCATACAACCGTAGACACAGACTAGGCATAGACGGCATACAACCGTAGACACAGACTAGTCATAGACGGCATACAACCGTAGACACAGACTAGTCATAGACGGCATACAACCGTAGACACAGACTAGTCATAGACGGCATACAACTGTAGACACAGACTAGTCATAGACGGCATACAAACGTAGACACAGACTAGGCATAGACGGCATACAAACGTAGACACAGACTAGTCATAGACGGCATACAACCGTAGACACAGACTAGTCATAGACGGCACACAACCGTAGACACAGACTAGGCATAGACGGCATACAACCGTAGACACAGACTAGTCATAGACGGCATACAACCGTAGACACAGACTAGGCATAGACGGCATACAACCGTAGACACAGACTAGTCATAGACGGCATACAACCGTAGACACCGACAAGTCATAGACGGCATACAACCGTAGACACAGACTAGTCATAGACGGCATACAACCGTAGACACAGACTAGTCATAGACGGCATACAACCGTAGACACAGACTAGGCATAGACGGCATACAACCGTAGACACAGACTAGTCATAGACGGCATAAAACCGTAGACACAGACTAGTCAAAGTCGGCATACAACCGTAGACACAGACTAGGCATAGACGGCATACAACCGTAGACACAGACAAGTCATAGACGACATACAACCGTAGACACAGACTAGGCATAGACGGCATACAACCGTAGACACAGACTAGGCATAGACAGCATACAACCGTAGACACAGACTAGTCATAGACGGCATACAACCGTAGACACAGACTAGTCATAGACAGCATACAACCGTAGACACAGACTAGTCATAGACGGCATACAACTGTAGACACAGACTAGTCATAGACGGCATACTACCGTAGACACAGACTAGTCATAGACGGCATACAACCGTAGACACAGACTAGTCATAGACGGCATACAACCGTAGACACAGACTAGGCATAGGCGGCATACAACCGTAGACACAGACTAGTCATAGACGGCATACAACCGTAGACACAGACTAGTCATAGACGGCACACAACCGTACACACAGACTAGTCATAGACGGCATAAAATCGTAGACACAGACTAGTCAAAGACGGCATACAACCGTAGACACAGACTAGTCATAGACGGCATACAACCGTAGACACAGACTAGTCATAGACGGCATACAACCGTAGACACAGACTAGTCATAGACGGCATACAACCGTAGACACAGACTAGTCATAGACGGCATACAACCGTAGACATAGACTAGTCATAGACGGTATACAACCGTAGACACAGACTAGTCATAGACGGCATACAACCGTAGACACAGTCTAGGCATAGACGGCATACAACCGTAGACACAGACTAGTCATAGACGGCATAAAACCGTAGACACAGACTAGTCAAAGACGGCATACAACCGTAGACACAGACTAGGCATAGACGGCATACAACCGTAGACACAGACAAGTCATAGACGACATACAACCGTAGACACAGACTAGGCATAGACGGCATACAACCGTAGACACAGACTAGGCATAGACAGCATACAACCGTAGACACAGACTAGTCATAGACGGCATACAACCGTAGACACAGACTAGTCATAGACAGCATACAACCGTAGACACAGACTAGTCATAGACGGCATACTTCTGTAGACACAGACTAGTCATAGACGGCATACTACCGTAGACACAGACTAGTCATAGACGGCATACAACCGTAGACACAGACTAGTCATAGACGGCATACAACCGTAGACACAGACTAGGCATAGGCGGCATACAACCGTAGACACAGACTAGTCATAGACGGCATACAACCGTAGACACAGACTAGTCATAGACGGCACACAACCGTAGACACAGACTAGTCATAGACGGCATAAAATCGTAGACACAGACTAGTCAAAGACGGCATACAACCGTAGACACAGACTAGTCATAGACGGCATACAACCGTAGACACAGACTAGTCATAGACGGCATACAACCGTAGACACAGACTAGTCATAGACGGCATACAACCGTAGACACAGACTAGTCATAGACGGCATACAACCGTAGACATAGACTAGTCATAGACGGTATACAACCGTAGACACAGACTAGTCATAGACGGCATACAACCGTAGACACAGACTAGTCATAGACGGCATACAACCGTAGACACAGACTAGTCATAGACGGCATACAACTGTAGACACAGACTAGTCATAGACGGCATACAACCGTAGACACAGACTAGTCATAGACGGCATACAACCGTAGACACAGACTAGTCATAGACGGCATACAACCGTAGACACAGACTAGGCATAGACGGCATACAACCGTAGACACAGACTAGTCATAGACGGTATACAACAGTAGACACAGACAAGTCATAGACGGCATACAACCGTTGACACAGACTAGTCATAGACGGCATACAACCGTAGACACAGACTAGTCATAGACGGCATACAACCGTAGACACAGACTAGGCATAGGCGGCATACAACCGTAGACACAGACTAGTCATAGACGGCATACAACCGTAGACACAGACTAGTCATAGACGGCACACAACCGTAGACACAGACTAGTCATAGACGGCATAAAACCGTAGACACAGACTAGTCAAAGACGGCATACAACCGTAGACACAGACTAGTCATAGACGGCATACAACCGTAGACACAGACTAGTCATAGACGGCATACAACCGTAGACACAGACTAGTCATAGACGGCATACAACCGTAGACACAGACAAGTCATAGACGGCATACAACCGTAGACACAGACTAGTCATAGACGGCATACAACCGTAGACACAGACTAGTCATAGACGGCATACAACCGTAGACACAGACTAGGCATAGACGGCATACAACCGTAGACACAGACTAGTCATAGACGGCATACAACCGTAGACACAGACTAGTCATAGACGGCATACAACCGTAGACACAGACTAGTCATAGACGGCATACAACCGTAGACACAGACTAGGCATAGACGGCATACAACCGTAGACACAGACTAGTCATAGACGGCATACAACCGTAGACACAGACTAGTCATAGACGGCATATAACCGTAGACACAGACTAGTCATAGACGGCATACAACCGTAGACACAGACTAGTCATAGACGGCATACAACCGTAGACACAGACTAGTCATAGACGGCATACAACCGTAGACACAGACAAGGCATAGACGGCATACAACCGTAGACACAGACTAGTCATATACGGCATACAACCGTAGACACAGACTAGTCATAGACGGCATACAACCGTAGACACAGACTAGTCATAGACGGCATACAACCGTAGACACAGACTAGGCATAGACGGCATACAACCGTAGACACAGACTAGTCATAGACGGCATACAACCGTAGACACAGACTAGGCATAGACAGCATACAACCGTAGACACAGACTAGTCATAGACGGCATACAACCGTAGACACAGACTAGTCATAGACAGCATACAACCGTAGACACAGACTAGTCATAGACGGCATACAACTGTAGACACAGACTAGTCATAGACGGCATACTACCGCAGACACAGACTAGTCATAGACGGCATACAACCGTAGACACAGACTAGTCATAGACGGCATACAACCGTAGACACATACTAGTCATAGATGGCATACAACCGTAGACACAGACTAGTCATAGACAGCATACAACCGTAGACACAGACTAGGCATAGACGGCATAAAACCGTAGACACAGACTAGGCATAGACGGCATACAACCGTAGACACAGACTAGTCATAGACGGCATACAACCGTAGACACAGACTAGTCATAGACGGCATACAACCGTAGACACAGATTAGTCATAGACGGCATACAACCGTAGACACAGACTAGTCATAGACGGCATACAACCGTAGACACAGACTAGTCATAGACGGCATAAAACCGTAGACACAGACTAGGCATAGACGGCATACAACCGTAGACACAGATTAGTCATAGACGGCATACAACCGTAGACACAGACTAGTCATAGACGGCATACAACCGTAGACATAGACTAGTCATAGACGGTATACAACCGTAGACACAGACTAATCATAGACGGCATACAACCGTAGACACAGACTAGTCATAGACGGCATACAACCGTAGACATAGACTAGTCATAGACGGTATACAACCGTAGACACAGACTAGTCATAGACGGCATACAACCGTAGACACAGACTAGTCATAGACGGCATACAACCGTAGACACAGACTAGTCATAGACGGCATACAACCGTAGACACAGACTAGTCATAGACGGCATACAACCGTAGACACAGACTAGTCATAGACGGCATACAACCGTAGACACAGACAAGGCATAGAAGGCATACAACCGTAGACACAGACTAGTCATATACGGCATACAACCGTAGACACAGACTAGTCATAGACGGCATACAACCGTAGACACAGACTAGTCATAGACGGCATACAACCGTAGACACAGACTAGGCATAGACGGCATACAACCGTAGACACAGACTAGTCATAGACGGCATAGAACCGTAGACACAGACTAGGCATAGACGGCATACAACCATAGACACAGACTAGTCATAGACGGCATACAACCGTAGACACAGACTAGTCATAGACAGCATACAACCGTAGACACAGACTAGTCATAGACGGCATACAACCGTAGACACAGACTAGGCATAGGCGGCATACAACCGTAGACACAGACTAGTCATAGACGGCATACAACCGTAGACACAGACTAGTCATAGACGGCATACAAACGTAGACACAGACTAGTCATAGACGGCATACAACCGTGGACACAGACAAGTCATAGACGGCATACAACCGTAGACACAGACTAGTCATAGACGGCATACAACCGTAGACACAGACTAGTCATAGACGGCATACACCCGTAGACACAGACTAGTCATAGACGGCATACAACCGTAGACACAGACTAGTCATAGACGGCATACAACCGTAGACACAGACTAGTCATATACGGCATACAACCGTAGACACAGACTAGTCATAGACGGCATACAACCGTAGACACAGACTAGGCATAGACGGCATACAACCGTAGACACAGACTAGTCATAGACGGCATACAACCGTAGACACAGACTAGGCATAGACGGCATACACCCGTAGACACAGACTAGTCATAGACGGCATACAACCGTAGACACAGACTAGGCATAGACGGCATACAACCGTAGACACAGACTAGTCATAGACGGCATACAACCGTAGACATAGACTAGTCATAGACGGCATACAACCGTAGACACAGACTAGTCATAGACGGCATACAACCGTAGACACAAACTAGGCATAGACGGCATACAACCGTAGACACAGACTAGTCATAGACGGCATACCACCGTAGACACAGACTAGGCATAGACGGTATACAACCGTAGACACAGTCTAGTCATAGACGGCATACAACTGTAGACACAGACTAGTCATAGACGGCATACAACCGTAGACACAGACTAGGCATAGACGGCATACAACCGTAGACACAGACTAGTCATAGACGGCATACAACCGTAGACACAGACTAGTCATAGACGGCATACAACCGTAGACACAGACTAGTCATAGACGGCATACAACCGTAGACACAGACTAGTCATAGACGGCATACAACCGTAGACACAGACTAGTCATAGACGGCATACAACCGTAGACACAGACAAGTCATAGACGACATACAACTGTAGACACAGACTAGTCATAGACGACATACAACCGTAGACACAGACTAGTCATAGACGGCATACAACCGTAGACACAGACTAGTAATAGACGGCATACAACCGTAGACACAGACTAGTCATAGACGGCATACAACTGTAGACACAGACTAGTCATAGACGGCATACAACCGTAGACACAGACTAGTCATAGACGGCATACAACCGTAGACACAGACTAGTCAGAGACGGCATACAACCGTAGACACAGACTAGGCATAGACGGCATACAACCGTAGACACAGACTAGTCATAGGCGGCATACAACCGTAGACACAGACTAGTCATAGACGGGATACAACCGTAGACACAGACTAGGCATAGACGGCATACAACCGTAGACACAGACTAGTCATAGACGGCATACAACCGTAGACACAGACTAGTCATAGACGGCATACAACCGTAGACACAGACTAGGCATAGGCGGCATACAACCGTAGACACAGACTAGTCATAGACGGCATACAACCGTAGACACAGACTAGTCATAGACGGCATACAACCGTAGACACAGACTAGGCATAGACGGTATACAGCAGTAGACACAGACTAGTCATAGACGGCATACAACCGTAGACACAGACTATTCATAGACGGCATACAACCGTAGACACAGACTAGTCATAGACGACATACAACCGTAGACACAGACTAGTCATAGACGGCATACAACCGTAGACACAGACTAGTCATAGACGGCATACAACCGTAGACACAGACTAGGCATAGGCGGCATACAACCGTAGACACAGACTAGTCATAGACGGCATACAACCGTAGACACAGACTAGTCATAGACGGCATACAACCGTAGACACAGACTAGGCATAGACGGTATACAGCAGTAGACACAGACTAGTCATAGACGGCATACAACCGTAGACACAGACTATTCATAGACGGCATACAACCGTAGACACAGACTAGTCATAGACGACATACAACCGTAGACACAGACTAGTCATAGACGGCATACAACCGTAGACACAGACTAGTCATAGACGGCATACAACCGTAGACACAGACTAGGCATAGGCGGCATACAACCGTAGACACAGACTAGTCATAGACGGCATACAACCGTAGACACAGACTAGGCATAGACGGTATACAGCAGTAGACACAGACTAGTCATAGACGGCATACAACCGTAGACACAGACTAGTCATAGACGGCATACAACCGTAGACACAGACTAGGCATAGACGGTATACAGCAGTAGACACAGACTAGTCATGGACGGCATACAACCGTAGACACAGACTAGTCATAGACACATAGAATGACTGAAACTAAATAAAGAAACACACAGCTATGAACTTACTTTATTGCAGTGTTTCGAATTTCATCAGTCAAATAGCTGGCTTCTTTAGTGAGAAATTTGTGCCTGGCTTTTATTCAAAATTTCCTCAATGTTTGGTCGAATATGAGGCAGACACACCCTCATTTCTTCTTTCGTTGTACGTAATCTCTCACGCCTCTTGTTTTTGATGTTGTTTTATGTTGAGAAGCCTAACACATATATAAGAAGTTGAAAATTGTAATAAAATTGTTAAAAAATCCGCCATATTTGCTATGTTCCACACACCAGTAGACAGCTACAGACCTCTACTATATCCTCATTAGCATAAGATGATGAAACACTGGACCTCTCCGGTGTAAAAAGCCAGAAAATCGACCCATATTGAACAAGCAAATACACATCGAACCTCCTTTTCGGCAACACTCGGCGAATCGAGCCCGTTGATTGGTCCAGCACATCACGGACCACTCCTTCCCCCATCACAATGTAAACATGGCGGCCAAACTCACTCTTCCGATGAGATAATCCACCAGAAAATTAAGAAATTATGCCATATAGAGATGAAGAAAGACAAAATATATGTAAATGGAAGCTAACATGGACTCATTAAGTAGCATGAACCAAAGAATTCTGAGCTAAATCATCGGAAACATCCATAGATTGTTCCGAAACAGAAGTAGAAGCTGCCATTTGTGTTTCTAATCTTTACAAGCAATTTTCTCAAAATGGGTACTTCTCAAAATTTCAAAGCTCTTTCCAGAAAATATACTCGATAGATTTCCTTGAAATTTTGAGGTGACCTTCCTTTTAATAGTTGCTTCATTCATCGCGAGAGAAGATTTACTTTTAATTCTGTCTTGAAAAAAATGTTATAGTCACTTTTATTTTAAAAAATGCGATTTTTTCAGTTTTTTTACTGTCAAACACACTAATGACGATAAAAAGTTTTTTTTCCAAAATATCAAAAAAAGGGCTTCAGTTACCATACAATGACTGGTTTTCTGATTCTAAAAATGTAAAACTCATCTTCATAGCTTATTTGGATTTTCTCAAATATTACGCTATTTTTCAACCATTTTTGGTCATATCTCAGCAAAAATTAGGACTAGATGAAAAAGAAATATATCATTTGTCTCAGTTTTAGAGGTAGATTCTACCATAAAGTGAAAAAAAGATGCATGATATAATACATTTTTTTTCTTCCGGTTTAAGACAAGTATTGACCAATATCCATTCAAATGATCAATACTAATGACGAACGAAACAATAAAAGATATAGAATTTTTAGCATTGCGACATTTGGAAACATTTCGCTCATCCCTAAATGAACAAAGCTATGTGGTGCAACATATTACACCACAGACTGTGAATACTCAATTTGGATCACGTGGTTTTATCGCGTTTTCTTAGTGTGCTGTTCAAAGTTTCGCGGCACACTTAGGAAGAACTGGCGGCACACTGGTTGAGAATCATGTTTCACAACATGTTTCACAACATAACATAGAAAACCAAATTAATAGTCAAGAAAAAATACTAAGCTATTAAAAAAAGAGCGAAACGATTACAAGATAAAGAATACAAGAAGTCTAGTTCCTACTCCATAACCTAAAAATAAAATAAAAAAAAGAAAATACCTATTTCTTAGAAAAGGCGAAATGAATCGACAATGAAAAATATAAATATGATATCAAAAAGTATAAATCACAGTATCGGGGTCGATAAAATAAAGTACCAGTAATGCACAGGGATAATTGCTGGCCTTGTGCCAAAAGTAGAAACAATTATTAATATAAAATAAACACAATATACATATGTGTGTGTGTGTGTGTGTGTGTGTGTGTGTATGTGTGTGTGTGTGTGTGTGTGTGTGTGTGTGTGTGTGTGTGTGTGTGTCACGTCCATGTTAAGTTCTTTAGATCATACTTAAAACATGATGTTATCATTAACAAGTGGGCTACAACCCAGATTAAACTACATCAACACTAACAGCAGAACCACCACCACCATCAGCACCCCCATCACCACCACCAGCACCACCACTATCAAAACTACTAATTCGAATACTGCTGCTACTATTAATACTACTACCAACAACACCATCACTAGCACCAATGCCATGACCCCCACCATCAATACCCCAACCAGCACCGCTTCATCATGACCACAACTATCAAAACTACTACTGTAACTCCAACATCAACACCCCACCACCACCACCACTATGAACATTACGACGTCCGAAACCACCAACAACAACAATAGCAACAAGAACACAAGCATCACCACATTTATCCCATCATCATCATCATCATTATTATAATTGTCAGTATCGGTAGAGAGTCGGACACCATGCTTTGCAGCATAGAGTTACGGTCCTTTACGTTCTGAGTTCAAATCCCGCCGAGGTTAACTTTGCCTTTCATCCTTATGGGGTCGATAAAATAAAGTACCAGTAATGCACTGGGATAATTGTTGGCCTTGTGCCAAAAGTGGAAACAATTATTATGATCATGATCATGATCATCATCATCATCGCTATTTTCAAAACTGACAGGCAACTCCAAAATCACCACCACCACCACTGCTACTGTTATTTCCACCTTCAGCACCACAAACACTACCACAACAAATACCTCACACTATCAAAACTACCAACTCCAAAGCTATGAACGCCATCACCAACAATACCAAAATTATCGACTTCAACACAAGCCTTACCCACCCCTGCCACAGTTGTATTTACATATTTTATTATATCAATGATAATTCAAATCAATTACGATATTCGGTGTTTCAGTTGTGTTTTAGAGATTGCGTATCTAATGTAAGTATAAAATATATAGAGGGCGGGTTCAATCTGTGATACTGTGATAACGATCAATCGCTTAGACCTTAACAATAATATATACTGAATAATAACTATAGCTTTAAGTTTGGTCTGGTGTATCTCTTTACTTAATTTCTGACTGAGGCGATGAATTGGCAGAGTTGTACGAGCATTAGACAAAATGCTTTGCAGTATTCTGAATTCAAAACCGACTGAATCAACTTTGCTTTTCATCATTCCGGGTACGATAAAATAAAATACTGCTTAAGTATTGGAGTCGATATAATCGACATCCTCCACCCCAACCAAAAATCCCTGTCCTTGTGCCTCAATTAAAAATGATTATTACACCCCAAATAAGAGCAGTGCATTGACAGTATTGGTAGAGCGTCGGAGAATATGCTTTGCAACCTATAATTACGCCCCTTTACGTTCTGAGTTCAAATCCCACCGAGATTTTTGTTTGTCTTTCATCCTTACGGGTTCGATAAAATAAAGTACCAGTAATGCACTTATGTCTAAATCAGATATTATTACACCCCAAATATTATTTAATTAATTACATTGTTGAAGAGTCATTTTAGCCATTGAAATCTTTAATCATGTTATAATATTGTAATAGAAATAACTCGATTTACGAGGAATCAAAATCGAGAAAAGTAAATCTCATTTAGCCCAGCTTTTATATCTAACATATTCAGACATTTCGTTATATTGATCTGACTGCCAATAGGTATAGAAAAACAAACATTGTGTTAGCTAGAAGCAATACGAAGGAATTTCACCTCTGATGATGATGGATTCTCTGTTGGTTTCGACGATGAGCGTTTAGTTGTTTGACCAGTAAAGCGTCCAACTTGCGGATAAACGTGCAAGTTCTTTAGTTTCAAGTTCAAGGCCATACTCGATAACCACCTTCAAAAATCCGTGCTCAAAGGCGTTCTAGTCGTGAACATCCGAGGCTTAGTTAATTTAGAACTACATTAATCAATGCGTTCTTCTTTTGTAAATACGATATAGTGTAGTTTTAGGGAAACACGGCTTTTCCTATTTCTACGAACTAAAGTGACAGCGTAAATACTATATCGCTAATTTAAGTTGTATATTGGTAGTGTCATTGTTATGATTTAGCCCTAGGTCATCACTAACCACCGTTTAGCCATGGCCATCCGATTAGTTTAACTAGGACTATATTATCAAATAAAACCTTCTTTACTTAAAGTGAAAGTATGTGGTTTGAGACAGATTGCGCAATTATTTTTAGCAAGCTAGACAATCACGTAGCTGTTTCCTTAATAATTGCTGTCGGTCAGTCGTTATTGTCATTGCTGTTGTAGTTTAGTCCAAGGTCGCCACTGATTAGGGAAATCTATTATCAAAGCAGTTGTTCTATCCATGATAATTCTATCCTTTACTAATGACTATAACGCGTTTGTGACAAGATTATCCGATGCGACACTCCTTTTTTCTAGATAGACGATTCTAATTAATTTCAAAGATATATGACTGTTATTTCTAACAGGTCAAATGACCAAGTAGAGCCGAACTGGATAACACTTAGGCCACGGGGAAAATATCATCCTCATTAAAATTTGAAACCGCCTGTCAACAAAAAACAAATGGTTTAATCTGTAAGGACCAAAACAGTAATTTAATAATTTCTAACATAGACACAAAGTCACAATTCTTTTGATTTGGGGACAGTCGACTAGATTGGCCCCCAACATTTAACTGGTACTCAGTGGGATTTTAATTTGAAATGTAGAAAACCAGAGCAAATAACGCTCTAACAATTCACCATTCTTATGAGTATTTTCATATAAAAGATTCATGTGTGCCCCGACATGTTTTTACGCACTTACATTTCACACCAGGTACTAAAAATATTTGCCTGCCTTGACGTAAAGTCTCACTCGTGACAATGAAATCATGTGATGAAGGGAGACATAGTCTACAGCAAATGTTTCAATTATCCGAGAATTCCGTATGGCTCCCGAAGCTATGGATGTGCATTTGGAAAGTTCTTCTTCAAAAAAAGCTTGGCATGTTTATTTTTTAAAATACCAGCAGTCTCCCATGCATCCTAATACTCCCACTCCACATCATCGATGTTGTCACAAAGGCTGAAACACCGATACGGCTTAGTACAAGTGAAGTCGCGAGAGAACAGAATGCAAAGGGTCGAGAGAAATATCGCAAAACATCATGTCTGTCACAGTAACATTCTACTAAGCCACTACACTAGAATAATTCTTGATTCCTCGACCCCGAAAGAATGAGAGATGATTTGGCAGTATTTGAACTGTAAATGTAGAGAATCGGGGCAACTACCACAATTTATTGAAGTCTACACTTCTAACAATTCTGCCAATTACGTTAGATATTTCAATTGCTCCACTATTATGTTAACACTATCTAAACTACGTATATTTGCTCTGATAACATACACAACCTTCCTCATTACTTCGCAATGTAAATATCATTACACAACAATTACAGGGCGATAATTGCTGTACATTTTACTTCTCTAAACAGGAAAGCAACGAATAACAATAACAACAACACTAAAAATACATACACGACAATAACAGGAACAAAATCAGTCACAACAGCAAAGTCACTGTTTTTATAGGTTGGGAGTGGGAATGGAAATGGAATGGAAATGGAACCCGGATATTACATATATATATACATATATATACATACATATATATATATATATATATATATATATATATATATATATATATATATATATATATATATATATATATATATATATATATATATATATATATATATATTAGGGTAAATATTGATGCAATTCAATTCAAGCACTCAACATACTTTTTCCACATAGGAGTGACGGAGTAAATATCGAATAAGTAAAAGCGAAGTAGTTTCAGATGAACATCTGAAACTACTTCGCTTTTACTTATTCTATATATATATATATATATATATATATATATATATATATATATATATATATTGGATTGATAATGTTTTCGAAAAAACTGATTAACCCGCATGTATATTATTTTTTTCCCTCCTTTCGTGGATCGTAGTTGTCTCCCCTTCCCGCTTAGTGACGCTATAACACTTCCTCAGTCAAAAACTGCTGGAATTTCAAATTTGCCGGTCATTCGATGCGGGAAGGAGCAATTTAACGGACACGATTTTTAACTGTGGTAAGAAATGTTTTTCTTATATCAAAGTTTAATGGGCTTCCACTGATGATTTATAAGCACCCACCTAAATATATTCTTACATGAATGTATATTAGGCTTCTACATAAACTGGAAATATTCTCCGAATTTGTAGAAAACTTATAATGAAACAATTGTTTGGAAAGAGAGATATATTTTAACTTTAATTATATCTCATAAAATAATACAACTGGCTTTTCCACATAATACATATTGTTAGCACCCCAAACACTTAAATTGGGTTTATATTAAAATATAACCTAATGTTTGTTGAGTGAGATGGTTACCAGTCAGAGATTAGCTTTAAACTATCTCTGTTATTGTATTAATATTTTACTCTTGATTGGCCAGAGGTGTTTATTTCCAGGTACCTTATAAATTTGACTTTCCGTATTTATTACTGTTGTGCGATATTGTGGTTTTTATTGGTTGTAACTTCTCTGTTTTTTAGCCTAAGAAAATATATATATGCCTATGTATATAATTACATGCGTACATTTATTTTTTCAAATTAATTGAGTTCTTTACACGAGGAATTGATATTGGTTTTGAAATAGCTAATTAACCCGCGTGTGTTTTATATTTTACTCTTAATTCGGCCGGAGAGTTACATTCCCATTTGCCCTTTAAAGCATAACTTTCCGTATTTAATACGGTTACGAGATGCGGTTTCTTATTCAGGTACAACCTCTGATTTTAGCCTAAGAAAATATCTATATGCGTGTGTAATTTATACACGCATATATTTATTTTTTAATTTCAATTGAGTTCTTAACACGTTGGATTGATAATGTTTTCGAAAAAACTGATTAACCCGCATGTATATTATTTTTTTTCCTCCTTTCGTGGATCGTAGTTGTCTCCCCTTCCCGCTTAGTGACGCTATAACACTTCCTCAGTCAAAAACTGCTGGAATTTCAAATTTGCCGGTCATTCGATGCGGGAAGGAGCAATTTAGCGGACACGATTTTTAACTGTGGTAAGAAATGCTTTTCTTATATCAAAGTTTAATGGGCTTCCATTGATGATTTATAAGCACCCACCTAAATATATTCTTACATGAATGTATATTAGGCTTCTACATAAACTGGAAATATTCTCCGAATTTGTAGAAAACTTATAATGAAACAATTGTTTGGAAAGAGAGATATATTTTAACTTTAATTATATCTCATAAAATAATACAACTGGCTTTTCCACATAATACATATTGTTAGCACCCCAAACACTTAAATTGGGTTTATATTAAAATATAACCTAATGTTTGTTGAGTGAGATGGTTACCAGTCAGAGATTAGCTTTAAACTATCTCTGTTATTGTATTAATAATCTATATATATATATATAACTGCTCTGTAAAACAACCGATGTTATTACATTGAGCTATTTATCTTACTGGTAATAAGATAGTAATTAATGACTATCTTTCACTATTTAGGGTTTGTATAAAAAATATACAACCATAAAAGGTTTTATTACATACATAACCATAAATAGTATCCTTAATACTATATATATATATATATATATATATATATATATATATATATATACATACATACACATATATATATATATACATGTGATGTTCGGGCTAATAGAATTGAATCCAACCACCAACAACATAGTTGGATGACCGATAATCACACCAAACCGGAGTACTGTGATCCTTGTGATTTCGAGATATACAACCACTGACAGTGTTACGAAGACCAGAAAACCATACTCCATAATATTGAACCAAGTGGTTGATTTGTGCGACCAAAATAACACCACACACATATTGAACTAGGAATATTAGATCCTCCGTCAATGTCCGGGTGAGCAAAAATAGATTTCTATCTGCATTGAAATTTACGAACTTGTGCACCTGCTGTGGTGTCAAAAACAAACGCGCATGACCGCACAGATAAACAATGGACTATGCCACGTGGCTTGAACCTGTAAGTGAATTGAAGGTTCTGTAACTCTGATACACAGATTATTTATTATTAAGATGTATAAACTTGACATAACTATTATCATCTTATATTCTCTCAACTAATCACATTTGATCATATTTCTCTATCCCGTTTTCTCCCCCCATAATTATATTTTTATTTTTATTTGAAAAAATCGTTTTTTTTTACATTGTGTTTTCCCCTCCAAATATTCGCTTATATTTCTTTAAATATTCTATATATATTTTTTTACATATATATTTTTTATCTTTATTATTTCCACTTTTATCCTCCTTTATATTTTACCTTATTCTTACTTTTAAACCTTATTATAGTGTAATCTTCCCCATGCCTTATTATACATTATTAATTATAGATTATTATTATTACTCTTTTTCCATTTCTAATTACCTCATGTACTTTCTCCTCCGTTATATATATATTGTATGCCCTTTGTGTTTGTGTAGCCTCTGCGCACCCTCTGCACCCTACTATCGACGCCACCCCATCTATGGTTCAGCTAACCACTCGACTCCCGGGAATAAATATGATCGCAGCTAGTAAACAAGGACCCACACCCCACCCTCCCGCACCAAAATTAGACTTATCGTCCCCTACTTTTGCTCTTTACTCTCTTTACTCTTTGTTCTTGAATGTTTGGTTGCTAGAGTCCATAACACCAATCAAACCCCTTTTATAGCTCTGACGAATCCTACGGTTACGTAAGGAAGAAACATTGTAAGCCAATAAAAAATTTTTGATGTTGTAGACGCTCTTCTGTTCTTTATCATATATATATATATATATATATATATATATATATATATATATATATATATATATATATATATACATACATACATACATACATACATACATACATACATACATACATACATACATACATACATATATATGTGTGTGTATGTGTTTTTTTTTCAGTAAAAAAAGTTGTTTTGGTAAAGACTGGAGTAAGCAGGAGAAAGCTCTCTACACTCATGGAATGTAGTTACGATGGAGATTAGTATAAGAATAACATCAAGAAAGATGATGTGATTACATAAAGCGTTTATTCATTATAATTATTTCAATGGTTTCTATGACTACTCTTATGTAATCCAAGGTGGAGGTTTTACATGTGTTGCTGGAATGGGAGCGATTTCTTCACATGAATATTCGTTTACGTGATATGCTGCAGGCAAAAAGATGTTATTCTTCTTTCGTGCCCGCAGCATATCACATAAACGAATATTCATCTGAAGAAATAGGTCCTATTCCAGCAACAAATGTAAGAACTGCATCTTGGATTGCATAAGGGGAGCCATAGAAATAATTAGAACGAATAAACGTTTTATGTAATCACATCATCTGTCTTAATGTTATTCTTATATATCTATCTATATATATATATATGTATGTGTGTGTGTGTGTGTATACAGACATATATGCATGTATATATATATACACTATGTATATTGTGTATATTTATATATCATATACATGTATATATATGCGTATATACCTATCTCTCTCTCTCACTCTCTCTCTATATATATATATATATATATATATATATGATAATAATTGTTTCTACTTTT
>OZ024740.1:246517921-246522921 GCA_964016885.1 Eledone cirrhosa | reverse complement strand
ACTACCTTCCCGCCAAAGAGAAAAAAGAAGAAAGAAAGAAAGAAAGAAAGAAAGAAAGAAAGAAAGAAAGAAAGAAAGAAAGAAAAGTCAGTGTTAAGGTCATGCTACAATCAGGCTAGAAATTGCCGCGAAAATTTTTTTTCCAGAGAACCTATATCTTAACATAGAGGGTGCCTGTATGGTATAATGTGTGAACAGAAAATTGGAACGTTAAACTTATGTTTAGAGTTATAGGATGAAATTAAAGAATTAAAAAATTAAAAAAAGTTTAAGGTTTGGCTTGTGAGATTTAGTTAAATAATTTACAGAGAGTCCTATGTGAAAAAGTTTAAGTGTATTATAGAGATTCTCGATCAGTTTCCAGGGTGGGATATAGAGTAAAGATTAAGCCCTTGTTTACCAATCAATAATACGCGACGACGGCAGACTCCGGCCAGCCCTTCCTAACCACGTGTCAGCCGTTGCGAGTGATATCGTCTAGTGAAATAGATGGAAATTAATTTTTCCGAGTACTCTAGGCTTCGGGTGTGCTAGCGGGAAGTCTGCCATTGTTGTTAGGCCATCGCTATACCAAACGAATACTATTAATTCACACGGGAGGGGGATTTGTTTACGTGCCAGAAGAGGGAGGCATGATACAGCTAATAGTTATGATTAAGCCTAGAATTTAAAGTTACTGTATGGTGGTCAAAACCGGCGGCGCGGCGGGCCCCGGGGCGAAGCAACGCTCCGAGTAATTTCATTTACTGAAAGAAGGGTAAATTTATTTTTCCAAACACTCAAGGAAGGCTTATGCACCAGAGCGCCAGGCGCGCAGCCGGGAAAGCCACCACATCAGTCGGATCATCGCGTGTAACCAAACGATTATTATATATTCACACCCGTGATGTGAGGTTGAAAGTGGTAAAACCCGATGAAATGCGCAAATAGACTATATTTAAGTCCCCAGTTAGTCCGGGTTATAAGTAGTGTGGTTCTTTGGTGGGTAGGGGGAGGTTTAAGGGTACCGAGAGTAATATTCTAGTGTCGTGTGCTAATGAGTACAATGATAAGTACATAATGAGAGTAAGCGAGTAAAAACCTACATAAAAGGAACAATAAGCAAAAATACATAAATAAATAAAAGCAGAATGCAAAGATAAAAATACATTAATAAAATACATTAATAAAGTAAAAAAGTAAAAATACATAAATAAAACGCCGTCATAGCTAGGGTGGTGATGGAGTAAAACGGAAGTATATAAAAACATATCAGAGAAATCAAAACGCAAGAGAAATACAATATAGATCAAGTTGCAGTTAGATAATACATATAGATATAGAGGATGGAAGAGATGGAATGGTATCAGGTGATACCTAGTGTATGTTCGAGTCTCAGAATTCAGTGTGAATCACAAAGGCCCTGAAGTATAGGGTATAGAATTCAGTCAATACAATACAGGTTACAGTATAATCCATAGAATTTTGTCGAAGTCTGAATATTCCCGACAGGGAAGCAGCATTGGACCAGGTGGGCGGTAGACAAAGCACAGAGCAGCCAAAATCCGAATGGTGAGTAGATCAGTGAGTGCCATGCTGGCGATAGCTGTACACTGGAGTCAGTGCCGCTGTTCATTATTACATCTGAAAGCGCTCAACATTTCTGCAGCATTATTTATTTAGGTTTGTTGGTTCACCACTGGATAGAATTGGTCATTCCGTATGGTCAATCTCGATGTAGTATTATGGAGAGTACTCAACGTAATGCAGCTCACCCGTCTTCGTTTGTGTAGTTGGTGGTGCGAGTACTGAGTTAATTATTATAATAAAATAACAGGAGGCTGGAGTTGTGTAAATCCTTGAAAGGTTTATTATACTATAATCATTTCAATGACCGGGGCTGAAAATCATAAACAAGAGGACGACCGACCATCTAGCATCTTCTACTTTAGTCGGTCGCCCTCAAGTGGTGGCTATTCGGTCTACTTATGACCATCTGGTGAGGGTGAGCTGCATTATGTTGAGTACTCTCCATAATATTACATCGAGATTGACCATACGGAATGACCAATTCTATCCAGTGGTGAGCCATCAAACCTAAATATATATATATATATATATATATATATATATATACATATGATAGGAACGATCGACTTTCGTCAAATCGGACCGAGGGAACAATGTTCCCGTTGGTCTTTCCAATTGCTAATACTATCTATCGGTCGCAACTCCAGGTAGAATATATATACATATATATATACATATATATATATATATATATATATATATATATATATATATATATATATATATATATATATATATATATATATATACATATATATATATATATATATACATATATATAATATATATATATATACATATATATAATATATATATATATACATATATATATATATATATATATACATATATATATATATACATATATATATACATATATATATATATATACATATATATATATATACATATATATATATATATATATATACATATATATATACATATATATATACATATACATATATATATATATATATACATATACATATATATATATACATATATATATATATATATACATATATATATATACATATATATATATATATATACATATACATATATATATATATATATACATATATATATATATATATACATATATATATATACATATATATATATATATATATACATATACATATATATATATATATACATATATATATATATATATATACATATATATATATACATATATATATATATATATATATATACACACACATATATATATATATATACATATATATATACATATATATATATATACATATATATATATGTGTGTGTGTCTCTGTGTGTGTGTGTGTGTGTGTGTGTGTGTGTGTGTGTGTGTGTGTGTGTGTGTGTGTGTGTGTGTGTGTGTGTGTGTTTATCCCGCGTGGGTGAGTGGTTAGAGAATTGGATTCGCAATCGTGGGGTTGTGAGTTCGATTCCCGGACCGGGCGATGCGTTGTGTCCTTTGGAAAGACACTGTATTTCACGTTGCTCCTTCCACCTGGTGTTGCGACCGATAGATACTATTAGCAATTGGAAAGATCAATGGAAACATTATTTCTTTGGTCCGATTAGACATATATATATAATAAACAAGAAAGACGGTTTCATTTGTACATCCCTATTTATTTTGTTATACGCATTCCAAAGACGTAAGGCAGTTGTTATACGTGTTCTCTTCAGACAAAAATCCAAACGAGATGCAAATATCCATTGATATGTTACCGGTCATACGTGTTATTCCCTTCGCCGACCAGTAAGCATATATCCGAAATTCTTAACTAGCAGTTCTTATATGTGTAGGAGATAGATATTCCAATTGACGTTGCTGCTTGTGAACTGGCTAGGATAGCAAGTTACCAGATTGGTCGCTTGATTCCTAGTGAGGCATATATAAATAGTTAGTCCATCTTTTATTTTTTATACTAGATTTTATTCGTTTAGATACCTATTCTAAGTTTAGATATTTGTATTGTGATGCTGATCTATATATTAATGAATGTTTAATTAATTATTTGATGGGTAGCAATGCTGGGTTACACGGGGGGTTATTATAGGTTTTAAATCCAAATTTATCCTGTTTGTTGTCTGCTTTTCGTGGATTATCGAAGTAAAAGGCCCGCCAACGCAACCTTTTAATGAACGCGTCTGTTTTCTGTATCAGGAGTTTTAGGTATGTTTTCCTGCTTGGTACGGGTATGTTCTTTGTAGAAATATTCAGATGTTGTTTCTGCATGATGAATATAAGTCAGTAGAGTGCTCAACCGAGGGAGCCAAAGGAATATGACGTCACTTTCAGCTTATATCTGGAGTCTAAAAGACAACCATACCCAATATAAGTTACACTGGGAGATCCTAGCGAGGGCTAGATCGTATAACGGAAATAAAAGACCATGTCACCTCTGCGCCGCTGAGGCCCTGGAAACACTCTACGCCACAGACCACATCTTAAACAAAAAATCTGAGGCAATTTCGGCTTGTAAACATAAATTGCACAAAACATTCCTGTATTACAGCCCCACGTTATACCCTAACGGATAGTACGATCTATACGTGGATATTTTACGTCTCGATGTGGGAGCTAAGTATATGTTTTGTTTATACCTTTACTTATTTGCATAGGTAAGTATATATTATCCGTATGTTTTGTGAAGGTACATATGCCTTCTCGTACGTATATTTGATTGTTATGGCGTATAATTAAAAACATTTTTTTTTGGTATATTCTGGTACATATGGTTCGACTATGTGTATACGGGAGTTTTGCGTCTGTGTGAGTATGCAGGTTCTTACGTATGTAGGGCGTGTGTATATGTGTACTTCATGTTTTGGTTGACTTACGTCTCCGAACATTCGTGTATTTACATGTAGGTATGTGTGTGCGCTTGTTATATACGTATTTATTTATTTATATACGTTTATATAATTATTTATTTATTTGTATACACGCTTACACACACACACATATTTATATGTGCGTGGTTTTGTTTACCTATGGTAAGTTTTTGCGTATTCTTGTGTATGTACGTTTCTGTTTGCGTGTATGTATTTATTTGTTCCTATTACTTCTGTATTGTATTTATTTACTTTGTTCTTAACTCCGTAGCGGAGATTCATTCGGTCTCCCTAGTTAGAATTTAGTCTATGACTTCTGCTATACCATTTACGTGGTTTTGTCTTTGCGTGCTATTGTTCTCCACGCTCCACATATGACGTATTATCTTCGTTTTTGTCGTTCATCGCCAGAGAACGTCTCTATGCACCACCTAAGAGAACATTAGTCTACGACCTCTATTATACTATAAACGTGGTTCTGTCTTTGCGCGTAATTGTTTTTCACCGCTCCTATTAATGACGTATTATATTCGTTTTTTCCCGTTCTTAGTCAGCGAACGTCACCACGAACCAAAGTATCGTCTTCCTGTCTT
>OZ024740.1:246457921-246515421 GCA_964016885.1 Eledone cirrhosa | reverse complement strand
CAACAATATTACCACTCATACCACTCCTACTTCTACTATTCGAACCACTGTTGACTAGTAACTATATCCATACTACAACCATTGCCACTCACAACTAACACACCTGCCACTGCTTTCTTCCACGTCATGGCATTACAGCCACCACCATCACTATCATCATTGTAGTCCTCCAAAGTGAAGGTGTCAGGGAGTCACAGTCTCTTTCATCTCCTCAACATCCTCAAAGCGGATATCCCTGAGCTTCTCCTTCAGTTTCGGGAACATCCAGAAGTTGCATGGGACTAAGTTTGGACTGTAGGGAGGATGAAGGACAGTCTTGATCCCCATATTGGCCAAGTAGTTGGTCAGCAGGATGGATTTGTGGCAGGAGGCATTGTCCTGGAGCAGATGCCACTGACCAGACTTGAAGAGTTCTGGTCTCTTGCGACGAAATCTTTTCTGAATTGCCTCAAAATCTCTACATAGTACTCTTTGTTGACTGTCTGGCCGTGGGGGACCTTGTACATATAGATGATGCCCTTGCTGTCGGAGAATGAGATCACCATGAGCTTCTCAGAGGACCTGCTTTGCCTGGCCTTCTTGGGTCTTAGGGAGTCAGACTATTTCAACTGGGCACTCAGTCTTTTGGTGTCTGGATCATAACAGTAGACCCAGCTCTTGTCATAAGTTACCAGAGACTCAAGAGCACTTGGATTCGAATCGATCCACTCGACTATCTCCCTGCTGTCATCATCGCACTTCTGTCTTTGATCTTCATTAAGTACTCTGGGAACAAACGTTGTACAAACCTGTCCTCGTGGAATCTCTTGTGCCAGCGAAAAGCAGTCTCTCGGCACATGAAGTTAGTCCGTCAGTAGTTTTGACTATTTTATAGGTTTCTGCAGCGTTCTTGCCAAGCTTGACACAAAACGTTATTGCATATCGAGCATCCCAGTTGTCTTCATGTCTCGACTGCATTGTGGAACCAGTCAGTTGTGACAAGACGTGTAATGACGAGTAGTGTTTAAAGTGCTGCAACGGCCCAAAACTTCAACCTGGAAAAAAAGATTTTGAATGTTAGCTTATTATAACCATATCAAGGGTGTATTAAGGTGACACTTACGTAGGTCATTTAAAAGTGCCTGAAAGAAAAAGTCTCTGAACTTCATGAGTGTAGCTCGTTTATATATTATTTTAAAAAACTATCAAATAACGGCAGATGGAGGAAGTGAATGAAAGGGAGGTAATTGCTAAATATTTTTTAAAGGAGAGTTACAAATTATTAAATAAATGTTAGGGCTAATGAATTACAAAACTAAAGAAATTATTTTAAAATTATTAATCTTAATTTTAGAATAATATAATATTAGAACTAATCGAAATAACAATAAATTCCCTATGTATATTGAAAAGCTGTATATTATTAACATTATTAAAATTTATCAAAGATTTTAATCAAGAAAACAATTTAATTAAAAAGTTTCTATCAATAACTAATATCAAAAGGACTTATAACAATTTTTTTTTATTTTAAAAACTCTCTAAAGAAACACTCTACAGAAGGAACAATAAATCACCTAAATGCTAACAGAAGAAAATGTTAATTAATTAATAATTTAATAAGTTACGTAAAACTTGAAGGTATACTACTGGAGAGAGATAATAAGATAATAAGATAAAATAATATAAGGATAAAAATATAATATGAAGATAAAACAATAATATGAGATCAGATCAGAGGGGCTTATTAAAGAAATAATCTAAATATAATAAAATAAAATATACTAATCAAAAGATGGCTAAATGTGAATTATTATACGCTTATATCTTCCCTATTCACTTCGATTTTGATTATAATAGATTATAATCAAAATCGAAGTGAATAGGGAAGATATAAGCGTATAATAATATTAATATTACTAAAGAAATACATATACATATAAGCTACATTGGTATAGATTGGTTACTAGGTTTAAAATAGTGAAAAGAATGGTGATTGATATGTTTACAAGCGGAAAAAATCTCAGATTTCCTATTTAATAAATCTGATTTGGAGAAGATAATAGTATGGGATTCAAGCAGGCAAAGGTTGCAGAATTTATTGGGGGTCTATACGAAGCAGCTTTTACGAACACATTCCCAGTTAGATTTTAATGGTATTCTTATTAATTAAACTATGATACTTATGCTCAATTGGGAATTTTTTTTCCAAAATAGAGAAGAATACTCTAGGTATATTAGTAGAAACATTAAAATTGAAGAGTGGATTAAAATATTCAAGCCTTCTTCTATTCTTTTTAATTTTGTTACTGGTGAGTGGGTTCGTATGATTATAATCTTCTGTTTTATATCTAGTATTACAGATGTTTGGTTTAGTTAATACTATTCTTTTTATTCATAATATTTCTCTTATCTTTAGAAATTATTACTGTAAATCGGTGTATATCATTATTTAACCCACTGTTACACACCATAACACCAGCACCATTATTCTGGATATGTTTTATGAGAAATAATATTAGGTTGTTTTTTGCAGTTGGTAAAGGATTTTTTAGGCATAAACTTAATTTTATCTTTATAGCCAGAACGTGATAGAGCTTCATTATAATAATGGACATTATGGTTAAATGTGTCTTCATTATAGGATAAATTACTAATTCTATTAGATACACCTTTGATAATTGAGTTTAAGACAGATCTAGGATGGCTAGAATTGGTATCAACATAAAAAAGTTTTGCATTGGGTTTATGGTGTTCTTATCTAAAATAATGCTTGGGTTAAAGTTTTTGAAGAGTTTAAATAGATCTTTCTTAGTTCTTTCAATTTAATATTTTTTATAATCTAAAGTAAATAATTGTTTCTACTTTAGGCACAAGGCCAGCAATTACCCAGTACATTACTGGTACTTTATTTTATCGACCCCGTAAGGATGAAAGGCAAAGTCAACCTCGGCGGGATTTGAACTCAGATCGTAAAGGGACGTAACTATGCTGGAAAGCATGGCGTCCGACCCTCTACTGATACTGCCAATCCACTGCCATAATCTAAAGTAAATAATTGTTTCTACTTTAGGCACAAGGCCAGCAATTACCCAGTGCATTACTGGTACTTTATTTTATCGACCCCGTAAGGATGAAAGGCAAAGTCAACCTTGGTGGGATTTGAACTCATCTAAAGTAAATAATGCATCGTCGCGATACAATCCATCCTTCAGGTAAGGTAAAGCTTTATAAATTTCATTTAAGAGGTACAAACTGACTAAATCTGTGACCTGCGCCGAATCACTAGACCTCATAGTGATATAGTAAATGTACACGTATATGTCTGTGTGTGCATGTGCGTGTGTTGGTAAGTTAGCTGGTCATTCAAAGTCTAGTTTTTTGTTGTAGTGCTGCATCGTAAACAGGCAGTGAAAAGAATGTCCGTTTAGCAGGGAGGCAGTGGAGGTGTCAAACTAGAATGACCCAGTATAAGGTCATCACACCAGTAGTGACAATTCTTACTAAACAGACTACAGCCACTAAGTAAATAAATAAGCAAACAAGTGGATGACTGAATGTGTTCACAATGAGTGTAATAATAATCAAAACAGTTTCAACAGTAAATTAGAGTCGATAGTGTAAAATAAACACACACGTATACCAGGTCCTAACACAGAGGAGCCAAACTCCCACTGTCATCGCCTCCATCTCTCTTTCCCTCCCCATCTCTCACTATTATGAGCAAATGGGGTCCCACGCGCTGGTTGCTCCCCGGCCTCCGTAGACAGAATAGAGAAGGGGTTTCCCCGAAGGATGGTGAGGGAGATGCGCTGGAAGAGTCATTCCATCTTGCGAGGCTCACAACTAGCCAGCTCAGCGTCTATGATGATGAGTAGAGAGGTGGCCCTAGGGCCAAGGACACCAGAAGCCTCCACTTCTAGGGGTTCGACTGCAAACCTGTCGAAGAGCGACCGATATTTGAAGAGTTTACCCTCCTCAGCCCGAAGTGCAGCAAAGCCTGGATTAGTCGCAGTAATAATTGTTTCTACTTTTGGCACAAGGCCAACAATTTTGGGAGGACTGGAAGGTCGATTAAATCGCCCCTAGATCTTTATTTTATCGACCCCGTAAGGCTGAAAGGCAAAGCTAACCTTGCTCAAATGGGGTTTATTTTATATCCAGAACCTATTTCAGAGGTAAATCCTGTGGTATACTTCCGGTCATCTTAGATTTAAATCACAGAACATCAGAATAGGATTGCTGATACCAAGTAGAACAATTATTATGAAAAGTACCATTAAATAATTTTGGTAATTCTAACCTTCCATAACATTAGAAAAAACTTTGTTTACAATTTACAGCGAAAGCATGCGGTAAAGAATAGATGGATCGGTAAATAAACATTTTAAATGTTATAAATATAATTGATCCTGGTGGTGTCTTTATAAGGACATTGTAAGTAATATCCAAAGGGAATGGAACACTTGTAGATCAAGTAAATAATGTGTGTGTGTGTGTGTGTGTTCAGTAACAGTTGTTTTGGAAGAACAGGAGTAAACAGGAGAAAGCTCTCTACACTACGAGTGTAGTTACGATAGAGATTCAGTATAAGAATAACATTAAGAAAGATGCTAAGATTACATAAATTGTTTATTCATTATAATTATTTCAATGTTTCCCTTATACAATCCAAGATGTAGTATATGCATTTGTTGTTGGTATGGAAACGATATCTTCAGATGAAATATCCGTTTATATGATGTGCTGCAGGCAAAAAAAAAACGTGTTCTCGTGTGTTCAGCGAGCATATTAATTCCTAAAAAGGTCCTTCCAGATATTGTGTTCACAATTTTTAGAGCGAGGCGTCACTGATGTGTCAATTAACGATTCTGTCTTCTTCAACTGACCATAGTCTCGAAGTTGTAAATTATCAAAAGGATATCTTTCTCGTCTATTCAAGAGTAGGAAAGTGGTCGAAATTCCCATACCAACAACAAATGTATATATTTATATATATATATATATATATATATATATATATATATATATATATATATATATATATATATATATATATATATCATATGTAATCCATGTGCAACCACGCAGTATTCTTCTTTCTTCTCATGTTTTTTATATATATTTACATCGGCTGCGTTTGTCTGTTTCTCTCTTACTGCTTCCCCGTTCTCTCTGTTTCTCTCACCTTCTTTCGCCCCCTCTGTCAGTTACACTTTCTCTCGACTGACCTCTTCCTCGCACTTCCACTCATTCACTCTCTATTTCTCCCCTTCTCACTTCCTCCCGTTTGGTTAGTAGTGGGCTCTCTTCTTGCTCACATCTCACTCACGTCGGACGGTCTGTATCACGATCGCTCATGAAATCCACCCAGCTTATGCTGACCGGATAACCATGTTGCTTGTTTATTCCTATCTTTGCGTTGCTTTCATCCTTCTATGTTGTTTACTTGTCTCACTCGCTTTACGCGATTTACTTGTCCCAATAGCTTTATTTAGCTATTGCTCGCACCAACCGGAGGTATATGATTTTTAATGCGATGTAATATCAATGATGGTTGGCAAATCACTGACAACGGACTATTTTCACCATATGTAATCCATGTGCAACCACGCAGTATTCTTCTTTCTTCTCATGTTTATATATATATATATATATATGTATACATTGTCATTTTTGCTTCTACTCTCTGCACTCTGAGCTTAAATCTTGCCATGGCTAGCTTTGCCTTTCAGTTTTTTGGGAATCGATAAAAAAAGTACCAGTTCTGGGTGGTGAATCGGATGAATTGTTAAAGCGACGCTCAAGATTCTTTGAGTTCGCCTGCAACATTACTGACGCTAAGTTGTAATGACCCTAGATTCCGCTTTACCATGGAAGCAGTATGGGAAGAAACTTCCATACATGGGCGACTGCATACAAGAGTAATTTCTCAGGTACTGTTCCAATGGTGGCGGAATTTAGCCCCAGGCTAGTCCCAGTCAAACGAACCTATGATCAAAGATATTCTATCTGTAACTATCCCACATTTTTGTGTGTAAATATATTTGTATATATTGTCCTACATGCATTGTCCCTTTTTTAAAAGATGGTACTTCTACGCAGTTGTTCAGCTTGCTAGACTTTAGCCAAGAAGTCGATGAAATTGAAACAATTCAAATTTCTTAACAATAATATATAAATATATATAGAATTAAGATTTTTGCTCCGGCGTAGCTGTAAACATATAAGTATGTGAATTTCGTGTATCTAAGGATTTACGGTATGTTTAATGATAAATAAACATTTGGAAAGCCTTCTTGCAATGAATATATATAATTAGATTAAATGGTACGGCATATGGAAAAGAAATCATACTGGCTATTCATTTGCTGATGATTACGAATGTGCATGCATAATTTATATATATATATATATATATATATATATATATATATATATATATATACTCGTTTCCGCTAGAAACACGTTCAATATCCAGGGAAATGATGTATACGTATATTTAGAAAGCGAGATACAGTCAAAGCGTAGTAAAGACATATTGGGGGAATAGATAGATAAATAATTGGGTAGGCGAGCAAACATACACGACACACAACGCATCCACCCATCCCCCACCACCTCCCCCACCACCCACACACACACACGCATACATACGTAGATTGATATATCTAAATGTACCAGCACACATGAACAAGTAAACGTCAGAAGAAAATACGAACACTCACATTAGCTACGCATGTTAACATACCTGTCTGTCTACATACAGCTTATATCCATCTACAAACAACGCGATTCAGAATGACAGGTGAGTAATACAATAGACTGATAGACACTAGTTCACGGCAACTTAAGTTGGATCGACATTCATTTTCTCAGGGTAGTGCTTCGGGCGTTGTCTTGACCATCCGTTGTATATATGTATATATATATGTGTGTGTGTTTGTATGCGAGTGTGCATGTGTTGTAAATATATATGTTGTGTAAATATATATGTTGTGTAAATATATATGTACGTAAACTGTCTCTGGAGTTTCACCCCGAAACTAGATATCAACGTGGAGTATACCTGAACTTCGACCAGGAAATCTTTCGTATCACTGAAAGCTTCTTTGCTTCTTGCATTTAAATATACCACGACTATCTATCACTTTTCCTCTACTACTATATTCTTAGACCACCTTCTTCTCACCCGTCTATTTTTCACTCCCACCCTAGTACCTTCAACATGCCCAATCTCAAATCTTTTCTCTGCCACCTCCATTCCACTCTCAAACGTTTCCTCCAACCCCTCCCCGCTATTTGCATCTGTGGGGCTGTGTGGAGGAGGTGACGTCAGATGTGGACGCTTGACCGGAGGCGGAGGAGGAGTGAGAGGAAATGCGTTTCCGGGGCGGCATCCGGAAGTCTTCTTTTCAGGGCGACTTTGGAGCAAGACGGACGTGCCGGATTAAGCTGCAGCTTGGCGACTTGATGATAACGATGAAGATTGATGCCCGGCTTGGAGTGAACCAGCAGACTCGCGGTAAGTGGAGTAGCTTTCTCACCACAAGCTATTTCGGCACATGAAGACGTACAATTGAAAAAAAAAAAAAAAAAAGGGCGACAAGATTACGGTTGAGCGGTGAAGTACTTAAAGCTTTTACCGGTGAAGGAGACGTTATCGCTTGGATGCGGAAGGTCCGGGTGGTCGCCGAGCTACTAAAGATAGACGATGTGGCCGGTCTCATGGCGCTATATCTCGAGGGGAATGCGCTAGCATTGTACCTCGAGATGGACGAAATCAGCCAGAGAGACGCGCAAAAGATTGAACGGCGTATGATGGAAACGTTTGCGGAAGGTCTGTGTACCGCGTTTGCCAAGCTGGCGAGGATAAGGTGGGAAGGTCAGCGTGTGGATATTTTTGCTGCGGAGATAAGGAGATTGGCCATGCTGGCGGGTTTTCAGGTCGAGTGCAAGTGTGCAGTACGGCTGGCATTTATAAATGGTTTTCCGAATGACATTGCGGTAAGACTGCAGCAAATACCTGGCTACAAGAAAATGGAGATGCGTACATTGGTAGTGCAAGCCCGCATCATAGCGGAAGATGCCAAGAAGAGAGTTGCGGCAATAGCGGCGATGGAGGCCCGGGGCAGCCGACAGCGAAATGCCGAAAGGGCGACAAACACGGCGAATAGTCGCCCACGCACGTTTAGGGGCCGTTGTTATAGGTGCCAGGGTGCGCACATGGCGAGAGATTGTAAGGAGTCGACACCAGACATAATTTACTACCGGTGTGGGCGGCCGGGCCACATCGCTACCAATTGCGACCAGGGAAACGGTCCAAGGGGAGTTATTGCAAGGGGAGTTATTACCCCTCGAGTGTAGAGGCGCTGCCTGTGGTGAAAGTCCTTGTGAAGGGAAAGGCATTACGAGCCCTCGTGGACACGGGATGTACAACGACACTGGTGACCACGGGGGTGGTGGAAAAGTGGAGAGGGAAGAGCATCATAAGGGCAGTTGACGGCAGGGAGATTGAAGGTAGAGGTCGCAGCGAGGTGGAGATGGTGGTAAGGGGAAAGAGAATTAGGCTTTCAGCCATTGTAGTTGACTGCGTAGTGGATGGAATTGATGTAGTTATGGGCATGGACGCGATTGGCCGATTAGGAGGCGTCAAAGTGAACGATGTCGGAGTAACATTTGGTGGCGCTGCACCGGCATGCGCTGTGAGTACGCGTCAGGAGAGCGAGAAGGCCGACGAGGAAAATACCGTACAGGATAAGGACTTCAGGGCCGTGTTCGGCGGGCAGCGATGGATTGTTGAGTGGTACTGGAAGGGAGAACCACCAACACTAAAGAACAAAGTGGGCTGCTATCAGCACACATTGAAAGGAGACACTAGGAGAGAGTTTGAGCGAGAGGTAGAGAGATGGATCGAGGAGGGCATACTGCTTCCCTGGAAGGAGGAGGTGAAGTGTGGGGTGCTGCCGTTAATGACTGTGGCGCAACCCACAAAGAACAATGTGAGACCAGTGTTCGATTTTCGGGAGCTGAACGAGTATGTGTCGTATCACACGGGTGGTGAGGTCACGGATGTTTGCGGGGAAACTCTGCGCGAGTGGAGACGTATGACGGGGGCTTCCGCGATCGTCGACTTAAAGTCGGCATATCTACAGCTACACGTGGAGGAGAAGCTGTGGCAGTATCAGCTTGTCAGGTATAAGGGTCGGACATATTGCCTGACCAGGCTCTGTTTCGGGATGAACTCTGCACCGAGCATCATGGCGGTGGTCCTCAAGACCGTTCTGGGAAAGACTGACAGGATGAAGAGGGCCGCCAATTCCTACATTGACGACATCTTAGTGAACGAGACTATAGTGTTGGTGGCGGAGGTCACAAGCCATTTGCGAAGATACGGATTGACTGCGAAGCCGTCAGAGGCGTTGGAGGGAGGAGCCGCGCTGGGACTTAGGCTGCGAAAAGACAAGACGGGCATGTTGGTATTTCGGAGGAGAAATAAAGTCCCGGAACTGGGCCCAAACATGAATAGACGGGAACTCTTCTCGGTGTGTGGAAAATTGGTGGGTCTCTACCCAATTGCTGGGTGGCTCCGGACGGCATGCAGCTATGTCAAGAGACGAGCGGACGGGGTTACTTGGAGTGACAAGGTGGGAGAGAGGACGGTGGCCATGATGCAGGAGATCGTGGGGAGGGTGAAGGCTGATGACCCGATGCGAGGACGCTGGTATGTCCCCGAATCGCAGAGCGGGACCGTATGGTGTGATGCCAGCAGCATAGCGCTGGGTGTCACGTTGGAAATAGGAGGTGTTGAGGGTGAGGATGCAGCCTGGCTCAGGAAGAAAGATAACTGTAACCACATCAATGTGGCCGAGCTGGACGCTGTGTTGAGAGGGGTGAACTTCGCCTTGAGGTGGGGACTGCGCACCATCGAGATTCGCACCGACTCGGCGACTGTACTCGGATGGGTGAGGTCAGTGTTTACCAGTGAGAGGAGAGTGCGAACAAGAGGGGCAGCAGAAATGCTGATAAAGCGCCGCCTGGGAATTCTAGGAGAGCTGGCCACCGAGTTCGGTCTGAAGTTGAGTGTAGTCTTCGTGCCCTCAGAGAAAAATAGAGCAGATGTCTTAACCAGGGTGAAAAAAGCCTGGATGGAAGAGCCGGACGATGCAGAAGAGGGGATAGCCGCTGTGTGTCGGCTGAGCGAGTTGGACTTTAAAGGGTTGCATGCCATGCACTACATGGGACCCTGTTCCTAGGACCCTGTTCCTAGTCAGAAAGATCGATTCCGACGTTCGCAGGGACAGTGTCCAGAGAGTCGTCAGAGGTTGCGTCCGATGCCAGTAAATCGATCCCGCTCCGGGTGTGCACGATACGGGAAGTCTCCCGGTGGATCGCGACTGGAAACGATTGGCGGTGGACGTAACGCACTACCGACAGGGAACATACCTCTCGATGGTTGATTGTGGACCGAGATGGATGGCGATATGGAGGGAAATGAAGATGGGAACTGCAGAAGAAATCACGCAGACGTTGAGAGAGAGATTTTTGGAGCGGGGCCCTGTGGATGAATTGCTGATGGATAATAGCGCAGCGTTCCGCTCTGAGGCGCTGAGGGAGATGCTTGATGGATGGAAGGTGAACCGCTTCTTCCGAGCAGCATACAGGCCGAGCGGTATGGGATCGTGGAGCGACACCACCGCATAATCAAAGCAATGGCGGAACGGGGGCACATCTCACCAATGGAGGCAGTGTTTTGGTACAACATGTCCCCTCGGGTGGGACTGGCTGAGGAATCGGTGTTACACAGAGTGATATACAAGTACGAGTGGCGGAACCCATGCATGGTACCACATTAGCCAGTAGAGAGAGAGACGGCATTTGTACAGGTGGGCGAGGAAGTCTGGGTTAAACCCCCAGGTGCACGCTGCACATCTCAATGGGGAAAGGGAACGGTTACGGCCGTGAATTCCCAGAATAACGTGTCCGTGGACGGAGTGCCACGTCATGTCCTGGATGTCCGTAGAATCGTTGTTGGCGGACTCCGAGGAAGACGGAGAGGAAATCGAAAGCGCCGCCCCAACATTACGGAGATCGCGACGGGGTCGCCGACTGCCTGGGTGGATGGCGGAGTATCACATGCAGCAGAGTGAGGAGGAGATTGATCCTTGAGATCAGGGGGGCGTGTGGGGCTGTGTGGAGGAGGTGACGTCAGATTTGGACGCTTGACCGGAGGCGGAGAAGGAGTGAAAGGAGATGCGTTTCCGGGCGGCATCCGGAAGTCTTCCTTTTCAGGGCGACTTTGGAGCAAGACGGACGTGCCGGATTAAGCTGCAGCTTGGCGACTTGGTGATAACGACGAATATTGATGCCCGGCTTGGAGTGAACCAGCAGACTCGCGGTAAGTGGAGTAGCTTTCTCACCACAGCATCCAATCAACCGTGCATCTCTCCAACCCCATCTTCACCAAAACAAAATATAACAGCCACATCACCTATTTAAGTCGCTGTCTCCACCACCACCTTTTCCCCCGACGTTTTCACCTCAAGTTCTACCCCACCTCTTACTCTTCTCCCACCACTGAGCCCATCCTTACCCGCTCCTCTCGCCAGCACATGCGGGCGACTATCCGATCAACTCTCGCCCAAATCCGTTCTCTCGACCGAGATCTCCCCAAGGCCTACCTCCAACTCTCCTCCATTTGTCACCTCCTCCTCGCCCAATCCCTTATCCAATTCATCCTTTACCTCAATCGCCTCCTCTTCAATTTCCTCACTTCCATTAAAAACAACAAACTCCACTCAATCCGCTCCCCGCCTGCCGTCAGCACCCATACTCATTTCATCTCCAACCTTAACCCCTCTATCCCGTCACCTACCACCCCCTTTCCTCTCCCCACCACTAAATCTGCACACGCTTTGCCTAACCACCTTAACCCCTCCGCCTCCACCCCTTTCACTCCCTCAGGTCCCTGCATTGTAGTCACCATATCCCAGGACCTACCACTCTCCGAAGCTGAGTGCTCCCTCCTCGCCTGTGGTTTGCGTTTTATACCAACCACATCTACCTGTGACGAGTTCCGCACACGTGCTGAAATTGAAGGGTTCTTCTATCGACACGCCATCATCAACACAAATGGATGACTTTACTCGTCTCAGTCTCCGGCAATCACATTCGACGCCGAGCTCTGACCAATTCAGCACCCATGACTCCCTTGTCGATACTTACTGACGTACTGTGAACTGGTTCCGTTTTCACCAGCATTCTCGTCGCTCTAACATTACGCGGGCCGAGCTCTCAGGTCTTCGTAACATTCGGTATCGCGATGACATTGTCATCAAACCCGCTGACAAAGGTGGCGCTGTGGTGGTTTGGAACGTTAACCTCTATAAGGTTGAGGCCCCCCGTCAGCTTCACGATACCCTTTTTTACCGCCCTTTATCCTCCGACCCCACTCCTGGCTACCAGCAACTCGTGTCCTCTACCATCCACCGGCGCATCTTCTCCTCTCTCCTACCCCCCACAGCCACCAACCTTATTGTACGCACCCTCCACACACCCACCATCTACTTCCTCCCCAAGATACACAAACAAAATATTCCCGGCCATCATATCGTTTCCGCGTGCAACTGCCCACTGAAATCATTTCCGAATATTTAGATACCATCTTCGCCCCGTTGGTCGGCAATCTCCCCTCCCACATCCACGATACAAATCATGCCCTTAGACACTTCAACTCTTTCTCCTTCCCTCCTGGTCTGTCCTGCCTTCTCTTTACCCTGGACATCACTTCTCTCTATACCGTCATCCCTCATGATGACGACCTCCGCGCTCTCCAACATTTTTTAGAATTACGCCCTACCCCAGCAATACCACTCTTCTCCGTCTGGCTGAGTTTGTTTTGACCTTCAATGGGTTTTCCTTTTCGGGTGAATTCTATCAGCAGGTCTCTTGGGTAGCGATGGGAACCAGAATGGGACCAAACTATGCCAACTTGTTTGTTGGCTACGTCGAAGCCCAGATCTTCTCCCAGTACGCTGGACCCACTCCTGAGCTATACGGTCGTTATATCGACGACTGTATCGGCGCCACCTCTCTATCACGAGAACAGCTCGACTGCTTTCTATCTTTTGTCCAATCTTTCCATCATGCTCTCAATTTCACCGCCTCTGTCTCCGATTCTTCTGTTCCTTTTCTAGATATCTCTTTATCTATCGATCACTCTAACCACACCCTCTCTACTTCCATCTCCATCAAACCAACAGACTCCCACTCTTACCTCGACTTCACCTCCTCCAATCCAACCCACACCAAACACTCCATACCCTATTTCCAATTCCTCCGTCTTCGTCGACTCTGTAGCCTGGACGACGATTTCGAAACCCATCCCCTTCACATGGCTTCCCGCTTCATCCAGCGTGGATATTCCCCCACCCTGAGCCAAGCTGCTCTCACCCGCGCCCGTGAAACCGACCGTACCACAGCCCTCTCACCTCACCAGCACCCTCCCAACACCCATGTTCCTTTCCCTCTCACCTACCACCCCATCACCATACCACTCTGGCGACATATCCTCCGTTCCTTCCACATTCTCTCTTCTGACCCCGTCACTTCTCGCTTTTTTCCAAACCCACCCACTGCCGCATTTAAGCGCGCTGGTAACCTCCGCGACCTCCTGGTACGCAGTTCCTTCTCGTCCTCTCCTACGACTCCACCCGGCTCTCATCCTTGTTCTCGTCCCCGCTGCAACACTTGTCTCTTCATTTCCACCCTCACCATTCTCACAAGCTCTAACGGGTCATTCCGTATCCGCCACTCCTTCACCTGCACACCCACCACGTTGTCTATGCCCTTCGGTGTTCCGTTTGCGGGTTTTATACATCAGACAAACGGGACCCCGCACGGCGCACCGTTTTGCTGAGCATTTGAGGGACATACGACTCGGTTTGGACACTCTTGTCACCCGCCATTTCCGTTCTCCTGGCCACTCTTCCCTACATGTCTCAGTCCTAGGTGTCCTTTTATATCACGGATCACAGGCCTCGCGCACCAGGACTAAACAGAGTCTGATTTACCGCCTTGGGTCCTATTTCCCTTATGGACTCAACTCACCTCCCCAATTTCTTTAATACCCCATCCATTATCACACACACGATATGGTCATAAACATATTCTCTTACAATTAATACAGACAAAATATGCACACTCCACTTTTCTCTTCACAGATCTGTGTACACACATACACACCTTTCTATTAACATACAAGCACAAACACACACAGAGACGTTTACTTACATATACACACATATTTCTTCTTAGATTCGTACGGACGTATAACGAATACACACACATACACGCACACACACACACACATGCATACGCACGCGCAGAAGTATAGCTCCTTTTACAAAACGGCTTTTTTTCCATTTCATGCAGACGCGCTCCATCATCCACTTTTCTAAAAAAAATAAATCATACACAAAACGCCAGCATCAACAGTTTTCCAAGAGATCTCATCATGAATGGACCTGTTATTTTTATCTAAATACATTTTTTCCAATTCCAACCCACTGGTCCCCTCAATCTATCTAATTTTTCATTCTTTCTTCTGATAAAGGACTAGCGTCCGAAACGTTAAGACCCTCTTCCAGCTATTTCAAGCGTTAACCTAATATATCCCTTCCATATACTGCACCGATTATGTTGTTATTTCTGTTTACCTTTTACACACACACACACACACACACACACACACACACACACACACACACATATATATATATATATATATATATATATATATATATATAAATGGAACAGAATGAAACGAAATTTCATTTCTCACTCTTAGTACGGCACTTACTTAAATGTAAGTATGTATGTATGTATACGTACATACATATATGTATACAGACGTACACCGTTTTCGGTGTGCCCGTCCGACTGAACTCACACGATATGCAAATTAGGCTGCCCAGCCGTTAACATGCATAAGGAAAGTATATACTTTCAGACGTTCAACCATCTGGCAGGAAGGTATACGATGCTGACGATAGCTAATAAGCTTGAAACTAGTACATCATTCCTGTGTCAGTGTTGAAGAAAAAGGTGAGGTGGTTGCCTAAACACTGTACGGCGTAATTCGGGCTGTTTGTTTGTTTACAAACAAACAAACTGAGCATTATAATAAATGTTCGGTAAACCGATACGTGCATGTATATATGTGTGTATATATATATACATACTACTGTACGTCTGTATACATATATGTATGTACGTATACATACATACTTACATTTAAGTAAGTGCCGTACTAAGAGTGAGAAATGAAATTTCGTTTCATTCTAATCCATTTATCGTTTTCGGTGTGCCCGGCCGACTGAACACACAGGATATGCAAATTAGGCTGCTCAGCCGTTAATATGCATAAGGAAAGTATGTACTTTCAGACGTTCAACCATCTGGCAGGAAGGTATACGATGCTGACGATAGCTAATAAACTTGAAACTAGTACATCGTTCCTGTGTCAGTGTTGAACAAAAAGGTGTGGTGGTTGCCTAAACACTGTACGGCGTAATTCGGGTTGTTTGTTCGTTTACAAACAAACAAACCGAGCATTATAATAAATGTTCGGTAAACCGATACATGCATGTATATATGTATGCATGTATGTACGTATACATACATACTTACATATATATATATATATATATATATATATATATATATATATATATATATATATATATATATATATGACTTGATGTTTTATTTCATTGTTTTAACTTAAATATATATATATATATATATATATATATATATATATATATATATATATATATATATATATATATATATATACTTACGGTAAATATTGATGCAACACATTTCAAGCACTCAACGCACTTTTTCCACATAGGAGTGATGGAGTATATTTAGAATAAGAAAATGCGAAGTAGTTTCAGATGCTAAAGTCCTTTATTGATAATTGTTTCTACTTTTGGCACAAGGCCAGCAAATACTCAGTGTATTACTGGTACTTTATTTTATCGACCCCGTAAGGATGAAAGGCAAAGTTAACCTCGGCGGGATTTGAACTCAGATTGGAAAGGGCCCTAACTCTATGCGTCAAAGCATAGCGTCCAACCCTCTACCGAAACTGCCAATCCACCGCCCTTTATTGATAATGCTGTGATACACATATTTCAAAGTCCTGTATTGATAATGCTGTAATACATATTTCAATGGCGACAGTGGCCACACGATTCCATGTACCCAGTGTCATGACATCATCAGACAGCTTCTCACGTAATAAGGTTACGTTCCCGAGGCAATCCACATGGTGAGGAACACCACTTGAGAACTGCACCAATCATGTCTACCTTGGCGTAACCCTGGACTGCACCCTCTCTTTCAAGGAACACATCAAAAACACCAAATTGAAAGTCAGCTTCCGGAACAACATCCTACGGAAACTGACCAACTCCAAATGGGGAACCACAGCACACACACTAAGATGTACTGCCTTGGCCCTGTGCTATTCCTCTGCGGAGTACGCGTGTCCTGTTTGGGAGAGATCAACCCATGCCAGTAAACTAGACCCAGCGTTGAACAACACCTGCCGTTTGATCACTGGTTGCCTGAAGCCTACTAACCCGAACAACCTGCATCTCCTCGGTGGCATTGCCCCTGCAGATGTGAGACGGGAAGCTGCCAGCCGAGTAGAGATCACAAAGGCGTGAACCTCCGGCCCAACGACTGAAGTCAAGGAGAAGCTTCCTCAGCCATGTCCAGCCCCTAACAACATCTCAGGAAGAAACCCGACAACAGCTATGGACTAGAAAGCTAGAGAATGACTCCCCTCCTATTGACATGGGAACCCCCATTCTGAAGCCCTCCCTCCTGGCTCAGAAGCACCATGGGTCCAGTGGAAGACACTCAACCGCCTGAGAACAGGAATGGGGTGATGAAAAGCTGCTATGGCCAGATGGGGCTACAAGACCGGCCCAACCCTCTGCGAATGCGGAGAGGAGGACCATACGATGCAGCACTGCTTTGTTTGCCCTCTACTACCCAACCAGTGCAGCTTAAAAGATCTCGCAGAATTTTATAATAATTCAAAGGACTGTGTAAGGAAATGGGAAACTGTCATATAACCACATGCTTCGAAGATACGAAAAGAAGATGTTTAATGAATTAAAATTCCGGAATTGTTTCATTTGTCATTCTTTGCTACAGTTAGTGATTTAACATAATGACATATCTTCACTGCCAGTGCAATGTTCACTAATTGCAATTTCTTGGTTAACGACACTAAGTTTTTAAGAGTTCTCTTTACTATATATACACACACAACTAATTCATCTTAATTCACTCTAATTTTATGAATACCAAACCAGCAACTGATAAATAGGACGCTAAACTGACTCATATCATCTTGCCATAGCAACGAGGTCTGCACACTCTCACATAGTAATTGTTGGCCTGAATCGACAATATAATAATTGCTATGGTGTATAGTCAGTGTCACACAAAGAGTCCTGGTTAATTTTATAAAACGTAATCATAGAATTTACGTAACCATAGAAATGAGAATGTTTGAAATATTTTTTTCTTTTTCTGAAAAGTAATTCGACTTGGCAGAAGATTTACTGAATAGACAGACGCGTCTCGAAGAATTTTCAACATCTGTTTATATACAAAACTTTGTGAATGAATATTCGATGAAAACAATGCATAGCTTGTTTATGTGCGGGTGAGTATAGTCGCCTAAGACGTGAACGATTATGTGTGTGTGCGCGCGCGCATGTGTCTGTGCGTGTGACATATGAATGTTTTTGTGTGTATGTGTATGTGCGTGTGCGTAAGCGTTAGCCGTGTATTTATGAGCAAGCTGTATGTTTTTGTTAGTGTGAGCTGTGTACATATATCTATACGTGTGTATGTACGTATTCATTTTAAATGTGTGTTTCTGTGTGTATATGAATTACATGTGTATACGAGTATATATGTATCTATCATAGTATTTTTACATGTAGCTCTGTTTGTATATTTATAAGTGTAGATATTAACCTAGCAATGCTTTCGAGCACTTACATTTGTTAATGTAAGTCATCTATATATATAAAAGCAAGTCGGTCTGTGTGTGTGTCTGTCTGTCTACAAATACTAGGCTCCTTTTAACTTTTGAAGTACTAGGCCGATTTCAACCAAATTTGGCACACATGTTGCTTATATGCCAGAGCAGGTTTTGGACAAAAACAAATTTCAAAAAAATATCGATATTGAGGCCGAAAAATCGATTTTGTGTGTGTATCTGTCTGTGTACAAATACTAGGCTCCTTTTAACTTTTGAAGTACTAGGCCGATTTGCTTCAAGGAATGATATTTCTATGCCCAGTGGATGCTCAACGTAGTAGTGGCAGCGCCATCTTATGCATAGGGTTTAGTCTACTGAAGGACATACGGTGCGTCTATTCCATCTTTATCCCCTTACTCATATCTACTACAGCAAGGCCGGACCTGAAATCATTCACGTCAATTAACTCAAGCTACCCCATGAATTGTTTTTATGTTGCCGTTTATTTCACTCAATAATGTCACTGTACACCCATTTTGTTAAAAAAAATTTTTACAATTACATTTCAATTCTTTGCTCAACCTTTGGCTCTCTTTATATGGACAAACAGGCTGTCATTCATTTCCCGAGCAACGCCGGGTACATCTGCTAGTCAATATATAAAACGACGAAAGACTTTCTGAAATAGTCTGGATATATATGCAGGCAGGATTAGTTTAATCTGTGGTTACTCGATATCAAGATTAGTAAATATATGGCTTAGTTGATGAATTAGAGCTATCGCTTTACGTCCATTTTTACCTGTTACACGGGTTAGATGAAGCCCATAGTTTACCCTGGTTTCACGGGCATTAAGCGACTGAGACTAACCCACAACTGACTACCGGCATTCATTTTCGGCTGATTGAACTAGAGCAACGTGAAATAAAGGAAATTGCTGAAAGACACGACGCATCATCCGGTCTGAAAATCGATCCCACGATCTTATGATCATAACCCAACACTCTAACCACGAGGCTACGCGCTTTCAGACGATTTAGTAAATAACATTAGTATATAGAAACCTCCGTGGCTGGGGCGAGGCTGTATAAATTCCTGAACTGCCGTACAGAGGCTCTGTTGTTGAGTTGAAATATGAAAATTACTGTTTGCCTTTCATCCTTACAACATCGATAAAATAAAGTACCAGTCACGCGCTGGGGTCGATTTAATCGACTTTCCTTACCTCAAAACCGCTAGCCTTGTGCCTAAATCATAAAGCATTATCATTATTATCATTATTTCCATTATTATTTTTATTTCCCATCATAACTGCTTTACCGAGTACAGCTCTGTGCGCCTTGGGTATGAGCAGTGTAGTTTTTGATGATGTTGTTTCTATTGTATTGATAGTACTTTTCGTAATATGTGTGCAACGCCTGGTAATGCTATTTTTTGTAAGTTGTATATATGTGTAAGTCCTGAGGTTTTGGCTATGTATTTGTCTGTGTGTATTTTTATCATTCCTAGAGCACCTATTATTATGAGTACTGTTTCTGTTACATTTTCCACATTCGAATTATTTCTATCTCTAGATCTTTATATTTGGAGAGTTTCTCTATATCCTAGGAAGATATATTGTCGTCTGTGGGGATAGATACATCTATTATGTGAATATCGCTCCTTACGTTTTTGTCAATTTTCATGGTTCTACATTGTATTCACACTTTTATTTCTGTCACAAACTGTTTATAAGGCACCACACATTGCACTGTTTAATGGTGACCCCCATAATATTTGGGCTTTGGGTCGAAATATTTGAACTTTAAATTCTTTCAAAATTATTTTCTTGTCCAAAAAACATGGACGGAATATGCCCCATAGAATTAAGCCAGCTATCACGTGACAGTGACTCCCACCACAACCATTGTAAACTTCGTTACCATTGCCAACACAGCAGACAGCAACAACAACAACATTAATCAAAATTTTTCTCCTGGAACAACAGCTAAAAATGAAATAAAATTCCCGCCATTAAAATCGACAGTTACCAGTGTGAGCGTCACCGTCCCCACCTCCAAAATGTCGGCAATCACGTCAAACACCACTGACACCACCACCACAGCAACAACTGAAATAAAAAACAATAACACGAACAACAATCACAACAACAGCAATAATAAAAATAGCAACAACAGCAGCGCAAAAACAAATGTTTCTTTCGCTAGAGCGACACAAAGGAGCGAAACGGTCGACGTGACCGAGCAACAAATGTATGAGGCCAGGTGAATGGTCAAAAACATGGATACAGGGTCACCCTCACTCCGCCATCAAACATCATGGAACACCAGTGGCTATGTACGGTATTATACCGCACTCAAAAACACGCCGAGTAGAGCGGGTAACCGAGTCCCAGATCCAAAAGGCTTTGGTTCATGTGTGGGCTCAGAAAACCCACATCATTCGTGGACGAAGGTATGGGACCACGGACGTGTTCTTTACTACCCCCACAGGAGGCCAGAGAGCATTCCATGGCCCCTCTAAACAGTGATGAGCTCACGCTTGTCCCGAGTTATTGCGGGAAAAGGCTCGTGAGAGTAAGTGTGACCCAGGTTCCAACGGCCATAGAAATTCTCTGGCTGAAGGCTGCCGTCCTCGCCGGCATCGAGGACAACACAAAAGCCATCGAAGTCATCAAGATCAAACAGGAAAAGTGGTCCGGATCAGGAATGGAGCTCCTGATCCAAGTGGACCAGAAAAAACATACAAGAGATTCCGGCAGCCACCTCACCGTAATCGTTTGAGATGATAGAACCCACCGAAAGGCCTTCTCCCCTCAGAGATGGCCAAAATATTAAGGCCACCTCTCCTGCTCAACCAGCAACAACAGCAGCAGCAACGGTAGCAGCAACGGTAGCAAGAGCACCAGCACTACCACCACCCATCACAACAGAAGTAACACTAGCGCCACCAACATCCACCGCACCACAAGCATCACCAACGCCCATGGAATACATCCTATTCCCCGACCTCTCACATCACAGGAGACGGATTGTGACGAGGAGGGGTGGAAAACCGTCAAAAACGAAAAGAAAGAAAAGAAATGCTCTCTTTCTTCGCCCTAAAAAAAAAGGAGGGAAAAAACCACATAAATAACGACGTCAATGCTCCCACCACCACCACCATCAACAGCCAAATCCCCCACAACCACCAACACCATCACCACCATCACCCACATTACTACCACCGCCACCACCACCATCATTATCATCAACCACATCGTCACCGCCATCAACACCATAGCAAACACAAAAGGCACCAACAACATCCCAAACGCAGACACAATACACCGCTATAGACACAGACAACAAAAAACTTCTAAATTACATACAACAGAACACCAACATCACAGAAAGAAATTACATACAAACCACCAAAATTGCACCTCCCACACAAATAAAAATAATCGAAAGACATATGTAACCTTAAAGTTCCCCACGGCAATTGGAGACTATCGAGGGACCCTCTCGAAGAGAATATACTTGTGGAGAAATGCACCACTGGTCGAGGGGATGGATCACCCACCCCTTCCTAAAAAGCCAAAGGTAAAGTCTTTTATTTTTTCCCCTCTCATTTGTTTTCCTCGTATCTTAACTAACATGGCTTTTCTCAGGATAAGCAGTATAAATGCACGTGGCCTGAGGTCGTCTTGGAAGCAAGGCCACTTAGTCAACGATCTCAGGTCACTGAACATAGATGTGGTGGTCATCAGTAAGACCAGAATCTCGATGCACGGGCACTCGCACATATTTCCGGCGGCTACGAGGTGTACACATTTCCAAGCTGCCTGGATCTGGGGGCTGCGTGACAGTGTTGTGCCGGAGAGGTCTGGATCTCGAGATACGGGCCATCGTTTTGGACGCAGAAGGTAAGTTGATGGTCTTGGGCGTGACCAGTGGAGAAAGTCACGTTTTCATGCTAATAGCCGTCAACAAACCGACAGGGGAAGGGCGGCCTGACTTCTGGAGACCTTTCTTGGAACGTCCCGCTCTTTAGTGTTAGTGGGCGACTGGAACGGGATCTTGGATGCACGCTGGGACTGTGTGCGATTAGCGGATATGGGAGGTGGGTGTAAAAGCCTCACAAACCTGCTCAGACGTTTTCAACTGTCTGACAGGTACCGGTTGGATTTCATTATTGTGCCAATGTGGACATGGACAAACCGCATCGGGTCATCCAGATCGTATCAAAATAGGGTATTTTGTAGGGAAATAGATAGGTCTAGCATAGGCTGTCCACAATTCAAGATAGTCAACTACACAGACCACAAGTTTGTGATCTTTCTTATCGACTTAGATAGGCTTCATAGACAGGAACCAGGATACTGGAAGCTGAACGCCCTACTACCAGCGCACTAAGCCTACAAAGACCGAGTTAGCGAATTAGTTTAACGGGTGTTAACGAGGGCAGTCGTCAACAACAAATTGTGGTTCGCTCTGAAAAGGACGACTAGATCAGAGTCCATTAGGTTCAGTAAGGCTTTAGCAATAGAGAAAAATAGAGTAGAGGGAGAACTAGTTAGAAAATTAGACGAAGCGCTTAGTAAAGGCATCGCAACTGATGTGCTTGTGGCGAGAGTGGTCCTGGAACAATTCTTCAACACAAAGCACGAAGGCAGCGTTGTCAGAGCTAGGGCCTGTGCTCTCAGACATGAAGGGATAAAATCCGTTCGATGGACCCAAGTGGTGGAAGCACGGCGTGGCAACAAAGCCACAATCCGGTCTTTGGAGGACAATGACGGGCACATGTTAGTCGATGCCGAGCAGATGTGGGCAGCAGCACTTCGCTCAGATGTTCGGCTCGGCGACGGAGGCAAAGTGCTGCGAAGAGCCGATAACTGTCGCTGAGATACACGAAGCAATGACTAGATATGTGAGTGATAAATCGCCTGGTTTGGATGGTTTTCCCTACGAACTTTACGTACACATGCCAGACTTGTTCGGTGACATCTTGGTAAACGTCTACTGCAACTGGCAGTAGAACGGGAGAATTCCCAGTTCTATGAGCCGAGGAGCGGTGACACTGCCGAGAAAGGACCCAAACGAGGTAGACAACTTAGATAATTTCAGGCCCATAATTCTGCTGAACAGTTCAAAATTTTGGCGAAAGTATTAGCAACGAAGTTGGTGCTAGTTGTCGGGTGTCTGGTGGGGGAGGCGCAGATTTACTCTATTCCAGACAGATCCATCCACGACAATCTCCACGTCATGTGGTACATCATGGAAAGGGTAGCTAAGAAACCTGGTACTAGCGAGTCATAATAAGTGATTAAAGGTTTTTCAAGAAACTTAGACAGCTGTTCTTAATATTGTCAAATTTTGAAGAAGTTCTGTGCGTGTTTCGTTTCCAAATTTTGCACTCCATATACTTATTTCAGTTGTTCCCAAAGCACTCACTAATACTTATATAACTTCAACCTTTTTATAGGTCCATCTTTTTATGTGAAGGTACAAGGTCAAGTGTTTAGGATGTTGGGCTCTTGATCATAAAGTCGTGTGTTCAGTTCCTGGATTAGGTGACTTGTATTCTTGAACAAAACAATTTATTTTTACTTTGCTTTTTTCCTAATAGGTCTGGGACCCCTACCATTAAAACATCCGAGAATCCTCCTATGCGATGCACCTCATAGGAAACTAGTTATATCTGCATAGGTATGAGCTGTAAATTTCTTCTTTTTTTCTATAGAATTTGATACCGCTGTCTTTTTCTTTCCTTTTCTCATAATTTGCTATCCCCTGCTGATGACAATATTAGGTATTTCCATGTATTCCATGATCACATTGGCTGCTAAAGTTACAAAGTAGCACTTCTGACTCTATTAATCTGTCAAACTGATGTACATACTACTATTCTGTTCTGCTCAGTCTATCTTTCTAACCTAGCTTCGAATGTACAATCCTAGCAGTGTTATCATGTCTACATTTCTATTCTTTTTCTAATAGGTTACTGCATTCACTTACAATGTGGCTGACAGGTTCTCCTTTCTTTCTATATAGTCTACATAAAGATGACTCTATGGTCTTGTCGATGATATATTTTATATAGTCTATATAATGGTGACTCTGTTGTTTTGTCGATGATATATTTCATATAATTAGTTTTTAGAAAATGCTCTTGTACTAAGGCTTCTGTTTCGATTTTAAGCAAGGATGTAAGGATGGATTTCGAGATCAAAAAGTGTGGTTTTAGGAAAAAGTGACTGTCCTATCTTTTGATGGGATAACGTTACCAGATGAATTCCATTGATGCTTGCTTGTCTACTCCACTTTCCATGTCTCTATAAACACGCATTAATTTATACATCCACTTTTCTCAGTCGCTTCCATTAAACATTATTTATAACTATTCTTTTCAATGCAGCTTTCAGTCTGTAAAAGGTCACATTCATTTACTGCTATCAGCCATGGTTCAACAGTGTTCTTTATGTACTAACCAAGATTATTTTTCTCACTCTATACACAGTTTTTACTTATCAAACTTCTTTCTACTCTGGTTCTGAAGAGATAAATTTGATTGATATCACTTTTTTTGGTGTAGCGTTCCATACATGGTCATTTTCTTTCGTGTTTTAGTATCCATCCTCCGAATATCTTCTTTGCTCTATTTGATAACTCAAACTCCGGACTTTATGGTGAATTGGCAGTATCGGTAGAGGGTCGGACGCCATGCTTTGACGCATAGAGTTACGGCCCTTGCCATTCTGAGTTCAAATCCCGCCGAGGTTAACTTTGCCTTTCATCCTTACGGGGTCGATAAAATAAAGTACCAGTAATGTACTGAGTAATTGCTGGCCTTGTGCCAATAGTAGAAACAATTATTGAAACAACCCACGTATTTAACGCTTGTTTATTTGTTTTTTATATTTTACATTCAATTTGCATTTTAATGATAACTTCAACCTTCTGAATGTTATTTTTTAAATGCCCTTTTTCATCTTATGTCTTTCGTCCCCTGTTCATCTGGTAACGTTATCCTATCAAAAGATAGCACTGTCACTTTTCGTAAAACCACACTTTTTGATCCCGAAATCCATCCTTATATCCTTGCTGACTATATGAAGTGCTTACTAGTAGGTTTATTTGGTCTTTGCTCATTCAGCACACTCTAAGATTATCTGTAAATAGTATATGGCATATTTTGGACTGTTTTCCTTAAGTCATACCCAACACCCATTTTCTGTAAAATCAACCTTGATGGTACCATGCACATGACGAACAACAATCAGTCCAATGGCTCTTCCGGTGACATAAGTTAACATTTCCAGTCTTTTATGCTGCATTTAAGGAATTCATTGACATTGTTTGCTATTCGAAATAGTTTCATACATTCTATTATTTAAGAGTGGGAAACCGAATCGTGTGCTTTCTTATAATGTACCGAAGCTAGTTTCATGTTTGTATGCATTTTCTTAAAATCCTTCAATATCAACTTGTCTATTAGAAACTGATCTTTAGTTCCTCTTCCCTTTCTACTAGAACCCTTTTGTTTCTCTGGCAATATTCTTTCCGATTCAAGAAACGAACACGCATTACCTGCAATGATTCCAGTTAAAATTTTCCACATCAAATGGAGGCATGATATGGGGCAAATTTGTCGGTAAACAAAATCAATCTTCCATGTGCCATCCTTGCATGTAGCTTATCCTCATTGTTTATCATCTTATTCAATTGTACAGATATTTTCTCAAGCAGAGATTTTAATCTCTTTAATCAATATACATGTACACTACCGCAGCATTGGGCTTTCTAATTGTATGTCTTACTATAATGTTTAATTGCCATCTTCTTTGTAATATGTATATTTTCCTGCTTATCGATATTTACTTCGACTCTAAATGCCTTTGACCATTCAACTTCAGTAGTAGGAATATTTCTTCGTCCCAAATTTCTCTCCACAACTTTTTACTATCTTGTGTATCTCATATCATCTGTTCTGGGGTCACATTTCTATTCGATTCATATATATCCACTTTTTCTCATACTGAATACATAACATTAGTTTATTTTTTGTTTGTATATTTTAATGTTTTGGTCAAAATCTTTTACAGTTGTTATACCATTTTATGTTATATTTTCTTTCAGCTAGCCTTTGCTTTGTTTTTCTAATATATATATTAAATCTCAATATTGTTACATCCCCTCGAGCTATCTCCTTCTGCCTTTGTTCTCACCTTTCAATCCCGCTTGGAATCTCATTCTAGCATTATGCATTAACTGCTTTTTCCGGATTGTTCATTTTGGTTATTCTGGTTGTGTTTATACAGTGGATAATTCTATTTACTTTTTTTTTATTATCTCTGTCCAGTTTAGCCATATCGGAGTAAAATACTTTTCTGCCACCGAAATCATTCCTTTCCTCTAGTAATTCTCGATCTTCGCTCAATTCGTTATAATTCAATAATGCCTTTTTTTTTACCCCTATCTCAGATCCATGCTTAAATTAAATCTCGATGACAAATCATATTTCGATACGTTAATATTTTTACTTATATATTGACAAGTTGTTTTCCTTCTTCAATCATTTGAACAATCGACAACAATCAGGCGAACGATGATAAAATATACGTACTCTAAAGTATGTATTGAGTACTTTGTAAATAGAAGCTTTGTAAATACAAACGTTTACCAATCCAAGTAGATGGTGGTGCTGGTAGTTATATTTGTGGTAGTGGAATTGGAACTGGTGGTATGGGGAAGTGAAGTGAGGCTATAATGGTGGTGTAGAGTTTGGGTGGTGATGCTTTTAGGATTGAATTTGTAAATAGGTTGCTGACATGCTGGTCTCTTTGCAGCGGATGTTCAACATACAAACACAGGGGTTAGTGCAAAGGACGTTCAACACTGAAGTAATTGATTTCACACACATACACACGTATACATGCAGCCGACGCAGACGCTCTCTCTCTCTCTCTCTCTCTCTCTCTCTCTCTCTCTCTCTCTCTCTCTCTCTCTCTCTCTCTCTCTCTCTCTCTCTCTCTCTCTCTCTCTCTTTCACACACAAATATATATATATATAAATATATATATATATATATATATATATATATATATATATATATATATATGGTGGCTGCCAACTCGTTTTCGAGTACGGCCACTACTTTATATCCATGTAGGAGAACCCCTACCGATGCGCTGAACGAGTTTGACTTTTTAGTCCAACCAGCGACTTGAAAACTCTGGTACAAACACTACACTTGTGACAATTATTGAAACATAGTGCTGGGCCCATGGTACCATGTAACGACAAGTGCAGAGAGATCTCCAGATATAAAGCAATGCCTGTGCCGTGAAGCTTTTATAGTGAGCAAAGGCACTGCACAAAGCCAGTCCCACTCTCTTAACCAAGATGATATGTACCAAAAAGAATATCAACATCATTGGATACCATCAGGGTTGCAGGTGTTATATCAGAGTTTTCCTCCTCCTAGAATTCTGCCTTGACAAAGGCTAAGGGGTCATCTCTCCCGGTGATTTTGGATGGTCATTGACTCTTAAGAGCTCCTTTGCCCTTTGACAGGTTTTGTTTTTAGTCCTGCAGGATGTCCAAAGTCACCCTCCTCACCAAGAAACCTTGGTGGGGTTGCCAGTTTAGTCGCCAACGACCCGTACATATATATATACACACACACACACACATATATATATATATATATATATATATATATATATATAACGGCGATGAATTAGTTTTGCGAGGTTTTTTATATGAAATCGTGCGTCGAAACAAATATTGTTATACTTGGGGAGGGTCATATTTGTGTAATATTGCCAGAATTAATAACAGAACACACTCACTGTTTGGTTGGTTTTCGCTTTTCGCTTCTGTGTCTTTTATATCGGTAATCTAATTTATTGGGTCCTCAATGTTGCCATTGACTGACCAACGGTCAAAAATAATACAGATACAATATAGACATAAACACATATATATAGTTTATCATAAATCTTTCGTTGCACATCTGCAACATCATCAGTGGTGCTATTGTTTCCTCCCGTTACATTGTATGTCTACGCCATTTTTATTTAGTCTGTCTATATATTTATTTATTTATTTGCTTGTTTGTTTATTTTGTTTTTCTTACCTGATCATTGTATAGATGACGAGACAGAGGCACAGTTCACCATAGCTAGAAATAAGATTAGACAAATAGTAGACCGGTATACTAAGAGACAGAGCAGACCAGAGACCCAACAACTTGGGAGGAAACCTGTAGAAGGCTTGGTTAGCCTCAAGCAGCGCACAAGGGATGGTGACGTAGTATGTCTACCCACGGATAAGTCTGGTAGGATGTCAATAGATAGCATGCCGAACTACATCAAGGCTATGCAACCCCACATCACCAACACGAGCGAAATTGTACAACAAACACATGATGGGAGAGAGAAAATCCTCAAGAAAACCCACTGTACTAATAGGAAATGTATCATATGTAAGGTAAACCCCCGGATAAACTGTAAAACTAGAAACGTAGTCTATAGCATAAGATGTACAGAGGGTACTTGCAGAAACATGACAACAACATACATAGGTGAGACAGCTCGTAGCATAGGTGAAAGGATAGACCAACACTTGGGGGGGGGGGGGGCTAAAAGGACGAAAAAACGGGTCAGTACTATACGAACATGCCAGACAACAACACGACGGTAACATAGACAACATAGAAATTAGAATAATATCTAAACATAGAAATAACCCAGCAGATAGGCAAATCAGAGAGGCCAGTGAAATAGAACTTAGAAGGCCAAGACTAAACAGAAAGAATGAATGGAATAACAACAACACCCAATCAAACAACACTGACCTAAGAGAAGTATAAATAAATAAATAAATAAATAGATAAATAAATAAATAAATACATACACAAGCACAATAACAACAAACACATATAAACACACACTAATCACCCATCACACATCAAACAAAACACTATACACACACGCAAACGCATGCGCAAAGAAGACAAAATAAAATAAACAAACAAGCAAATAAATAAATAAATATATAGACAGACTAAATAAAAATGGCGTAGACATACAATGTAACGGGAGGAAACAATAGCACCACTGACGATGTTGCAGATGTGCAACGAAAGATTTATGATAAACTATATATATGTGTTTGTGTCTATATTGTATCTGTATTATATTTCACCGTCGGTCAGTCAATGGCAACATTGAGGACCGAATAAATTAGATTACCGATATAAAAGACACAGAAGCGAAAAGCGAAAACCAACCAAACAGTGAGTGTGTTCTGTTATTAATTCTGGCAATATTACACAAATATGACCCTCCCCAAGTATAACAATATATATTTATATATATATATTTATATATATATATATATATATATATATATATATATATATATATATATAAAGTTTTCCTGGAGTTTTTATTATTCAAAATGTTAACAAATGAAAAATATTCGCATAATCAAAATATATACTTTATTATATATATTTCAAAGGTACTGTGCTGTTTTTTCATTACGTCCTCATCAGACAAAATATATGATTTGATATATGACATACCGCTACGGTCTTGATTATTCAATTCCCGTATTGGCAGTCAATACGGGAATTGAATAATCAAGACCGTAGCGGTATGTCATATATCAAATCATATATTTTGTCTGATGAGGACGTAATGAAAAAACAGCACAGTACCTTTGAAATATATATATTAAAGTATATATTTTGATTATGCGAATATTTTTCATTTGTTAACATTTTGAATAATAAAAACTCCAGGAAAACAGTTTGTTGAGTGCTTCTAATCTATTGTAAAACTGTATTCGTTGAGTAATTAACGAACCATATTAATCTTTGGTCATATATATATATATATATATATGAGTTTATAGTGTAATACTTCACTATTTTCATTGATAAGATGAGATAAGCTCGATGTCCTTTTTTCAGCCCTTTGTTCTTCAGGAGCGAAAAGAAATAAAGGTCAGTTCCGGTAGCAGAGCATTTACAATTCAAAATTTACGAAAACAATGATATTATTATTATTATTTATTTTTACATCGCTACGGGCGTTTCAATGCGGCTAGAATATCCCATCCATTTGCGTAGAAAACTGGATATTTGGGCATGATTGACGCCCATCCAGCCCTGTTCCTGTTGAGGAACTGCTTCGCTATGCCGAAGCTCCTCTACACATTTCGTAGCGTTCCTTGCTACAGACATGCATCTCTCCTCGCTGACCTCGACACTTGTATATATATCGGTAGATTAAAGACGATAAAAATAATGCACATATATGATTTTTCCAACCTTTACACTAGTTTGGACCTGGATTTAGTTTTAAAAAAGGAGTCGGTGGTATGATAGACTGGGTTTTCGGTAATAAATTCAAGTATGTTTCCTTCAAGAACGACAAGGGATATTATGTGTTACCTTATTTATTTATCTATCCTGATATTTTGAGAGAAAATCTCAACTTCGGAGGTCTATAACAAGGAACGGGTCCGAAAAAGGTAAACGTGCTAAGTTATGCTGCCAGAAGCATTTATTTTATAGGTCTTGCGTTCCTTGTTATACACTCCTGCGGGAGTGTGTGTGTGTTTGTGTGTCAGCATTTAAGAATGTATGTATATGTGAATCAATGCTAATATAGCTTTACACCGCATATTTCTCATAAAATTATATAATAATTATTACTATTCTGACGATAACCACTGAGTTAGTTGCATAATTTCATATATATATATATGTGTGTGCACGCACACACACACACACACACACACACACACACACACACACACACATACATTGATTAATCTTCCTTGTATATATTTCATTAAAGAAATATATTTCACCATCAATCGATCGGTAAACCACAGTAGCCAAATCACGGATTTTCAACAAGGGAGAAGATTTAACTATCTGTGTTTACACAGCAAATTCAAATCTGCGAATGACTAGCACCACGTGTTGCATTTTAAAAAAATACACGCATATATACGTCAATCAATTTCTAGTTGATATAAAATGCTCGGATCTATTCATTGGAATCTTGGAGCATATTCTACAGTGGATATGGCGCATGTCTCTCTGACGACACCCTTAATTTAATTTTGGATATATATACGGCCCCTTAATTGTAGAGCTAACTCATTTGAAAGGACTCGGCTGCTATTTCTAGTTGTCGATAACCCTATTCACGCCACTGGGATGAAGCTGGTACGATGTGTGTATTTTTACACAGATAGTTAAATCTTCTCCCTTGTTGAAAATCCTGGATTTGGCTACTGTGGTTTCCGATCGATTGTTGATGAAATATATTTCTTTAATGAAATATATACAAGGTAGATTAATCAATTTATAAGGTATCTATATTTAAAGTTCTAGTGAAACTTTAATTAGTTAAATACCTAGCACCTAGCTATGTGTGCTTACACACTTTTACAAATTATTCCCTGTGATTGTTTCATATGTTTATTTTAGATATATATGTATGTCAATCAATTTCTAGTTGATATATATATATATATATATATATATATATATGTGTGTGTGTGTGTGTGTGTGTGTGTGTGTGTGTGTGTGTGTGTGTGTGTGTGTGTGTGTGTGTGTGTGTGTGTGTGTGTGTGTGTGTGTGTGTGTGTGTGTGTATACATACTGTTAATCTCTGGTGTATGGAGTTAGCTATCTGCTGGATGCTCGCCATTGTCTTATAATGGTTTTTTAGTTCTATTTCAGTTGATTCTCTCATTTGTCTATCTGTTGGGTTATTTCTATGTTTAGATATTATTTTAATTTCTATGTTGACTATATTACTATGAGGTCTTTGTCTGGGGTAGCATCCACGAACATGACACTCTGGTATCTCAGGTTGTCATACCATGAAGTGGCTTTCCCTATCTTATGTTTAGTCCTATCTATGCTATTCCATGATTTCCTCCTGTACAATGGGCAAATCCCTTTCATGTCCATTTCTATGAGGGTCTTATATTTTTTCATGGCTCCTTTCTAAACTCTGATTCTGTCTCTTTGGTTGTAGCCAGAGAACTGCATGCGATTGATGAAGTGTTGTACGTGACTTTCCATTTCATTTGGATCGCACATGCTGGACACATTCTTCATCACTTTTACCGAGTCTGCGATCAGAATATTAAACTTAGCACTATTGGGCATAGCTGAGTTTTTGAGTGTAAGGTATTTGGAGGCCATGGGTTTAGTATAATGAGAGTGGAGAATTTAGGCCATCTCGTTTATAGTGTTTAACCAGAGTTCAGTGTCTAATACTGGTAGTCTATTGTTAGGGTGTTTGGAAGGGTAGTCAATAGTTACTGTGCTGCTCTGGTGTATGGAGTTAGCTATCTGCTGGATGCTCTCCATTGTGTTATAATAACTATAATAACAGAAATAAACGTAACAACAATACATGTAACAAGCACAATAATAGAAATAGCAGTAACAACAACGATAACAATAGAGAGAACAACAACAATAACAATAGACATAATAACAATACATGTAACAACCATAACAGAAATAACAAAAACAACGTTAACAGTAGGGAAAACAACAATAACTATAATAACAATAATAGTAGTACACACAACTATAACGGTAAATTTAATGACAACACCTTAGAAAACCTTTTTCCATCCCAGCTGACAAAACATAGAAGATGAACAAATTCACCCCACTAAATTACTCTTTAATAAAAGAGTTTGTATACCACAACAAATAGACCACCAAACAGAGGCACAGTTTACCATAGCTAGAAATAAACTTAGACAGGTAGTAGAACAATACACTAGAAGACAAAACAGACCTGAGATTCAACAACTTGGAAGAAAAGCTGCAGAAGGCCTACTTAGCCTCATGCAGCGCACAAGGGACGGTGAGGTAGTTTGCCTACCTACTGACAAATCCGGTAGGATGTCAATAGACAGCATGCCAAACTACATTGAAGCTATGCAACCCCACATCATCAACAGGAGCGAAACAACACCACAAACACATGAGGAAAGAGCAAAGATCCTCAATGCTCACATGATGATATGGAACGACATCCTAAAACCAAGTAGACGCACAGCCAATAACTTCCAAGCCTCTAAAAATGACATACCACCCTTAGTATGGACTCCGCAAAGACCATAAGACAACTAACAACCATACGACAGGACCACTAACAAGGCCTGTATGCGGAGCCAATATTGCCAGTAACTACAGGATCTCCTACTTCCTCTCTATGATTATACGCCCCATAATTAAGATGTCCCCAGATATATGCGACAGCACAGAGGACCTCCTCAGCAGAATCAATGAATGCAACAACAACGAAGACAAACTTAACAAACTGTATAATAGGTAGTATGGATGTAGTATCACTGTACCCATCCATTGACATTGATTTTGCTGTGGAAAAATGTGCGGAAATAATCAGTGAGAGTGAGGTAGAGTTATGCAACGTTGACACAGATGAACTGGCCCTCCTACTTAGACTTACATATGACAATGAATACTAAAATAATTATGACCAGTTTCTGCTCCAGTAGGCAAATAAGAGGTTAGACCTCCCCCCCACCATAATCTCAATGGCTAAACGACTCCCATGGAAAGATGGAATGGATGGACCAAAGCCATACGGACACATAAGAACAACGATGAGGTGAGAAAAAGTGCTCGCACATGCAGTAGGGGCTAGTATTAAAACTATCCTAAAGGGCCATGTGTTTAAATTTAATGAGAAAATCTACACCTAGAATGAGGGAGCAGCCATTGGCGTCAGCATAGTTGGTGATGTTGGCAATCTATTTATGGTATGGTGGGAGAGAAGACTCAGAGAACTTCTAGAAGAGAACTCCATAGCCCTCGTCATGTACTCTCATTACGTAGACGATATTAATATATTAATAAGAACACCCCCACAAGAGAGAACCAATAAACCTGAAGTAGAAAAAAACACAATGGAGAGCACCCAGCAGATAGCTGACACCATACACCAGAGCATAACAGTAACTATTGACTACCCTTCCAAACACCCTAACAATAGACTACCAGTATTAGACACTGAACTCTGGTTAAACATTATATTCGAGAAGGCTCAAATTCTCCACTCTCATTATGTAAAATGAAATTGGAGGGCCCATATATATATATATGTCTGTGTGTGTGTGTGTGTGTGTGTGTGTGTGTGTGCATACATATATATATATGTATAAATATTTATATATGCGGGTGTCTGTGACCTATAAACACCGGTCACACACGCACACACACACACACACACACACACACACACACACACACACACACACACACACACACACACACACACACACACACACACACAAACACAAACACACATATAAACACACACTCTTAGAAACCCTTTCTATTTAGCAGGACACAGTAATGCTATACTCGTTTCTTTGAAGTCACCGGTTATAATTTCACTCAACAACACCATCAGCTCTCTCTCTCTCTCTCTCTCTCTCTTCCATTTTCCTTCTCTGTCTCCTTCTCCCCCCCCCTCTCTCTCTCTCCCTCTTTTAATCTAATCTCTCACAACCATTGTCACTTTCTCTCTATCATTCTCTCTCTCTATTTATTAAGGTACCCGAAAAAAAACCCATATCTCGGAAGCCCGTGCGCTGATTTACGCGAAACTTGTTTTATTCCATTTGTATTCCCATTTCAGGGTCGACTTCATATCAAAGTATTGTCCCATTATGCGCCCTTTTGGATGTATTAAATTACAGACAAGCAAGTAAACAATCACAGAGTTTTAGTAGTATATATATATATATATATATATATATATATGAAAATGTTAGACCCCGTTTCGACGGCTATTTCCGTTAGTCCAGAAATAGCCGTCGAAACGGCTTGAGCTCTGCCGTCGGGGTTACACATTTTCCTATTACCCACTCTACTACCCTAAGTATTGAGTACTCTGGTGCGTTATGGTCCATCTGGTTCCTTACCACACCCCTTCATTATACATATATATATATATATATAATAGAAAAAATGGGTACATGAATGGGTCCCGACTACGCCAACCTTTTCGATGGTCACGTTGAGACCCAAATATTTTCCCAATACACTGGTCGCACCCCTGAACTATACGCTCGTTATATCGACGTCTGTATCGGTGCCATGACACTCATCCGAGAACAGCTCGACTCCTTTCTCTCTTTCCGTTTCTCCTTCCATCCCTCCCTCCACTTCACCACCTCCATCTCCACCACTTCTGTTCACTCTGACATCTCCGTTCTCATTCACCCCTCCGTCCGCTCACTCATCACCTCCGCCTTCTTTAAACGCACCGACTCCCTCTCCTATTTCGATTTTACCTCCTCCCACCCGACCCACATCAAACACTCGATTCCCAACTCTCAACTTCTCCGAATCCACCGCCTTTGTAGCCGAAATAAGGACTTTGAAAACCTTTATCTAGTCCGCCATTTCACTCGTCTAAGTTACCCCCTCCTTTGTTCGCGCCTTCCTCACCGGCGCCTGTGCCGTCCACCGCAGCACCATCGTCCGCAGCTCCCTACCTCATACCCCCTTTTCCTCATCTTCGAACTTTTGAATATCATCATATACAAATTCAAGATCTTTGGCAAGAATTGCACAGGCACTGGGGATGCGCTTCATTTGGTCCTTCCAACGCTTCTTAGGACCATAGTGTTGATGAGAATTGTTAGCTCACCACATATCACTATCATTGGATTACGTCTCCGGTTGAGCGGAGGATGCGTTTCGTGATCAATGCTTCAGAATTGTGCACGCCTGAAAATTTCAATACAAGGATACGCTGCTACAGTGAATGTGGAAAGCTTTTGATTTGCGTCTTGTAGACAGCCCACGCTTCACCCCCATACAGCACAATCGAAATACGGAAAGCTTGATGATGTGAAATGGTTTCTACAATGATCACGCTAGTTGTTCGATGAACCGAACTGCCTACTCATATTTTTATATAAACTGAGCATTCTACAGACATGTGTACTCTTAACGAAATTCTCAGGGAGATCCAGCCTAACACATTATGTAACAAGACAGGCCCTTTAAATTACAGTTAGTCTGACTGGCTTCCAAACAGTTTCCATCTACCCAATTTACACCTATGGGATGAGTCGACTCGAAGTTTTAGATATATAATACTTGCCCAAGATGCCAAACATTCGAATCGAACCCAGGACCTAATGATTGCGAAGCGAACCTTTTTTTAACTATTCGGATCTCTGAATTGCTTGTCCACACATACACATTTCCATTTATGTCTTAGGTATGTTATGGAGTTATATTTAGTATAGTATATTTTTTTTAAGTCGCTGGGCAAGGTTATTTCGCTAGACTAGCTAGATATAAAGACATTTACAAGTCAAATATATTTGAATAAGATGAATATATGTGTGTACGTGTATATTTTGGCACGCCATGAAACCGGGATATAAGCACAGTGAAAATAGAGTCCTCCCTCTCTGTCTTTAACCTTAGGATAGTAGCCCAAGAAGAAGACAGTTTCTCTATGGCTCTGATAATAATGTCTGGGACTTTAGCAAGTCGGAGGGTCTCTATCATCCGAGAGTGGGGAAGAGAATCGAAAACTTTCCTGTAGTCCAGCCAGACTGTAGCCATATTCCTCCTAAGCTGTCGCACGTCCGACATCGCAGTTTTGTTGATTAGGAGTTGTTCAGCACATCCCCAAACCCCTTTCTTTCCAGCTGCTTGTACATCTGTGATGATGTTATTATTTTCACTGTGATCTTGGAGGAATAGGTTCAGGCAGGCTGTATACATCTTATACATCAGGTTCTGGCATGCAATGGGTCGGTAGTTTTTTGCCAAGTGGGTGTCTGTGTTCTTGGGGACCAGTAATGTTTGTGCTAATGTCAACCATTCTGGTATAAGTGTATCTCCCTTAAGAACTTGTTGGTAGAGGTCAGTAAGATACCTCCGATAGAATATCAGTTTTTTGTACCAGTAGCCGACAATCATGTCTCTTCCTGTTGTTTTCTTATCTTGGAGTTTTCCTATCACAGTCACAAGGGTACCCTCACTTATTTCGTATGTTTTTGTTGTAGTGTAGGAGCAATAGTTCTTTCGGATTTCTTCTTTTCACCCCATATTTTGCTCCAAAAGGAATCTATGTCTTTCTGGGATGGGGCCTCAGTGACACTTATTATTTTGCCCTTCATATCTCTATAGACTGATGTTTGGTTTCGTCTGAATCTTTTATTAAGCAGTTTTCTCTCATCTACCTTCTTCGGGTATCGGCGTTTTTCGCTAACAGCTCTCAATTCTTGTTTGAGGATGATCAGCTTATATTGGAGAGTTCTGGTTCTACTGTTACCAAACATCGTCTCTATTTTATTTTTCACTCTTTGTTGGTGAGTGAGGTTTTTTTGTGTTTGTTTGCATGTAAGGAGCATTGTCACATATCCTATGTTTTTTCGTAGGTCAGCAATCTTTTTTTCTATTTTAGTTATATATGATGGTATTTTTGGTGGTGTTCTGTTCTTGTTAATATCTCTGCTATCACCAAGATAATGCTTCACTGTCGTTGCTAAGGCATATAAACAGACTTTGATTTGCCAAAATGTTGGGGTTTTTATCTGTCGTAAATATTCATCCTCTATTTCGTCATTAACACGTAGTATTTCATTATTTGTTTTTTTATTAAACATTGTCGTTTTAACACGTTCAGCAAGAGAGATATTTATACATTAATTAATTTCTCTCTGGAAGATTTCGTTGGGGAAAAGTTTCAATTGGTTATACTTTTGATTATTATCATTATCGATAGTATTTGCCACAGCAGTTGAGGTAGACTCGGATGGTACACGTGGTGTCAAATTTCTTCGATTATTATTATTATTTCTTCGATTATTATTATTATCGATAGTGTTTTCCCCAGCATTCGAGGTAAACTTAGATGGTACAGGTGGTGTCAAGTTTCTTACAGGCATAGTTGTTTCAAGGCACAGTTCGACCTGGCTGCTAGGAAGTCTAGTAGCATGGCGACCTGTAGCACGTGTTGTTGATAATATGTTTGTTGTGGGGGGCTTACAATTAATAATATTTATCTTATTTTTACGTTCAACAAACGTCGCTTGTTGGCGTAATTGTTTTGCTGTGAAATAATTTAGCTCTGGGTGTATTTTGTCCCAGTGTAGCTTCATTCTGTTCATATAGCCAATGGAGGGATTGTTTTTTGCCATTTTATAACAATTAAATAAATCATTATTAAGTTCGCGGTGGATTGGCAGTATCGGTAGAGGGTCGGACGCCATGCTTTCCAGCATAGTTACGTCCCTTTACCATCTGAGTTCAAATCCCGCTGAGGTTGACTTTGCCTTTCATCCTTACGGGGTCGATAAAATAAAGTACCAGTAATGCACTGGTAATTGCTGGCATTGTGCCTAAAGTAGAAACAATTATTAAGTTCGCAACTCCAAGAGAAATGCGATTTATAATTTCGGTTTCTTCTGTAGCTACAACTGAATAAAGTTTGTTTACCTTCCTTGTTATTTGTCTTCGGTACTTCCTTAATTTTGTTGTTGATGTTGTGTTCAGCCATGCTGTTTGTAGCAAATCCTTGTAAAATGAATTATGTATTTAGTCGGATATCTCTACGAATTCGAATAAAAGGTGTCTTCAGAAGATATAGTTAGAAGAATAACCAGTTATTCAACATGACTGTAGTGTGGCATTACTGTCGGAGATAGTATTCATCTTAAATTTAATAAATAGTCTCCCACGCCAAAATATGCGACTGATCACGTTGACTGTATATGTACGTATGTATGTAATCTCTTTCTCTTAATTTCGAGTATATTTTTTTGCCCGGCCACCTTCTTGGTGGCAAGGTTGTAAAAGAAAAGAAATTGTCATCCCTTGAATCGCAAGAATGTTTTGCAAATTTTGACATTTGTAAACTATGAATTAGGGAGCTGCGCTTTTTGTCCGCAAATCCAAGTTCAGTCATACTTTGGTCCAAGCGGGTTGGTATATAACCCGTAGCTTCAATAATGATGCTAAAGGTGTATCTTGGATACTGGATTTGTAGACTCCTCATCAATGGTCCGTAGATGTCCTCCTTCTCCTGTATTTTTCTGTCAACGTTTACATCAAGTGGGCAGCTGATCTCCACAACAGAACACGTTTTCAATGTGTGGTCCCAAACAACAATATCAGGCCGGTTGTGCTTTAATTTGGTGGCAGTTTTTATTTTCAGGTTCCACCAGTATTCCTTAGTGCCATCTGTCTCAATATATTCGTCCTCGTTTGTTGTTAATTTTGTTTTTCGAAGTGCGTTCCAGATGTTCTAGCTATCCCATCGTGTCTCATGGGTGGGTAGTAACGAGATGACATTCTTTCGCAGCTGGCAACTATGTATGTATGTATGTATGTATGTATGTATGTATGTATGTATGTATGTATGTATGTATGGCTTAGTAGTTAGAGTGTTCGATTCACGATCGAACCTAGTCCATACAGCTGGCAAAAATGAGTTGTACCTGTAAATTCAATAACTAACCCTTTCATGCATTGTGTCACGCTGAGAACTACGTTAATACATTAAGGGTGCACGAGTCTGTGGAATAGTCAGTCACACATTAATTTCATAAGCAGGCAGTGCCGTTAAATGAATTAACTGCTGAATCGGAAACGACTGAGGGCCTCAATGTATATGTTTATATATATATATATATATATTTATATATATATATATATATATATATATATATATATATATATATATACACACACACACACACACACACATATACATATTCATATACATATGAGTGTGTATATATATGTGTATATATACATATGTATATGTGCGTGTGTGTGTGTATATATATATATATATATATATATATATATAATTGAATATATGAGAGCGATAAACACAGATTTAAGTGTACATGTGTTCCAATTGCAAAGGACCAAGTCTTCTTAGATTCTTAGAAGTGAAAGGTCTACTAATTTTTGGATACCTACTGAAGAGCACAGAAATAGTGTCTTTCATTTAATAATTATTGCGAAACACATTTAAGTCTGTCTGGGTATCTAAGGCTTTTGCCTAATATAGGTTTGTTCTTTTTATTGATTTATTATTTTAAATCGGCTCAGGCAAACCATATTGTTTTAAGTTAGTATTTGTTTCAACCTAGTTAACTTGGACCTTTGCAAATGGAACACATGTATACTTGTATCGGTGTTTATCGCTCTTATATATTCAATTATATTACACGGCTCGGAAAAATTTCTTTCTTTGAGCTATTTAATTGTAAAAGACTATTTTGAGTTTCTAACTCAATGTATGATATATATAAATATATATATATATATAGTGACGAAACATAAGTCAATTGCATGAAGTCATAATCATTAACTTATATATATATATAAGAAATAGGATTTCGCTTCAAGCATAGCTTTATACAATATGTATAAATATTTCGTACCTCCAAAGAAATACGGTTTTAGGAAGCCGTAGCTATGCAAACACCGGGGGCTAACGCCCTCTGGTGATGTCCAGCAGAAGCAAGGGGGACAACCGTCTATGCATTTCAGGCTTAACTGGCCTTCGTCAAGACGGTCCCTCCCACCGCTTGCGACTGCTGGACTAGAAGACAGGCGAGAATATATACTTTTCTCGACTGTGTAAATGAGGTGATTAATCTCATTTTCATATGAAGCTGCTTAAGTTGGCTCAACTTATAATAAAAAAAAAAAGAAATAGGATTTCGCTTCAAGCATAGCTTTATAAAATATGTATAAATATTTCCGCAAGCGGTGGGAAGGACCGTCCTGACGAAGGCCAGTTAAGCCTGAAATGCATAGACGGTTGTCCCCCTTGCTTCTGCTAGACATCACCAGAGGGGGTTATATATATATATATATATATATATATATATATATATATATATATATATATATATATATATATATATATATATATATATATATATATATATATACGTGGGAAAGTAAGAGTTATTTGCCAAGTAGCGTATGCCAAAGGTGCTCGATACTAGTGCCGGCAGTATTAAATATTCGAAGTGTTAATATTTAGTGGGCTAGAGAGTTAGCCGAGCGTAAGCACGTGGGAAAGTACATATTTAATACTGCCGGCACTAGTATCGAGCACCTTTGGCATACGCTACTTGGCAAATAACTATATGTATCACCTATCCTCCCCTTTTTTTTTCTCTCTCTCGATACGTAAATACTGTATATATATATATATATATATATATATATATATATATATATATATATATATGTATGTATAAATATATATTTATACGTATATATATATATATATATATATATATATATATATATATATATATATATATATATAAATAAATATTTATACATATATTTATATATATATATATATATATATATATATATATATATATATATAGTTTAGAAAACGTAAGAGAAACACAAACATAACGACAACTCCCGCTCTTCGGCTGGTCGCTGATGTTTCGACGCATTAAAGACAGTACATCTCACCACAGTGCGTTTATAACTAAGAGGACAGTCATCAGGGAAGAAAAAAAAAGTTTTCTAAATAATATTTATATATAAATGTGTGTGTGTGTGTAGATTATGTATGTAAGTAGGAAACAGATTCTCTTTCAAACATGTTATACTGAAAACACGCATGTGCTCCATTTTCATCATTTTTATTAAGGATTTTTCATATTTCCATATTAGTTTTCTATGCTTAGTTTAGAACAATAATTGTTTCTACTTTAGGCACAAGGCCAGCAAATTACCCAGTGCATTACTGGTACTTTATTTTATCGACCCCGTAAGGATGAAAGGCAAAGTCAACCTCGGCGGGATTTGAACTCAGATCGTAAAGGGACGTAACTATGCTGGAAAGCATGGTGTCTGACCCTCTACCGATACTGCCAATCCACCGCCCTTAGTTTAGAACACAAATGGTTCTAAATAAATGTGTTCATTAACATTTCGAAGGCTTCACAGTCCCATTTTCAGAATCGGAATGATCATACCAGTTGCGTATTGATCACGTGCTTGACAGTGGTCGTAACCGATCACGAGAGATTTAAATTTTCTCAACGGTTGAAGCATGGCAAACATTTATCATTTGGTTCATGTATGCTATATGTGTGTTATTTTTTGTTTATATTCTATTATTAGTGGCCCCTACATAGTTGTTTACCTTGTTTTGAGTGGACTTCTATATAGAATTGTAGTGGTATTGACTAATGTAGTCCTATCTCGTTTGTTAGTTTGTTTTTGCACGTATTATTATGGAAATGTGTTGCAATGACTGCATAGTTAACCGACAGGAAAGTTTAGTGCATGTGTAACCAATGTAACAATTTTGGTCATGAAGTTCACAACATTGAAATTCATATATCCCATTGCTTATCTGCAATACGTTTGGTGGTTTACCATACTATGGTTTCGTATTGATGAGGAGCTTTTTACTTTTAGTGTTTTTGTAGTCTATTCTAACTATGAGTTTGTGGTTAGGAGCGATTTTGTTGTGTTTTGCTTTACAATTTGTTTTTAATGACATGTTCATCCATTCTATAACCACCTTGGTTCTTGTAATATACGAAATGTTTCTTTTTTTTTTGTACTTTTTCTGTGTGCTGTGCCTGTTGCATCAGTGGGACTCAATTTGTTATTATATTGGAACCTCGGTTTACGAACGCCTCTCATCACGAACAAATTGTTTCACATAAAATTTGTCCGAACATAAAACGTCTTGGTTCATGAACGGTGCCTCGAATAATAAACACGCAAGCCGGCAACAACGGTTTATTTTCCGGTCATTCTGGAGCAAGCGAAAATGTTGATAAAATATTTACAGCTGGAATTCCTTTGACCATAGATTAGTTCAAATATGGCCGACTTGTGGCTAAACAACAAGTGTGTGAAATTCGAAGCAACCTGTAAGTAGATTCTAAAACCGGCCCTCTAAATCACAGATACAACTCATTTTTGCCACGTGAGATAAATAACTGTTTCTACTTTTGGCACAAGGCCAGCAATTATTCCAGTGTATTACTGGTACTTTATTCTATCGGCCCCGTAAGGATAAAAGGCAAAGTTAACCTCGGCAGGATTTGAACTCAGACCATAAAGGGCTGAACGAAAGTGTCTTGTTCATGGACACAAGGTGCCACCAGAAATCAAACTTATGACATTTCAATCATGAGCCGAGTACCTTAAGCACTAGGCTATGCGTCTTCACAACCTAGAATAACAGTTATTGTAAAATGATAGCATGTATTAGAGTCAGGATAAGTTTAGACAAAAAACTGGCACGGACTTGTCGTGACCTGTCGTACTGATGGTGATGGGGAATGTAGACAGAGGGACAGAGATAGGGGAAAGCAGCGTGGTGTCGGAGCGGCATGTGAGGGAGAGTGTTATTGTTGTTGTTTGTAGCGGAGGCTTTCTAATGATGACGACGGTCAAAGATGTAGAGAGTATTAGAGACTTGTAAATATACAAATATACATACATTAATGAACAGAGGTCAACATTGCTTGAAAGAAAAATAGAGACAAATGTAGGGAAAGCAAGATTGATAAAATGAAAACTAGAGAGGGGGGGGGGGGGGGGGCAGTTGGTGCTGTATAGTAAATGTCCTCGGTTGTATTATCCGTGAGAAAATGTTACTCTGTTAGACTAAATCCATTAACGACCGTCATTGTAATCACTATTTACACAGAACTGTCGGCCATGTTGGTTTATTATAAACGATTTATCCCCCCCTCTCTCTCTCTCTTTCTCTCTCTGTCCTTCTCTCCTTCATCTGATAATCGTATCGAGCCAAAAACTGAGCAGCTTGAAATGGCAGAGAAATTTCTCAAACTTCCTCCTACTTTGAAAAAGCATGGTTATATTCGATAATATTAAATTAGTTAATAAATGCTCGAGAATAAGAAGGGGTGGTCATAACAGGAATAGTTTTTATTGTATATTGTCAGAGAAGGAAGACCAGAGAACCGAAGCATATATATATATATATATATAAATATATATATATATATATATATATATATATATATATATATATATATATATATATATATATATATATATACGCAAGTGGAAGCTTAATAAAATCGAAGCTTTGGCTGTGGCCAAGCAAAGTCGACCTACAATAAGGAGTGAGTAGCAAAGCACTCAATAAGGGTTGTTCCTTAGAGTAATAACATTACGTTTAAATAGCTTGACAAATTGAAAATTGCGGTAGGCAAAACCCAACCATACAATACCAAAACAACGAAAGAACTAATCAGGTTAAATATATATATATTTCAAGCATCTTTGTTCTACGCTCTCACAGTATGACCGAATGGTTAAGGAATTCATTTCACATCGTATTGAGATGGGGAAGCAAGAAAGTAATAGGTCAGGGGTTTTATCCCACTGTATGGTATGTGGAGCAAGTGCCATTTAACATGCCTTGTGAGTGAAATTGGGTAGACGGAAGCCGTTGGTTGCATTGTGTCTGTAATTCAAAAGACCAATCTTGTCATACACTGTCACACTGAATCTTCCTAAGAAATACCTTAAGGGTGCACGTGTTTGTGGAATTATCAAACACGCGTTAATTTTATGATTATGTTGTTTCATTGATGGAATAACTGGAACACTCATCGTCGAAACTGGCGAAGTGCCATCTCCTGAACGCTCTAAAGTGGGAGTCTCAAATTCAAGGACTCAAAAAGACCATTACGTCCTGGAGGAGAGGCATAATGGTCTAAAAATGATAATATTAATAATCTGCAATACATCCCATAGGTTGCTATTCTTTTTCCATGAAAATGAACATGCATGATAGTAATTGAGATATGTGAATTAGTACAAAATGTAGAGGAACAAATTTTCCGTTACGAATTTTCCTTAATTCTGTATTTACTTTCGGTAAATGTTTCTTTTTTATCTCAAGCACACTCTCCACACCAATATGAATTGTCAAATCTGCCCTTCTCATTTTATGAAACAAAAGATTTCATGTTCTTATGTGCAATTTAGTTTTCGATAATCTCAGTCACTTCTCCAACTCAATAGGTCTTTGAAACAAGTCAATGTAGTGTTCACTAACGTTCTTATTAAAATGTATTTTTTTAATGCATATAAAATTCGATATGCATTTCTACTTTTCGTATTTTGATCTTGAATTAAAAGCGACTGAAATATTAAAGTGCATTCTATCCATCCCTGGGGAGAAACATAGTCAAAGCCTGACTATTGATTGTCTGTTTGCATTAGAATGGTGGGTCAAGCTTAATATGACTGCTGCTGCTATTGCTTTTGTTGTAAGTTTATGGAAGGGGCGAGGAACAAATTACTAAGTTTTAGGAAAATATTATTCACGAAAATTGTTTTGTCGTGGGCCATAGAAAAATAGTTTGCGGGACGTATGCGGCCCTCGTGTTACGTGTTTCAGGCTCCTGCTCTAACGACTCTGCCAATTCGCTATCTATTTAGTGGATAGCGCAAAAAATAAACCATCCTGACAAATGAGACTTTAGCTATCCTGAATATACGTGTGACCTTTCCATAAGAACTTTCTGGTTTTTAGATCTAGTTAGGCCTATTATTCTTTTATTTCTTGTAGTCTAGTCCCTTTTCTCTGTAAGTTCTCTATTTTCTCATTTCTTTTCATTGTCTTCTTTTATCTTAACCTTGTTATCAGAATTCTTTATGTCTTGATAGGTGAATCTAAACAAAAAGGTAAGTTTTGTTTCGTATCGTATTGAGATGGGGAAGCAAGAAAGTAAAATGTAAATATATAGAAATAGAGAGGTAGGTAGAAGGAAGGAAAGTGAGAATGAAAAACACAGAAGAAAGACAACGAAAAAAAAAAGAAAGAATGAAAGAAAGAAAGAGACAAACGAACAAAGAAAGAAAGCAGGAAAGGAAAGAATCAACAGAAGGAAAGAAAGAAAAAAGAGAGAGAGAGAGAGAGAGTGAGAGAGAGAGGGGGGGAAGAGAGAGAGAGAGAGAGAGAGAGAGAGAGAGAGAGGAGAGAGAGAGAGAGAGAGAGAGAGAGAGAGAGAGAGAGAGAGAATGAATGATAAAATGAGGTTAAAAAGTGCAAGAAAACGAATACGTATGGCACGAATAAAGAATGGGTAGAATAAAAGAATAAAGTGAATGATTTAGAAATCTAAAAAATAAAGAGAGAGGCAAAGGGAGAGAGGGGGTATAGAAAAATATAGGAAAGCTAAAAATAAGTGTGAGTAGAATTAGTAATGAAATAAATAAGGAGGAAAGAAAAAAGAAGACATGGAAAGAAAGAAAGAAAGAAAGAAAGAAGATATGGAATGAAAGGTAAAAAAAAGCCAAGAAAGAATGGGAGAAAGAAAAAGGAAGAGGCCGGGAAAAAAGCTTAGGAAAGGGAATGAAAGTAAACAAAACAGAAAGGAAGAGGGTGAAACAGAAAGAAAGAGAGAAAAAAGAAAGAAAGTTATAAACAACGAAAGGTAAAATGAAAAGAAAAACAAAAAAAAACGACACTCCTATTTTTTCTTTGTTTTTTTTTAACAAATGTTAACTTGGCACAAAGTACACAATTTCTTCCTCTATCTGCCCTCGCCTTTGTTACTGCTGCTGCAGTTGTTCTACTGCAGTTGTTGGTGCTATTCACTTCCAATTAGTACTTCCTAGTTGACTGTGACAGGCAACAAATAAATGATGTTTGACAATAACTCGGAAACCATGCGTAAATCATACCTCAACATTCCACCCGCCGACGTGCAAAAGAGAGAAAGGATGAGTGGAGGAGGCGGATTTGTAGATATTTGCAGACTACAACAATTGCAGGAGTGTGTATAAAAGAAGAAATAAAATCCTGTTAAACTGGGACGCTAACCTGATTTCGATCTCCACTTGAAGCTTGCAGCTTCATTTACGCTGCGCATTTATTGCCACAGAATTCCATTTCTTCCTTTCTAAAAACAAAAAAAAAAGGGTGGGGAGCACAGTTTAGTTTTTGTGCGACATAACGTTGTTTAATATATGTTACTTCCCTCTAGATTTGATTCCTCGAAACTTGTTTTAATAATATATATATTTTTAAAGAAAATATGCAGATACCTTTTCGAAGATATATATTACAGTTATGTTGACCAAATAACAAAACATTTTTTGTTCGCAATTCATAGTTATAAAAATCACATGATGAAGGCATGATGAAAAGATTTCCAAGTTTACGTTTAACTATTGCAATCATAGATTCAACGTGTTCGGCAATAAAACACTAACAAACAGAATTGTGCGATGATGAAAGTGGCACAAAGACTTGCTGTTTACATCTGTCCATACCTATAGTGTTTGTTAAAAATCTCTTTCTATATATATTCTGTAGTAAAGTATAGTATAATTTCTATATCTTATAAATAATTTGTGCAGTTTAATTAAATTACAATTAAATACTGTGTTGTTATTCTTTTTTCAGAATGATGATGGGTCCTCCGTTGATTTCGCCGATGTAAAATCAGCTTCATCAATAAAACCCCCAACTCGTTAAATTAACATATATGTGACTGAACATTCCACAGACACGTGTACCCCTAACATAATTTCAAAACCGAAACAGCAGGACACAATATGTGACAAGATTGAACATTTTAATTATAGGTACAATTTATCCTGTGGGTTTTCATAGTTTCAAAGTTTGGGACGACCTGGGGCAATGGTAAAAAGACACTTGCTCAGATGTCACGGAATAGGATCAAGCCTGGAATCTTGTGATTAACGAAGCAAATTCAAAATCCAAACAAAAGTCTCGCTACGAATTGTTTTCAAGCCGTGATCATGTCTATTCTGATTGTATTAATGAGAATGTTAAAATGATAAAATGTTATTAGACATTTTAAGAAATACTTTGACGCAGAAAAGATTAACAGCCCCATTGATGGCATCCGAAATACGAAATTATTGCATATAATTATAACCATAGAATTTGAGTTAACAATTTGGACTTTATTCTATCGATTGCTTCCTAATGTTTACCAAAATCAAGAAAAACTTACTGGGCATCCTATATATTCGAATATATATATACATAGGATATATATTAATTCTTAATTCTAATGTCTTTTTCTTCCTGGCTTGAGATCTCAAATGGCTTTTGAGTCCGGAAAGCCCGTGAACGGGTCGTTCACAAATAATACAATAATGTCTCATTTCGTTCTTTGTTCCACTTTGAGTTTGCTTGTTGTGTATGTTCAGATGTCACTTCAATCCACCACCTGATTTGCAAATTCTCTGACAAACATAGCACTAGAACTGATTCGCTGCAATGAAGTTTGAATAGTCAACTTGGAATTTACTATCACGTGCTTGTTGGTGTGACTTCAAGCCAGCATTTGAAAGACACGCTTCAGGGCACATATGGTATTTGAAAACCAACACTGGATTCATCATTATTACTCTTGATCTCATTTTTCCGCTCTTTACTTTTCAGTCCTGCATGTTTCCCCCTCTCCATTTTAAATGCTTTAATTGTATTCCTAACTAGACCACCCGTGACCCGTTGGGCCATGTTCACTTAAAAATATTTTATTTAAAATCATGTTCACTTAAAAATAATTTTAAGAGTACTGGTGGAATGTTCCAGTAAAATCCCCAATAAAATGCAGGCATAATAGACCAGATATAATGATATGGGACAGGGAAAAGAAGTCATGCACAGCAATGGAAGTTAACTGCCCAGCAGATACCAAAAAGGAAAATACTCCACCCTGACTATACCTTCAAATTTATGCCTGTGTTATTGGGGCACTGGGATATGTTAGTAACTGCCTCAATACAAATCTTGAAAAGCTGGACTTCACAGAAACAGAATGAACATGGCTAGTTAGGAAATTAAAAGTACAATCCATTAATGGAACAGTAAAAAATATGTAAAACATTCTAAAAATTCTTCATCTAATAACTGCATATACACATGTACAGATACAAAGTATATGCACATGCACACATATAACTCAAAACATTCACATCCACACATACAATAACATCCATACCTGCATACACATGCATGCATGCAGACATGCAGACATATCTACCTAGTTGATGTTGTTTAAATTCCAATGAGAGAGTCATGTGTCTATGTTAGACACCGACTCTCTCTATTGGCAAATATTTGTGAAGTTATAAAACGAGACATACATATATACATACAGTCAGTCAGTCAACGCGATCAGTCGCATATTTTGGTTTGGGAGACTATTCATTAAATTTAAGATGAATACTATCTCCGACAGTAATACCACAACTACAGTCATGTTGAATAACTGGATATTCTTCTGACTATATCCACTGAAGACACCTTTTATTCGAATTCGTAGAGATATCCGTCTAAATACATAATTCATTTTACAAGGATTTGCTACAGACAGCATGGCTGAACACAACAATATCAACAACATTAAAGAAGTACCGAAGAAAAACAACGGAAAATGTAAACAAAATTCATTCAGTTGTAGCTACAGAAGATACCGAAATTATAAATCGCATTTCTCTTTGAGTTGCGAACATAATGATGATTTATTTAATTGTCATAAAATGGCAAAAAACAATCCCTCCATTGGCTATATTAACTGAATGAAGCTACATTGGGACAAAATACACCCAGTGCTAAATTATTTCACAGCAAAACAATTACGCCAACAAGCGACGTTTGTTGAACGTAAAAATAAGATAAATATTATTAATTGTAAGTCCCCCACAACAAACATGGAATCAAAAACACGTGCTAAAGGTCGCCATGCTACTAGACTTCCTAGCAGCCAGGTCGAACAGTGCCATGAAACAACTATGCCTGTAAGAAATTTCACACCACGTGTACCATCTAAGTCTACCTCGAATGCTGGGGAAAACACTATCGATAATAATAATAATCGAAGAAATAATAATTGTAATCGAAGAAATTTGACACCACGTGTACCATCCGAATCTACCGCGACTGTTGTGGAAAATACTATCGATAATGATAATAATCAAAAGTATAAACAATTGAAAATTTCCCTCAACGAAATCTTCCAGAGAGAAATTAATTCATGTATAAACAATTCTCTTGCTGAACGTATTAAATCAATAATATTTAATAAAAAAACAAATAATGAAATATTACGTGTTATTGACGAAATAGGGGATGAATATTTACGACGGATAAAAACCCCAACATTTTGGCAAATCAACGCCTGTTTATATGCTTTAGCAACGACAGTGAAGTATTATCTTGGTGATAGAGATATTAACAAGAACAGAACACCACCAAAAATACCATCATATATAACTAAAGTAGAAAAAAAATATTGCTGTCCTACGAAAAACCATAGGATATGTGACAATGCTCCTTACATGCAAACAAACACAAAAAAAACCTCACTCACCAACAAAGAGTGAAAAATAAAATAGAGACGATGTTTGGTAACAGTAGAACCAGAACTCTCCAATATAAGCTGATCACCCTCAAACAAGAATTGAGAGCTATTAGCGAAAAACGCCGATACCTGAAGAAGGTAGATGAGAGAAAACTGCTTAATAAAAGATTCAGACGAAACCAAACATCAGTCTATAGAGATATGAAGGGCAAAATAATAAGTGTCACTGAGGCCCCATCCCAGAAAGACATAGATTCCTTTTGGAGCAAAATATGGGGTGAAAAGAAGAATTTCAACCAAGATGCAGTGTGGCTAAAAGAAATCCAAAAGAACTATTTCTCCCACACTACAACAAAAACATACGAAATAAGTGAGGGTACCCTTGTGACTGTGATAGGAAAACTCCAAAATAAGAAAACACCAAGCAGAGACATGATTGTCGGCTACTGGTACAAAAAACTGATATTCTATCGGCGGTATCGTACCGACTTCTACCAACAAGTTCTTAAGGGAGATACACTTATATCAGAATGGTTGGCATTAGCACAAACATTACTGGTCCCCAAGAACAAAAACATCCACTTGGAAAAAAACTACCGACCCATTGCATGCCAGAACCTGATGTATAAGATGTATACAGCCTGCCTGAACCTATTCCTCCAAGATCACAGTGAAAATAATAACTGTTTCTACGTTTGGCACAAGGCCAGCAATAACCTCCGTGCATTACTGGTACTTTATTTTATCGACCCCGTAAGGATGAAAGGCAAAGTTAACCTCGGCGGAATAACATCTTCACAAATGAACAAGCAGCTGGAATGTGCTAAACAACTCCTAATCAACAAAACTGCGATGTCGGACGTGCGACAACTTAGGAGGAATATGGCTACAGTCTGGCCGGACTACAGGAAAGCTTTCGATTCTCTTCCCCATTCTTGGATGATAGAGGCCCTCCAACTTGCTAAAGTCCCAGACATTATTATCAGAGCCATAGAGAAGCTGTCTTCTTCTTGGGCTACTATCCTAAAGTTAAGGACAGAGAGGGAGGACTCTATTTTCACTGATAAAATAGAATATCACAGAGGTATATTTCAAGGAGACAGTCTCTCTGTGATATTATTCATCCTGTCATTAAACCCCTTGTCCTTTCTGCTCAAGATATGTGAAGGATACATCATTGGCTCACAGGAGGACAAAAATACGAACCTAACCCATAATTTCTCTGTGGACGATCTGAAACTCTATGCCAAGAACATAGATGGGATGAAAAGAAATCTTGACCTGGTTACAACGTTCTCAAAGGATATAGGAATGGAGTTTGGCCAAGATAAATGCTTATACATGACTGTAAAGCGGGGAAAAACAACAGCCCAATCTAGCAACATTTGTATCAATGGCCTAACTGTTTCATCAATATCTGATGAGGACTGCTACAGATACCGGGGGATAGATGAGAACATATCCTATAATGGTATCTGTAATAAGGAACGCGTAACCAGGGAATACTACACCCGATTCAGAAAATTATGGTCATCGGAACTCTCTGCGCACAACAAAACAGTGGCTCACAATGTGTTTGCTGTGCCTGTCCTAACACCAACGTTTGGAATACTCGATTAGACGATAGACGAAATCCGACCATTGATGTTAGAACTCGAAAAATACTAAACAACACCGGAAACTTCCACATCAACAGTGACATAGACCGCCTTTACTTGAAACGTAAGCAGGGAGGCAGAGGTTTAACATCAGTCCAGACAGCATTTGAATGTCGCATCATATCCCTCCGACAACATTTACGAACCTCGAAGCGTAGGAGCTCGTCTCGCGAGCAAGTCTATCTGCATGAGGCAGATAAGATCATCAGAGTTGGGAAGGACCTCCTCGAAAGATATTCCCTGTTTGATAATCAAAAACTCACACTCTTGGAATTCGCTCAGCAGTATCGCAGTGAATCCATGGATGAAAAACTGTATGCTTATCAACAAAAAAATCATGCATGGATATGTTGTCAGGAAGCTCCAGAGTGAGAGTAATATAGATAAACAAAGTAGTTTATCTTAGACCAACAACCGCTATATTGGTTCCCACTTTGAAGGATGCGCTTTTACAATTCAAGAACAGGAAATCAACACGACATACCTGATTCACAAAAGAGATAGGGGTGCAGAAAAAACACCTAGATGTGATAACAAGTGCAGACTCTGCAGAATTAACATCGAAGATGTCCCCCATGTCATAAGCAGCTGTCCAAAGATGTCATCGCGGTACTATCTACCTATGAGGCATGATGTAGTGGCCAAAACACTGTACAATGCAATCCGTAGAAAAGATAGCCCCGATAATAAACACATTAAAAGCTACAGCATTGTGGAAGACATACATATACATAATGTGAAAGAGTACTGGTGGAATGTTCCAGTAAAAACCCCAATAAAATGCAGATATGATAATATGGAACAGCGAAAAGAAGGCATGTACAGTAGTGGAAGTTAGTTGCCCAGCAGATGCCAATATAATATCAAAGATTAACGAAAAGGAGAATATTTATGCAGAACTAATGAGAAATCTGCAGATACTCCACCCTGATTACACCTTCAGATTTCTTCCTGAGATTATTGGGGCACTGGGATATGTTAGTAACTGCCTCAATACAAATCTTGAGAAGCTGGCCTTCACAGTAACGGAAAGAACACAACTAGTTAGGAAATTACAAGTACAATCCATTAATGAAACAGTAAAACTATGTAAAACATTCCAAAAATGTTGCATCTAATAATTTCATATACACATGCACACATACAACTCAAAATATCTACATCCACACATACAATAACAGCCATATCTACACATGCATGCATGCACACATGCATACATATCTACCTAGTTAATGTTGAGTAAATTCCAATGAGAGAGTCTTGTGTCTATGTTAGAAACCGACTCTCTCTCTATTGGTAAAAATGTGTGAAATTATAAAACCAGAAGAACATACATACATATATCTCTCTTTAGGTCCTATTACTAACAAGCAGTAGTTATTGATTGATCTGTCTTCATGTCGTCAAGGAACGATCAAATATCAATACCAGGATACTTCACATAAAATATCAAATTCCTGGTTACCATTACAGAGTGAAGGGGAAGGGGTGATTTTTACCTTCAATTTGTCTCCTTTTTTTTGTTGTTGTTGTTGTTTCATTTCTTCTTCCTTTAATTTGTTTCTGTTCGTGTTTTTGTCGATCGCATCGCTTTAAATTTAGTTTTACAAATGTTTGATACGTGTTTGTGTGTGTCTATGTGTGTCTGGGTGTATCTGTGTGCGTGCGTGTATGTATGTGCATATATATATATATATATGCATGTATGTTATGTGTATAAGTGTGTGGATAGGTGTCGTTTAGTTTATTTAAATGTCTATGAGTCTGTGGTACGTGTATACTGCATTTTTAGCTGTACTGTGCATTGTGAGTTTATATATATATGTGTGTGTGTGTGTGTGTGTGTGTGTGTGTGTGTGTGTGTGTGTGTATTCGCGCGCGCGCGTGTGTGTGTTGCGCCATAAATTGTCGCCAGTCTGAATATTCCCAGTTCTCTACCTTTATATATCAGTCAGGTGTTTACCTTAGTATCTGACTAATTTCTGTTACCCCTTCAATGTATTTATTTGAGCATTGTGCTGGGTTATGAGTTTTACGTGCATCGTTAATCGTCTATTATTGTGGGAAAGTCTGTAGAGCATAGATGGGTTGCCGTCTAATGTTTTCCTATCTAGTTTTGTTTGGGGTTGTGTGTAGTGCATTGCCATTATTCCTTCATTCCGACGAAGATGCTATGGAGGTTTAGAAATAATTATGATGCATTTTGCATCTTCACTTTTCAAAACTAACTGCAATGTTCTTAAGAGAAAAATGTTGTTATAACATAGTACATAATTGCATTTTCATTACTACCCCCGCACTCTCTCTCTCCCCTCTCTCTCTCTCTCTCTCTCTCCACTCTCTCTCTCTCTCTCACTCTCACTCTCTCACACACACGCACACACATATACAACACACACACCCACACATACACATTCACACAAATGCTGTCCAAACGGTGTACGCTTAACCGTAGGACAATTCCTACAATAATTACACTCGACTTTTCTTACTGCTCTTAATAGTAACATCGCATCTTTGTATGTATGTATACATATATATATATATATATATATATATATATATATATATATATATATATATAAATATATATATATAGTATGATTTTAATCTTTGAATATAAATTGCCATGCTAAAATATTATAATGGATGTCAACCATATATACATATGTTTCTGTATGTCTCTTGTGTTGGAAAGGAGGTCATGTATGTAAACAATCATTGAAAAATTGCTCCGAAGACTTCAAACCTCAGTTTGGAAGAAACAATTGTAAGCGAATAAATGGTTTGAACAGAACTTTGATTCATGTAATTTCTATATAATTTCTATATATATATATATATATATTTCGTTTCTGAATTTGTTTAGCAAGATTCTTTATCTGAAATCGTGTGTTGAAACCGATATTGTTATACTTTGGGAGGGTCATGTTGCCAATAAGAAACACACGCACCAGTTGCTTTCACTTCAATTTATTATAATAAATTTATAATAAATTTATAAATTTATAAATTTCTGGTTGGTTGGTTGGTTCCACAACCAGATAGTTGTTTATATATAGTCATAGTTCTTTCGTCACACACTCTGTGACCTCTTCAGTGACTGGGGATTCCTTTCTTTGTTTCTGTGCCTCTCCTTTGTTCTGTCCTACGCCATTTTGTTTCTGTGTGTGTGTTGTGTGCTCAGTCTGCGCATGCGCCACATCCGGGTGTCTGTGTGTGTTTATGTTCATTTATTTATTTGTTTATTTACATGTTACTGGTTGGTTGTTTGTTCTATGTGTGTGTGTGTTTTCATTTTGTCCTTAATTGTAAGTTGTGATGTTGCTGTTCCACTCATATTTTCTATTTAATTTTGGTTGTAATTCTTTTATGTTTATTGCCTCTGTAATTTGTCTAAACATTGCGTCTTTTCTGTGTGTAGATTCTATTTTTATTTTTATGTTCTCTAATTTACCCTTGTGTTCTATTTTAGCATGTTGGTAGAGTACAGATGATTCTTTATTATCTTGAAGGTCTCGCCAGTGTTCATTTATCCGTTCCCCTACACTACGGGCTGTCTCACCTATGTACACTATATTTTTGTCTCTACATTGTCCTTCAGTACATCTTATGCTATACACTACATTTCTAGTTTTACAGTTAATATGGGGGCTTAATTTACAGTTATACATTTCTTATCTATACAGGGGGGTCTTTGAAAAGGGTATGTCTTGCTAATAAGTGTTTTTACGGAGGTACCTGGTCTTTCTACTATCTTAATATTGAGTTTATGTTTATTTAGGGCCCTTCTAAATTTGTAAGCTAATTCACCTCTAGGGGTTGTATCGGTGACCATTACCTCAATGGCCAAGAAAACCCACACAGATAGATGGAACGGGTGGACCAGAGCCATACGGACACCCGAAAACCACGATGAACTGAAGAAAATGATTGCACATGCGGTAGGGGCCAGCACAAAACTAACCCTTAAGGAACATATGTTCAAATTTAATGGAAAAACATATGCCCAAGAGGAAGGAGCAGCCATTGGTGTTAGCATTGCAGGCGACATAGCTAACTTATTCATGGTATGGTGGGACAGTAGACTTAAACTTAAACTTAAAGAACAATTAGAAGACCCCTTAACCCTGATAATGTACTCCCGCTATGTAGATGATATAAACATCGTAGTTAAGACACCCCCACTAGAGAACAGTCAGGAACTAGAGAAAAACACAATGGAAAGCATCCAGCAAATAGCAAACTCCATCCACCAGAGCATTAGAGTTACTATAGACTACCCAAGTAAACACCCCAACCATCGATTACCTGTACTAGACACAGAGCTCTGGTTAGATACCATTAACAACAAAAAACAAATCCTCCATTCCCATTATGCCAAACCCATGACTTCCAAACATCTGATCCACCGAAACTCGGCCGTTTCGGACCATACCAAAATCAACATACTGATTGCGGATTTGGTACGGGTGATGAGAAATGTGTCCCGCATGTGCAACCCCGAAGAACTAGAGAGACACATACAACACTTCATCCACCGTATGCAATTCTCTGGCTACAATCAGAGAGATAAAATCAGAGTGTATAGAGGAGCCAGAACCAAATGGGAAAAAATGGTAAATAATGACATAAATGGGACCTGCCCCTTGTATAGGAGCAAATTTTGGAATAGAATAGAAAGAACTAGGAACAAGGCCAATAGAATAAACTCATGGTATGATAGTAATAAATACCAGAGGGTAATGTTCACCGATACAACCCCTAGAGGTGAATTAGCTTACAAATTTAGAAGGGCCCTAAATAAACATAAACTCAATATTAAGATAGTAGAAAGACCAGGTACCTCCGTAAAAACACTTATTAGCAAGACATACCCTTTTCAAAGACCCTCATGTATAGATAAGAAATGTATAACCTGTAAAATAAGCCCCCATATTAACTGTAAAACTAAAAATGTAGTGTATAGCATAAGATGTACTGAAGGACAAATGTAGAGACAAAAATATAGTGTACATAGGTGAGACAGCCCGTAGTGTAGGGGAACGGATAAATGAACACTGGCGAGACCTTCAAGATAATAAAGAATCATCTGTACTCTACCAACATGCTGAAATAGAACACAAGGGTAAATTAGAGAACATAAAAATAAAAATAGAATCTACACACAGAAAAGACGCAATGTTTAGACAAATTACAGAGGCAATAAACATAAAAGAATTACAACCAAAATTAAATAGAAAATATGAGTGGAACAGCAACATCACAACTTACAATTAAGGACAAAATGAAAACACACACACACATAGAACAAACAACCAACCAGTAACATGTAAATAAACAAATAA
>OZ024740.1:246412921-246455421 GCA_964016885.1 Eledone cirrhosa | reverse complement strand
ATATATATATATGGTGACTGCCAACTCGTTTTCGAGTACGGCCACTACTTTATATCCACATGTAGGAGAACCCCTACCGATGCGCTGAACGAGTGTGACTTTTTAGTCCAGCCAGCGACGTGAAAACTCTGGTACAAACACTACACTTGTGACAATTGTTGACACATAGTGCTGGGCCCATGGTACCATGTGATGACAAGTGCAGAGAGATCTCCAGATATAAAGCAATGCCTGTGCCGTGAAGCTTATATCGTGAGCAAAGGTACTGCACAAAGCCAGTCCCACTCTCTTAACCAAGATGATATTTACCAAAAAGAAGAACAAGACAACATCATTGGATACCATCAGGGTTGCAGGTGTTATATCCGAGTTTTCTTTCTCCTAAGCAGCGTCTTTACATACATACCCATTCTTTTCGTTACCCTCTAAGAAGGAATATAACGTTACTTTCAGCTTATATCTGGAGTCTAAAAGACAACCACACCCAATATAAGTTACACTGGGAGATCCTAGCTAGGGCTAGATCGTATAACGGAAATAAAAGACCATGTGACCTCTGCGCCGCTGAGGCCCTGGAAATACTTTACGCCACAGACCACATCTTAAACAAAAAATCTAAGGCAATTTCGGCTTGTAAACATAAATTGCACAAAACTTTCCTGTATTACAGCCCCACGTTATACCCTAACGGATAGTACGATCTATATGTGGATATTTTACGTCTTGATGTGGTAGCTAAGTATATGTTTTGTTTATACCATTACTTATTTGCATAGGTAAGTATATATTACCTGTATGTTTTGTGAAGGTACGTATACCTTCTCGTACGTATATTTGATTGTATATGTTATGGCGTATAATTTTATATATTCTGGTACATATGGTTTGGTTATGTGTATACGGGAGTTTTGCGTCTGTGTGAGTATGCAGGTTCGTACGTATGTAGGGTGCATGTATATGTGTACTTCATGTTTTGGTTGACTTACGTCTCCGAACATTTGTGTATTTACATGTAGGTATGTGCGCTTGTTATATACGTATTTATTTATTTATATACGTTTATTTAATTATTTATTTATTTGTATACACGCATACACACACACACACATATTTATATGTGCGTGGTTTTGTATACCTATGGTAAGTGTTTTCGCGTATGCTTGTGTATGTACGTTTTTGTATGCGTGTATGTATTTATTTAATTTCTATTACTTCTGTATTGTATGTATTTACTTTGTTCTTAACTCTGACGCGGAGATTCATTCGGTCTCCTAGTTGGAATTTTAGTCTACGACTTCTGCTATACCATTTACGTGGTTTTATCTTTGCGTGCTATTGTTCTCCACGCTCCACATATGACGTATTATCTTCGTTTTTTTCGTTCATTGCCAGAGAACGTCTCTATGAACCACCTAAGAGAACATTAGTCTACGACCTATTTTATACCATGAACGTGGTTCTGTCTTTGCGCGTAATTGTTTTTCACCGCTCCTATTAATGACGTATTATATTCGTTTTTTCCCGTTCTTTGCCAGCGAACGTTTCCACGAACCAAAGTATCATCTTCCTCTCTTCCTCCGGTTGCAACGTTTTTTGAAATATCCAGTTCTGCGTTTACAGATTGACTTTGTTAGTTTCAGAAGATCCCGTTAAGGGTGAAAGCAGCGATTCTTTGCTTAAACTTTAATCTGTTATTTTAATAAATATTTGCTCTACGGTTCTTATATATTTGATATATATTTATCCTTATCGAGCCCTCTTTGGATTTTAGTCTTCAAATTTATTATTACTACTATATATATATATATGTATATATATATATATATATATATATATATATATATATATATATATATATATATATATATATATATATATATATATATATATATATATATATACATACATTAAGCATTAGAAAAATACATAAATACAAAATACACAATATAAAATATGAATTATAATTTAAAAAATGAATTATAATTTTTAAAAAGAATATAAGAATATAGAAAATAAAATACGCAGTATAAAATATGAATTATGAATTATAGCCATCATAGGAATTTTCAAAAAAAACTCCTTCTTCAAATCTTTCACTACGTTTATCAAGAAAAGTTTTTCAAGAAAAAATCTTTTTAAGAGAGATATAAGCAGTCATATAAAGGAATCTAATGAATTATCGATAGGTTTAATAAAGATGAGTTATGTATTACATTTTATATATATATTTAAACGTTGAGTTCAATCTATGTTTGCAAGAACTGAAAAGATTATTTCTTAAATTAACAGAATTCTTACTTTTTAATATAAAGAATATTTCCTCTATACAAAGAGCACAATTTTCAGAAGAAGCATTGAATGGAGGAGCTTTGGAGATAATATTCCAAAGTAAAGAATAGTTAGTGTTCTTTGATTTTAGGTCCCATAGTAAATTAGATAGAGAAGTTGAAGATTTTTTATTTATATTCGTAAAAGAGCATTTATGGTTATTAAAACGGGACTTAAAATCTGTGGAGGTAGAGCCTACGTAATTAAATGAATTTAAATTATATACTATATTTTAAACTAAACAATTGTTATTTAACGGACAGTTAGATTTATTTCTACAGTTACATTTATCAAAATTTGAGTTTCTATGTGCCGTATTACTCAGTTGGATATTACGGGTGTTATTAATGGTATTCTGGTTGGTTTTAAGTTTCTATTATTAATTCTATTAATATTCTGCGCTAAATTACTGGTGGTTGAATACGTTAATTTTATAGTATGTCTATTAAATATTGAGTAATACCTATGTGTTCTAGGGAAGCATTTATCTAGAGCTTTAAAGAATAATTTAGCAATAGGAGTTTTAATACTTAATGAGAAAGGAGGAGCAAACCATAATATATTCCTAGTTCTATTTCTTTTTTGTTTTTCGAATTATTGTAAGGTTTTCTATTATAGTTGTTAAAATGATGGTTATTTGTCATATCATTACTATCAATGTATTTAATTGTATTACTATATACAGCTCTATCTAACGCTTCGTTATAATATTGCGCTTTATCTTCAAAAATATTCTTATTAGCTGAAATTCAAGAAATACGTTGCTGCACAGAGTTTACTATAGTGTTTTTAACGGATCTGGGGTGATTGGAATTAAAATTAACGTAGTTTAAGTTCTCGTTTATTTTAAGAAATGGATAATAAAGACCTGTGTTAAGGTTTAAAGTTACATATATATATAAAAGAAAATACTATATATATATATATAAAAATAAAAAGGTGGAAGGGGTGAACAAATAGTTGGGAATACGACAAATAATAAATAAATAAATAGATAAAGGTATAAATGTTTATAGCTGATTTAGAGCACTCAACAAGTTCCTGGAGCAAATAATCAATGAAAATAAACATTAAATCACTCTGTATGTAATTATGCATATACATACACATATATATGTATACACACACACACACAACCATACAAATACACACATATATACATATATATATATATATATATAGGAAAAGTATGACCCCGACGGCAGAGCTCAAGCCGTTTCGACGACTATTATGTGTGTGTATATATAAATATATACACACACATAAAAATACACATATGCACACACACACTAATATACACACATAGTTACGTCACCACTTTAATAAAAAGTTACGTCACCACTTTAATAAAAATACACACACACACACACATATATATATACACACATACATATACATACAGATATATATAATTATATACACACAGACATATACATACAGATATATATAACTATATGCACATATATATATATATATATATATATATATATATATATATATATATATATATATATATACGCAACACATACATACACGCAGAAATAAATATCTATAAATAAAAAAGGTGGGTATGTAAAGGGTAAGGTAGAAAGTAGGGGGAATAAGGAAAATAAATAACATAGGAAAAAGTTTAAATATAAGGGGAGATAATGGAGAAAAAGAATATAAGAGTACAGAAAGTGAGTTCAGAAAGTAATAAAAATCGTAGTGGATGTAAACCGTAGAGAGCAGAAAAGAAGTTTAAGGCGGTTGAGTCATCGTAGGAATGTCAATCCAGTTACAGATCAGATGTGATTTCTGATGAGGACAACATCTGAAGATCTCGGTCTTGGAGTTCAGGCAAGTTGAAGTGGCTTTCAAGTTTTGTAGAATCCTAAATTTTTCAGTGGTACACAAAGAACAATTCTTTGTGCCTCTTTGGTATTCCCTCGAATGGTCTAAAATAGACCAATCGATAGAGTACGGGATGTTTTTATCTTTGAATTCCCACACCTTATTTGCGAGAGCCGTTGCTGTTCTTTTATCAGAGTGTTTAAAAGAAGCGACATGTGCATAAAACCTGGTTTTGAACCTGTCCTGAGTCATGCCAACATATCGTTCACTCCTGGATGGCTGGTTATTAATAAAAGGTGTCACTTTGGCCTCATATACAACGGATTTGGTCTTACATTTGCCCTGTAATGGGCATTCATCCGGCTTCCTGCAACTGCATCCTGGATTTATTCTCGTACGATTAGAATTGGTGATTTTAGACTTCATTGATGGGCAGCAAGAGTAACTGATTTTAACTACATTTCTATTAAATATCTTATAATATCTATAATTAGGAGGACAATGTTTGTCTAAGAGGTCAAGGAATTTCCTTCCTACATTAGTTTTGACAGTTAGAGAGAAGGGGGGTGTAAACCAAATAATTTTCCTTTTCCTATTATTGTGATTAGTTTTATGGGGAGGAGTAGGTAAATATTTAATGTGTTCTGTAAAGCCGCTGTTATTGAGGGCTTTCATATAATAAGGGGCGGTTTGTTAAAAATGTCTAGAGACGAAGATAAGGTATAAATCCTACGGCTAATATTGGGAATGAGATTTTTAAAAAACTATAGGGGGATGGCAAGACTCTTTGTGTATATATCTAAGATTTTCGTTAGGTTTATGATAAGGTTTAAAAGAGGCAGTAAGTAGATCAAGATTAATGTCAAGAAAGTTAGCATTGGTAAGGTTCGTATCTATAGTAATTTTAAGGTTTAGATTAGCAAAAGTATTGATTAAATCTTTACGGAATTTATCAAGGTTATGGCCGTTTGTGGTATGAGAAACTGCCAATCCGTCGTCACGATATAAACCGATATTATGGGAAGGAAATTTCTCTTTAAGGGTGTGGAGAAGGAATAATCCTACTAAGTCACACACATCCGCACTGTATATGAACCCATTGCAACATCAAAAGAGTTTTCAGGGTTTGACTTTTTAACCCAAATACTTTCATTAGTAAAGAGTAGAGTTTTCCTAGCATGAAAGATAATATCTTCTTCTAATTTAGAAATATTAATGAAGGGTCTTGCAAAATCTAAGGAAACAGTAATAGAGGGGTAAAAATCAACAATATCAAATTGGGTAAATCTACACTTATTTTTACCTTGTATATTATTAAACCAAGAAATATATATGTAATAGCCGTCGAAACGGCTTGAGCTCTGCCGCCGGGGTCATACTTTTTCATATATATATATATATATATATATATGTGTGTGTGTGTGTGTGTGTGTGTGTGTGTGTGTGTGTGTGTGTGTGTGTGTGTGTGTGTGTGTGTGTGTGTGTGTGTGTGTGTGTGTGTGTGTGCGTGTGCGTGTGTGTGTGTGTGTATATATATATGTATATATGTGTGTATTTGTATGGGTGTGTGTGTGTGTGTATATATATATATATGTGTATGTATATGCATAATTACATACAGAGTGATTTAATATTTATTTTCATTGATTATTTGCTCCAGGAATTGTTGAGTGCTCTAAATCAGCTATAAACATTTATACCTTTATCTATTTATTTATTTATTTATTATTTCTCGTATTCCCAACTATTTGTTTACCCCTTCCACCTTTTTATTTTTATATATATAGTATTTTCTTTTATATATATATATATATTAGTTGATTCTATTGACTGATGAATAGCTTATGTTAATTTTAACCCTTCTGTTGAGAACTCTATTTTATTTGTGCTGTTTTTGCATTCTTGAAAAAATATACACAACTGAATTTATTCGCCTGATATAGGGGCTGCCTCCCTTGCCGATCCCCACGTGGAGTCAGCAATAGTCAGTCCTTGTATTAATATTGAACTAAAACCTGTTGAGAAAGTGGCTTCCTTGTTCAATCATCTTACCAGAAGCCTGACATTATTTATGTAAGCGGACGGTACTTGATTTAGGAGCCGCAGAAACCCAAATACTGGATTTTACCAACCTTCCAGGGGTCCGGGTAAATTTTCAATACCCGAATTACTTGATCGTTTTTTTGGCTATGCGAATGATTGTTTAACCATCGTCTCATTGTGTTTGGCCTTTAACGTTTCTTATAGCTCTGGTTCATCTGAATCATTGAGCACTTGCCTCACATCTCGGAGGTTGTTTTTCGTTATTTCGTGGGCCGAAATGCGAATCTCGATAATTTATGTTTATATATATATATATATATATATATATATATATATATATATATATATATATATATATATATATATATATATATATTTTTTTTTTTTTTTTTTTTAGAGTTAAACAAGGTTCATTGAATACATCAAAGAATGAGTATTCCAAGCAATACCTCTTTTTCACATCAAGTCACCCAAAACATACAAAACTTAACATTCCTTACAATTTGGCCAAACGTATATGTACCATAGTATCAGATCCACTTAAACGAGAGCAAAGACTAAAGGAACTAAAAGAGCCTTTCCACTTGAAATAATCAACAATGGAATAGACAGGGCAAAACACCTAAATCCCCATCCAAAACAGAAAACCACACTCAACACCCTGCCATATGTATCCACTTTCAACCCCAGAAATACCGAAATGTTTGATCACCTACACAAAAACCTTCCTATCTTACTTAAAGATGTAAAAATGAAGTCTATTCTTGAAACACACAAGATCCTTAAAAGTAAAAGACAACCCAAATCACTAAAACGCATTCTCACTGGACCAAATATACCCAAACCAATCCTCAACCCTACAGTTACCAAATGTGGTAGAACAAACTGTGGAACGTGCCTCTACCTCACTGAAGGACAAACATTTACATTTAAAGATGGCCAAACATTTACAGTAAAAAACAATTTCACCTGCAACTCGGAGAACTTGATTTACGCAATAACTTGCGGTGGGTGCAAACACAACTACATAGGACAGACGGGCACCTCATTACGCAAAAGAATGACCATCCACCGCCAACAAATCTGGGACGCTAACACAAGAAAAATCCCCTTGAGCAGCCATATTGCGAACTGCGCAGGAATGACACTACTCAACTTTAAAATCTTCCCCTTCTACAAGTGCTCAGATTCGTTCACACAGCAACAAAGAATAAACAAAGAAAATCTATTCCTTAACAAATTTAAACCAAAACTAAACGGGTTATCACCCCAATAGAATGGTCATAAAATATAAACACACATACGCACGGAGTGACAGATATATGTGTGTGTATGTGTGCATGTATATAATTATCACTACTATTAAAGACCAGAGACCAATTCTGTAGAATCAGGTTTATTCTTTGACAGACCATGCCTTTGTGTGACCAACACATCCATGTTAAACCCTGCACGTGCACACACATATATCTATATATATATGCGGACACAGAATTCACCACTGTCGGTTGCGGGGCCCAATCTACATGAAGAACTCAATGTGATCAGAATGACTTGTATTTTAATTTCACTGTTCTAACTTCTTATATTATGGAAAAAATATGTGTATGTATGTATATATATATATTTGGAGGCCATTTCTCTATGTGTGTGGGTGTATGTATGTGTATGTGTGTGTGTGTCTATGTGTGTGTATGTGTGTGCATGTGGATGTATGTATGTGTATGTATGTGTGTGTATGTATGTGTGTATCTGGATGTATGTGTATGTATATATATGTGTGTGTGTGGGTGTATATATATGTGTGTGTATGTGTATATATGTGTGTGTGTGTTTGTATGTGTGTATGTATATATATGTGTGTGTGTGTGTATGTATATGTGTGTGTATATATATATATATATATATATGTATATGTGTATGTACATATATATATATATGTGTATTATGTGTGTGTGTGTGTATGTATGTGTGTATCTGGATGTATGTGTATGTGTATATATATGTGTGTGTGTGTATATATATGTGTGTGTATGTGTATATGTGTGTGTGTGTGTGTGTATGTGTGTATGTATATGTATGTGTGTGTGTATGTGTGTGTGTATATATATATATATATATATGTATGTATGTATATGTATATGTATATGTGTGTGTGAATGAGGGTATGTGTATATATGGGTGTAAGTGCACTAAATCCCTTTCTATCACTCTCCCCCTCCTACCGACCACATATGGAGATGTATGTATATTGCTTCCACCCCCTCACGGACCAGCAGCTGGCCATTGCTAAATCTGACCTTGAAAAGAACCACTGCCCACAAATAATTCCTTATTCACTGCCAGAAGGGTACACACAGTAGTCAGCTTGCTGCTACCAAGATGAAAACTACTATGAAATCCCACACTGAATTTTATACTTGAATTTTCAAATCTCAAATTTTAGCTCTTCTTATTATTAATTTTTCTTAATATTAATCAACATTTGAAAAGATGGCTTTTGCAGACCCATCGAAACCGGTCATTTTTTATACCCTTTATTCTTTCCTTACCTTATAAAATTATATGTTTTTAAACAAAAAAGTATTCTGTCTCTTATATATTCCATGTGCCATTACCAACCTCAATTTTCTCTCTCTCTATATATATATATGTATGTGTGTGTATATATGTATGTATATATATGTATATATGTGTATATATATATGTATGTATATATATATGTATATGTATGTGTGTGTGTGTGTATGTATATATTTATATGTATGTATGTGTGTTTTGCTTACCACGTGTGTTTGTTCATTTAGTTGTGTCCTTTCCTGTATCGCTGTCAACTTTATAATAATTTTTAGTTTTATTTTCTTTAGTCGTATATTTTTTATTTTATTTTTATGTGACGCCCTATTGCGTCCATTGTTTTTTATTTTTATTTTTTATTATTATAATTGTGTGTGTAAATATATTTATATTTGTGTGTGCGTATGTATGCGTGTATATATGTGTGTATGTATGTGTGTGTATGTACGTGTGTATATATGTATGATTATGTGTGTGTATGTCTGTTTACATGAAACAACAGTCAAAAACATTCCGAAAAAAAACTCTATAATATAAGGAGTTCAGCAAAAAAGCAATAATATCGCGTTTTTTTTTTTGTAAAAGACCGGGATTAGTCACAAATAATTTTAAGCACTCTAGGAAAGAAATCCGAGTATAAATATAAATGAAAAGTATAAAAATTATTGTGAGCAAGAAGCTAACAGTATTTCATAATATATAAGTGACTATAGCATCAAAATGGAAAGATAGTTAACGTAAGATGTGGGAAAATAATTCAAAACATGTGTGTTTATTTTCATAATTACGCTTGATGTTGAACTTACCTGCTATTAAATTCCCTTTTTGGCATATTATAAACAGTGGGACTTTGGTTATCGTGTCCTTGAGCTCTGCTGATGATCGATTCCAACCGTGACCATCCCCACTGAAAGTTTTGTGAAATAGTCTTTTTTAAGACTATACAGAGCATTTGTAGTTTTTCCAAATTGAAGGATGAGTATTTTAAACTTTATTTTATTCTGAGTTAAGGCTCTATTGATTTTTCCCTGGATTTCACTAAATTCTGTGGATGAATCTATGTCCTGGTTTTTTTTTAATTGAGTTTGAATTATTTTCTCACATCTTACGTTAACTATTTTTCCATTTTGACGCTATAGTCACTTATATATTATATACTAGCAGTAAAGCCCGGCGTTGCTCGGGGTCGCTCAGTAGCTGTGTTAAAGTTACAATGTTAAGTTTCTTTTTTGGCTTAAAGTCTGTCTGCACGACTGTCTGTCGGCACGCCTAACGAAATTTACAGATACATATATTTTAAATAAACTTATATAATTTTTGCTTTTTTTTACGAAATATTTGCTTGTTTTACGTAGTCTTTAAATAGACTTGTTTTCAAGTAAAAATATTGTTTTAAAAGGCTTTTAAATGGAAATGAAGCAAAACGGAAGCTTAGTGTTCGAACTGATGAATTTTGCAGGTCAAAATTTTGCTGGCTCGACAACTGTTCGTGTATTGTGTTAATGTCATTTTAAACGCTGAGAAAGCCAGCGTAATTTTTTTAATTTTTGCACGCAGAAAATGTAAACAGAACGTAAGACGCTCAATGTAAACAGAACAAAGGGAAATAACTCGTCACTTACGCTCAAAAATCGATTCATTAGATTCGATTTCGTCACATAGGGTGGGTCAATTTGAAATATTTTTTTCCGATGTCTTCGCTAGGGCTCAATGTACAAGTATAGCAATTTCGGTGCAATTCCGTCAGAGATTCTAAGAGGAGATGTGTGCCAAAAATCGATAGACAGACAGACAACCACAGCTTTATATATATAGATGACATAATCAAAAACAAGAACTTATTTGAAAATTTATTTGACCGATGGTTCCGCCGGACCTTCATCTATAAGTGTAGCAATTTCACCGAAATTTCAACGTACGGTTTAAGAGATGTGTGCCGAAGGTTTTAGTAGACAGACAGACAACCTCAGTTTTATATATATAGATTATGAAATACTGTTGGCTTCTTGCTCACAATAATTTCTATACTTTTCATTTATATATATATATATATATATATATATATATATATATATATGTGTGTGTGTGTGTGTGTGTGTGTATATATACATGTGTGTGTGTTTGTGTATTTGTGTGTATCTGTGTGTATGGATATGTATATATATGTGTATGTATGTATATGTATATATATATATATGTGTATGTGTATATATGTGTGTATGTATATATGTATATATGTGTGTATGTATATGTGTGTGTGCATGTGTGTTTATCTACTTTTATACTTATTCTTTTTCCTTTCCTTCTTCCTTTTCCAGCCTCACTTTCATATAGATTATATTTTTGTTTTTAAAATCCACTGTCAATAAATACACCACGATTTTTTCATTCTGATGACTGAAAGCAAATTTTGTTTGCTTTCAAGAAACCACTGGTAAATGAAAAAAATATCTTATGTGGTTTATTACATAATTATATATATATATAAATATATATATAGCATTATGAACAGGTAGATATTTAAATCATTTTTTAATTTATTTAAAGGATTATTTAATGTTTGTTTGTTCTGCTCATCAATTTTTATAGTTCTGGTATCTCGAATTAGTACCATAGAACAACAATTATATTATAGACACCCTATATATCTCTATGGGTACTTAGTACTCAGTGAGATATTTACCTCATTTTTATATATTCTCCAATCTATTTAGAGAAAAAATTCGTTGTTGCTTACTGCTATTTTTTTAGCAGCAAAGCCATCAACAAGTCTGTAATATTCCCGCTTTCACTAGCGGCCGGTTCACGTGTGGGTCACTTTAACGGCCATAACTCATACGAGCTGGTAGTTGGCATTATATTTGCAGACCGTGGGGCGTAAGTCCTATAGAAAGGAAATAGCTATCTGATGAAGTTTACTTTCTGTTGGAAATTCTCTGAATTTCTAATCTTTTGTAAATGGAAACCGCCGGTAATAGCATTATGAACAGGTAGATATTTAAATCATTTTTTAATTTATTTAAAGGATTATTTAATGTTTGTTTGTTCTGCTCATCAATTTATATATATATGTATGTATATATATATATATATATATATATATATATATATATATATATATATATATATATATATATATATATATATATATATATATATATATATATATATATATCTTTGAATATCTAACACTTTAATCGTATCTCTCTGTGTATAACGGCCTATCTCTCTCTCTCTCTTTCTGCCTCTCCATCTGTGTGTCTCCCTCTCTTTAGATGTGTGTGTGTATGTGTGTGTGTGTGTGTAGTGTTCGTGTGATTCAAGCAATAAACATCTTTCTTTTATATTATATAGCAGTGGAGCCCAGCGTTGCATGGGATTGGAGAAATTAAACTTCAAAAGTGTAGTAACACGTATAAATGAAAAATCAAATATGATTGTGAGTTGCGCACATGAAGCGGAAACATAGGTTGTAGTTTGTACCCTACTTCTTTGGTGAAAAAATAAACCAGTAACACCCGGTGTTATTGTTGATAACCGTTGGCGGGGACTTTTTCAATAGATCCGTTCTGACTCTTTTTCACCAATTAAGCTTTTTCTGGTACAACCGATGTCTTATGAAATGCACCCTTTATACTAAATATCACGTGCTATGCCAGTGGGGGTAAAAATCGATAAACCCGCATGGACCAAGTAGTAAACCATGCAATTGAGTTGGCCGTTTGAGTTGATTTTCTGCTGCTAGGGGCTACAGTAGGCAGAACAACTAAAATCTTATGAGTAAAAAATATTAAACGGAGCACAATGCATAATTGGTGCCAATTTGAATAAATCCGGCCGCAAACTGTAGGAGTTATTGAGGTCGATACTTTTTTTAATTTAGTTTTTCTCACACAGGGCCCGAAATAGATAAAAACTCGGAAAATCGGTTAGTCCAAAATAACGTTTGGTACATGAGGCATAGTTGTTTCAAATTTGAAGGAAATCGGTCGCAAACTGTAGGCGTTATAACGATGCGGATTTTTTCGATTCGTTTTTTTCTAGTCCAGGGGAGTGCACTAAACAAAACGTCTTGAGTCCAAAATAAAGTCGGGAACATAATGTATGGTTGTTCCAAATTTGAAGGAAATCGGCTATAAACTGTAGAATTTATTGACAAAAATGATTTTTTAAAGTTGTTTTTTCTTTTATAGAGGGCACAGTAGACACAAATTTGAAAAGGTAATGAGTTTGTACAAAGGTCACGAGCATAACGCATGTTTGTGCCAAATTTGACAAAAATCGGTTACAAGTTGTAGAAGTTATGCGGAAACAGACACACACACACACACCACACACACGCACTACACACACATAGTCTATTTTATATATATAGATATATCGATTCTCAGGAAAATGGGGAAACTCGGCGTATGGAAGCTGTTAGAACAGCAAAATACTGTCGAAGCAGTTTTGGGTAAAATATTACCTCGAATGACAGAGATCAGCGGCTAGATGTGAGTTAACTCGAATGAAGAAAGAGAAGATAGGATATTCCTCCATACTATCTTCTCTTCCTTCATTCGAGTGAACTCATATCGAGCCACTGATCTCTCTCCATAACTTTATTATATACTTTTTTATCATATTTCCTGTAGAATGAAGAAGTGGAAATATTTATCGACTGAAACTAATACTATAAATTGTTTTTAAAAAAATGTTTTTCTGTTTTTCTATGAGAAAATTCTATTAGCATATTCTATTTTTTCTTATTTTCCTGAGAATCCTAATACACTCGCGTCTCAAAACTCTATTTTCGAGTTAATTTGTTTATATATATATATATATATATATATATATATATATATATATATATATATATATATATATATATATATATATATATACACACACACACACACACACACACACAAGGCGAGAGAGAACGAGGTAAAATCCCGACTGCGGCGCCAAGCGGTTTCGACTTGTGTGTTCAGCGAGCCTTTTTAAGGGTATAGTAATATCTGTAGGGTATGAAAAAATGAGTCACTGGTCTTGGTAGTGCTTTGGTTAGGTTTATCATAGTAGTAAACTAATCAAATGGAGAAAGTGGGGGGTAGACAGTGGTAAGTGTATCTAGACCGGTAAGGGGTCAGGGGAAGGGAGTAGTGGGGGTAGGAGTGGAGTAGGAGAAGGAGCATAATGGTCTTAGAAATAGAGGGTGGATGGGTTATTTAGAGATGGGGCTTATAAGCTGAAAGTGTATTTTTAAGTAAGAATTAACAGTAAAAGGTGGGTTATATAGAAGTAAATGGGCCGATGGTTAAATAAATTAGGAAATAGCTTCAAATTAGATCCGGTCAAATATAGAGGTTTAAAGATAGGTTAAGTGGATTATATGGGTTGGTAACCAGTGATAAAGTATATGTACTATGTGTGTGCACACTGCCTACACAGAGGCACATACAAAAAGATATTGGGGACTTTTAGAAGGTTTTACATGAGGATACACGAATAAAAGAGTCAGATATTATTTTAATGGAAGGAGTGGGATAAGGTAAGAATTTAGATAGAAAATGAATAAGTGGAAAGAGTTGTTAACCTATGCACAAACAGGCACATGCATGTTCCTATGGGAAGAGGGGTAGAATTGTCAGCGCCCATGCTTCTACATGGGTTCACGTATATCCAAATGAGGAGGGGGTGTAGGATTGTCTGCACACGCACCTACAAGTATCATACACATGCATGCACACATGTACAAACTAGATTCATATACCAAAACAAGAATCAAGGAAGAAGGGGTTTAAGGTTATCGGCACATATACACATGGCAAGAAAATATATGCAAATTTACAGGTAGTGGTCTGTTGGTGGTACAGTGTTGGTGATAAGTGAGTACACTATGCGTGGATGAGAGACTAGGGTGTAAGCCTGAGGTCTCTAGAAGTGGGTTCTTGGAGAAAGTGCGGGTGCTTGGGAAGGTGTGTAGAGTGGGGTTTAGTCCAGGTACATGTCACTGCGCAGGCATAACTGCCGATTGTTTTGAGCACCCACGCTTGGTAGGTATGGGTCGTTAGCCTCTAAAGCTGTTTGTTAGTTTGAGGCATAGGTATGGTTTTTGTATGCGGTGCATACATTTGCTGACTAGTTCTGATTTTTTATTTATTAATGTGTCCTTGTCGAATATTATGCAAAGTGCCTCGGTCGAGTACAGGTTACAGAGACCTCTCCCTCCTGGGTAGGGTAGGGCCCTAGTAATGGTAGTCCAGCATAGTTGTAGGGTATTCCATTTTTGCGCAGCCGCCAGATGTGGCTGGAGAAGATTGTTGTGTGCTTACGCTCTGGGTGACGGAAAAAATATTTGTACTACGTGAATCAGGATTTGAAAGTGTTAGCCGTCATACTTATGTATGCTTTTCTTTGTGTGCTGGTGGTGACCTCGCATTTATATACTACCTTGGTAGTTAGGCATTTGGAGTTCAGAGGGAACTCCTCCTGGTGGCGGCAATTGTAGTATTGTTCTATGATCGGGTTGCTTGAATCGTGAGGTTTGTGTCTGCTGAGTTTGATCTTGTTAGATGCAGCAATACTCTGTGCTATATTTGGTGTTGTTGAGTAGGATAGCTTTACAGTATTTTTATTGAAACTCCTGCGGTACCGGTGCTGTGGTAGGAAGTTCCTCTGGATCGTCCCGAAGACGATCCGAGCGAGAGGTGTTTCCACTTCCTCATTGTGGGGAGGATTATACCACGTAACCCTACGTTTCTTGATCTGGCGGTGGTCGCGTGCCTCTTGGAGCTCTTATGTCTTGGTTAAATCCACTGCGTCGAAGGGCATCGTTGTAATATGGTGCATGCTCGTGGTAAATCTTTCGGTCGCAGACAGCCGGGAGTTCGGATGGAGAAGTGTTTAGTTAGATTATTGGTTTTGTGTATATATATATATCTATCTAAAGTATAATAAAGTTAGTGCGCGAGACTGCATCCAGAATAACATTTTTTATCCTGTTTGTAAAATAAGTTCGATTACTTTGAATACATAATGAATGAATACTACATAATTTATGTACTAAATTTCGTAACTAAATTTCGTATTTATGAATAATTTAAAATTTACTTCTTTTCAAAATTTCAGATTTCTCCACTTCCGGTATATCGTCGCCACCACCACCACTTCAACTACCATATATAGAAAAAGAGAGAGTTTCTGATGAGAGAGATAAAGAGAGATAGAGTCATTATGATTTTCTACACGCTGATGCGTATGATTGTGCACATACATACATCTATATGTATGAGTATATAACTATTATGAGTATATAACTATAATCGCGCAAACACAAAATTATAAAAATACACGTTCACAAACATACATTCAGATAAAACATTCACACAAAGACACATTCACACATACATTTACACAAATACATACATACAGTCATGATAGTGTTCGATGAATTGGAAATGGGAGGGTAAAACAAGTATAACGTTTTATTTATTTATTAACAACACAGTTTAACACTTTTTTAAAAAACTCATTTGCAAATAAAAGCGGTAGAAATAGGATTCCTCCGAAGGGTCTTTGGAGTAACGTTACTCGATAAAGTTCATAGCTCAGAGACCAGAGAGTCACTCCTGGTAGAGCCGCTACTTCTCCGAATTGAGAGATCACAACTCCGATATTATGAGCATGTGGTTAGAATGTCTCAGTAAAGAATCGCTGGACACATTTTACAGGCAAAACCAACCGACAGGAGACCCAGAGGTAGACCCTGAGCAAGATAGTTGGATAACATCCATGAGCTTGGCTGGTCACGCTTTGGGATCTAGCTGGATCAGTTAAAGATGTTTGTTACTGACAGACTCGCTGGAAGGAGTGTTTGAGAAGGACTCTGCCTCCACGACCCTCTTAGAAATAAGTGGGCGAAGAAGAAGAAGATATTGTCAATTTATTTTTCAATTTACATATATCTATATGCATATATATTTGCGTATAATACCAATATGCACACTAATTATGCTGGCAGAAAACCGCCCGCGGAGGTTTTTCTGCTAGTATATATATATATATATATATATATATATATATATATATATATACAGGGTGCGGATGATATTATGCAAATTTTATTTACTTCCGTTGTCACTCTTGTCTTCATAAAAACAGTGATTATATTTCCATTATTTATTTTCAGAATAATTGATTATGAATAATTTTGAACCTCCAAATTTGTGGAAGAGACACTCAGTTCTTCTTGGAATCCGCGCCGGGAGGACAAATAAGACCAGAAGACCAACTGCCAGAACAACAGGTGACTCGCTGTCTCATCCAAAGATGTGCCCAGAGTCATGCAGACAAAGTTTCCAGCGACAACATTGGTCTTAGGTGTCGTCAGCAGTCAAGGTGACGTCATGCCACCTCACTTCTTCCCTGAGGGCCTCAAGCTGAACACCGATGGCTACATCCGCGTTCTGAGCGAGGTAGTAAAGCCCTGGATCGACCAGGTAGCTGCAGGTAGGCCGTACGTGTGGCAGCAAGACTCAGCGCCCTGCCATACCAGCCGAAAGACCCAAGCCTGGCTGTCAGAGAACTTCGTCGACCACACTTCACCTGACATCTGGCCTCCCAGCTCGCCTGACTGCAACCCCCTCGACTTCTTTGTGTGGGGCGCAGTGGAACGAGACACCAACAGATCTAGCTGCAATACGAAAGACGATCTGAAGGCCAGGATCACAAGTGCCTTTAGGGGCTTAAGTCGGGGGACAGTGACGAAGGCCTGTAGCCAGTTCCGAGGCCGTCATCAAAGCCAATGGCGGGTTTATCGAGTGAGATCGAAAGAACAAGTCATGAAGACAAACTGACCCAAGTTTGATAAATATATCTTAAAAAATAAAACTACTGTATTATATTTTCCTAGGCAATAATCTTCCGAACAGATATCGTCCGCACCCTGTATATATATATATATAAGTGGTTACACAAGTTAGTTCACCATACCGAGAACAATTGTTTCACCTTAGCGGATCCTCAGCTCGTAATGGACATGGTTATACGGAACGGGAAAGGCAACCGTACGAACGCGCATGCGCAGAAACGATCACTTCACTCAGGCAATACTAAATTGCGTGCGAGAGGTGTAAGGGAGATAATTGCGAAAGTCCGAAAGTTTATAGTTGATAAGAAAATTAGGATGTTGTTGTAATTCAATCCGGAGTTTTGTAGTTATGTAAGAGGTGTTTCCAGGCGTGTGGACAACGTGTGAAGAATTCATACCATGAGTTTAGGCAATCGCTATTGCGTAATCTCTTTAGAATATTTATTCGTTCATCAATACATAGTCCACATTCATAAGGACTCATGCCACCCTCCCACTGTTTTTAGAAACTTAGTAAATAATATCAGTACTAGAATCTCAAACCTCTCCTCTAATAAGGCTATCTTTGACAGAGCGGCACACTACTATAACACGGAGTTAGCTAACAGCGGCTTCTCGCTATTTTTAGCAGCACGGAATTGACCTGTCCACCGTACTTTTGTCTTTGCACATGGTACCATAAAGAAATTGTTTCATCATTCATTTACTCTCATTCTGAGGCAGTTCTGAATAGCACCAGTCTGTAATTTGAACTCGGGAATTTTATATTCTCCGAGAGAGAAAAGCCTTCTGACGATGATCTCTTTCTCAATGGAAATCCGCTTGGATTATCTATTTGTTTGGGATCTGAAACCGCGGTAAGGGCACACATAGTAAGTACAGTCAAGCACTTGGCCGCCTGATGACACGTATCCTGAACCAGCACAACATCAGGCAGTCCACCAAGCTCAAGGTGTACAGGGCCGTTGTTCTCACCAGCCTCCTCAACGGATGTGAAACATGGTTCCACATGCCCAGTCTGCGGTCAATCATGAACATCAAATGGCAGGACAAGGTCTCCAACCTCAAAGTTCTTGACATGGCTGAGACAACCAGTGTCGAAGCTATGATACTGAAGAGCCAACTTCGATGGTGTGACATGTCATCCGGATGGACAATCACAGGCTTCCGAAGCAACTGATGTATGGGGAACTCTGTTCGGGGAAACGAAAGCGGGGCAGGCCTCTCAAGAGGTTCAAAGACTGCGTGAAGTCCAGTATCAACAACACTGGAATCGCCCCCCCCCCCCCCAAAAAAAAAAAAACAACTCGAGTCCCATGCTCAGGACAGGACTGAGAATATTTATTCGTTCATCAATACATAGTCAAGGACTCTTTTGAAGAGAAGAGACAGACAGAGGTCACTGAGGCGCGTGAAAGGAGGAGAAAGGCATCAACAGCTGCCCCAAGCGACTCCGGTCTCTTCCTCTTCCCCCACTGTCCCCGGTCCTGCAAGTCAAGGATCGGCCTCCACAGCCACCTTCGTGCCCACGGCAGACGGGAACTAAATTAAAGAAGATGCCATCATCGTTCACGATTGACAACCAAGATATATGTATATAATTGTTTGTCTTTTGTAAATCTTCACATTTTCACTTCTATACTCTCTCTCTCGTCTACAATCTTTGTTTAATGTTCGACCTGAAAGATTCCATAATCAACAGGAAATCGTTTAAACATTTATCGATCTTCTTTCGCTCAAATTTCGGTTTTCCATTCTATGCTTCACACGTGTTTATGTGCGTGCCAACTACTGCTTTTGATAATGATGATGATGATGATGGGGCAAGGATTTGTGATGATGGAGATGGTGATGGTGAAGGTGGCAATGGTGCTGGTGGTGGCAGCGGGGATGATATTATTAAGGGTTTTGTTTGGCAAGTGCTTAAGAATGAACGGGTACATTCACAGAGGGTGAAGTCAATATCTTATTTTCGGTTCAAATATTTAATGCCCTGAAAAAGAAGTGTCCGTCACAATACCTTGCTTCAGATGAGCCATCACGAAAGCTTCACATCCGTCACTCGACCAGTTAGTTATAGCCAAATAACCTCATGTCACATTATACTGTTTATAAACAAATGGTGGGTAAACTTTATAATATACGCTTAGCGTTGTTTAGTGGTTACTGTGTTCTGCTCACGAATGTAAGGTGATTTTTTTTGCTAAAAGAAAAAAAAAAAGAGCGTCAAATACGGAACTTAGTAAATATAGTTTAGTTGTAGAAGTGACGTCCGAACTAGTATCCTCTACCTCTAACTAACTTAACTTCCGCCTCTGGGTTCCGGCCAACAGGGTGGAGAATGCATTTCCCCGGAGGACGGTGAGGAAAACGCGCTGAAACAGCCACTCCGCCTCACGGGGTTTGCATCTGCAGGCCGCCAACTCCTCCCAGAGAGCAGTGAGTAAGGATGTGGTCCAGGTGCCAAAAACGCCGGAAGTCTCCACTACTACAGCCACTATCACAAACCATCTGAGAGTGGCCGATACTTGAACAGTTTACCCTCATCGGCTTGGCGGGCCGCAGAGCCTGGGTTGGTAGCCGAACACATCAATAGGTGTCACAGCATGTGGCATCCCCAGATGTGGGCTACCTTCGTTGAATGGAAAGATTGTCATGCCTTCTAACCTTTTGCCGTCCCTCAACCCAACTCTACTAGCTCGAGCTGGGAAGGGATGACTGCGCCATTCAGGCCATGCTTTATGATCTCATTGAGAGCAGCATAGTGTGGAAGGTCTGAAATCATGTTGCAAAGGTTGACATCCCATTTCTTTTGGGGGAACTGGACGTCAACTGAGGGAAGAGGGGAGTTGGCGTTGACAGGGTGAAGGCAGAACTGGTTCCACGTCACGTAGGCCGCTTCGCCGTCCTCGATCACAGCAGCTTCAGCTGTGTTGTAGAGAACCCTATTAATGAGGATGTGGCAAGAGGTCATCAGCAAAAGGAAAGCAGACAGGGTCAGTGGGACAGGAGACCGAAGACCGCCATATTTGATGGGTAACATGGGCTGCTGTCATCCGGTGTCGTCAAACTGTACTTTCATATTTCCCCAGCAGCCAGTTGGATGCAGGCGTCGATATATGCGAATAAAGATGATTGGCTCTAGCAGGGGGCACTGTGGAAGGTGTATAAGAGTGTCGGGTGGGCGTCAATCAAACTCAATCTACTCGTCAGGGATTCTAGCTGGCATAGTCTGAACCTGAGGGCAGGCGGGAGGATCGGTGACCCGAGAATAAGGACCTCTTCCTTGGGGGTGGGGGTCACCTACACCTGATGGAGTGATGATCGCACGTCCGTGATGGAGGCCGCAAAGCCCTGTGCGTCGTAATTGATGTTCATAACCACCGACTTGGACGAATTCATCTCGAAGCCGATTCTCACCAGAGCGGGAACGACTGATTGGGGATCCTGACAGATGTGCCTATCGTGGCATCTTCCAGATACCAGACATTGAGAGGAGCAGTGATTCTCCGTTCAACGCTATCCACCCCGAGAGCGAAGAGGAGGCGCCCCAGTGGATCACCCTGTTGGACGGCGGTTGAGGATGGTATTATCTTATCTACGATGAGGAGCATGCTCAGGGACCAGTATGACAAGTAGGCTACTGGGTAGGTGGACGGGACATGGCTGAGGCACGCCTAGAGCATGTGGTCGTAATACAGACAGTTGGAGGCGATAAGATGCCTTGGCTCATTCGGCACTGGCTCAAGAGGACAGTTTTTAATGAACTATCTAGCGACGTGGGCGGCTCCCTCACATCCGCTGGCCACGCCGACCCCCAGCTTCACCGGGCTGAGTTCCTCGTCTAGTTCAGGTTCAATAGACTTACCTACCGTGATGGGGCGTATTCCAACGTCTTTCTTCCTAAGAACGGTGATAAATGAATTTGTTGGTAATGCCACCATAGCACTCAGCAAGCCGCACCCAGCTTCGGCAGTGAAAGGGGACACCAAATCTTTGAGGAGACCGGATCGGAGATCATCGGCACCTCCGCTGCGGCTGGTAAGGAAAGATCTCGGAGCAGAGATGATATCATCCTGGGAAGCCACGTAAAGTGGTCTACAGGTGGATATGGATGTTTAAGCTGAAGAGTAGCCAAGACCTCAGTGCGGTAGAGGCCGGTGTCAGAGGCGACAGCTCTGACAACAGCCAAGACATCAGCCTCGATGAGTTTGGTGTTTACATGGTCAGGTAAACGATTTGGGCTTCAGGGGTGGAGGATTGTGGACACACGAATGTGTGGAATGTGACCTGCTCAGACACACTGGGTAAGGACATCAACTCGAAGATCGAGATGTTGGCCTTGACTAGGATCGCTGTTGACAAGCTGCCTCAATCAGCATCAGAGTTGGAGTGACCAAGTGTGAGTGGAGCAAAAGGAAACAATTGGTCCCAATCACTGTGACAATCGGAGCCCAATGTTAATTTCGGGATCTAGAGAGGGATCTTCCGGAGTCGTCTAAGCCGAGCGATGTTGACTAGTGAGGGTTGGGAATTGGACAGACATGCTGTGTCGTCTGGGGGTGTGGTGGGAGACTGCAGATGCTCAGGCGAGAAGAGGCAGCTGCTGCATTTCCACGTTGAGAAAACGTCGAGCTTCGACGTGTCAGATTGATACAAGAGAGGTGATGGAAACTGTCGCATGCTGAACAGTTTCGGCCTCTCTTCCGCCTGTTGGTAGTGGTGCGTGTGCTGCAGGTAGCTCCCTGTTAGGGTGGGATGGAGTGACCAATCGCTGTTCTTGACATGTTGTTCGAGTTGGAGTACGGATTGACATCTTGAAAGTGGTAGGGGGATGAGTTTGCGATGTTGGTGTGGTGACGGCTGCGGGTTTCCGAAGGGAAGGTTCTGATTAGTGCAGAAATGGACGTCGTGTTTGCGTGTTTGTAGCTCTGTGTGTGTGAAGAAGAAAGAAAGGAGAAAAGAAAAATGGGAGGTGGAAATTGAATTGTGCAAGAATGTATATTAAAGGCCAGCTTGACGCAATTCGTCGCACTGTGAGTTCAATTCCTAGCAACACGTATACTTGAGCGAGACACCTACGTTGCTCCAGTCCACTCAGCTGGCAAAAATGTATTGTACTTGTAATTCAAAGAGCCAGCCTTATTAGACGATTTGTTACACTGAATTTCCTTGAGAATTGTGTTAAGGGTAAACGTGTCTGTTTATCAAACAACTGGAACACTCGTCGTCGGAACCGACGGAGATCCAATATGCATACACACAGACACACACACACACACACACACACACACACACACACACACACACACACACACACAACCACCATCACCACACCACACACACACATGCATGCATATCTATTAAAAGGCAGTTGAGTCATGATTGGAGTAGATCTGCTCAGTCAGAGCTGACCGGGGTTTAAGCGGCAAGAACAACACAGTGTCTTTTTTTGTCTTTGATTTATTTGTTTCTGGTGTTTATTTATGTATTCATTTATTTGGAGCAGGCAAGGGAAGCATAAACACAACCCCTACGTCGTTACTCAACTTGCTATAAATATCAACAAAATCTCTCCAACGGCACCGTGTTGTAAAAACAAAAGGACCCATTTAATCATTGTTTCTACTTTTGGCACAAGGCCAGCAATTTGAAAGGAATGGGAAAGTCGATTAAATTGACCCCAGTGCATTACTGGTACTTTATTTTATCGACCTCGTGATGATGAAAGGCAAAGCTACCCTCGGTGGGATTTGAACTCAATAATATAGTCTTACATAAAGCTATATACGTAAGTTTAGTTAAATGGCTAAGACGTTCACTTCGCAATACTGATGTTCGTTCCCACTGCTAAGTGTATGCGTGTTTGTGGAATACTTAGCTACTCCATCGTTGAAACTGAAGAGCTTATCATATACAGAACCTGACTATAAGCTTGTCTTGGCTAAGTGGCTAAAAAGCTTTGCAGTTTTATTGTTCGATCCCGCTGCGTGGCGTCTAGGACAAGGTTGGTACAGGGTTTACCATAGTCTCAGTCAAACCAGTCCTTGTGAATGAAATTATATAGACAAAAATGTTGTGGAAGCCTATCGGATGGTGATGACTGGAACAGCATTGATTGTATATCTGCCTGCTTATTCATGGTTGACTTGGGACTAAACAACCACAACAACAGTAACAATAACAGCAGTAGCAGCAACAACAACAACGTACAGTTGTGTACTTAGACAAAAACAACCCGTGATTACTGAGATTATCGGTGAGATAGAAATCATTTTTTAAATGACAGAATCAGTAGAGAGGCGGGCAAACTAACTTGTTAGTTACAGCTCCTTTTCTTCGGTCGTTCCGAAGTCGACTTCGTTTTTCTTCTTCCCAAGTTAGATAAAATAAAATACCAGTTATATAGTGCGGTTGATTAATTGAAATTTAAGCACGGAATGTCAGAATTGTTACAGCATCAGATAATGCTTTGCTATATATTAGTTAACTTTGCCTTTCATCCTTCCATGATCAAAAATATAAAGTCCCTTCCACCAAATTTGTTGGTCTTGTGTCTACATTAGAAATCAACATTTAGTTAGTGTTTTATGTTCTGTGTTCAAATCCTGCCGAGGTCAACTTTGCTTTTCAGCCTTTCGGGGTCGATAAAATAAAGTACCAGTTAAAAGTTTTAGTCGATATAATCGACCTTCCTCTTCCCCCAATTTGCTGGCCTTGTGTCAATGTTATAAAGAATTATTATTGTTATTGAGAGAAGATGGTGGTGGGTTGGCAGAATTGGTACAGCATCGAATAAAATATCATTGCGGTGTTTGTTCCGGTACTTTACATTGTAAGCTCAAATCCCGCTGAGGACAATTTTCTTCCAGGGTTGATAAAATAAAGTATATTGGGGTCAATTTAATCTCCTTTCCCCTCTCTGTCTGTGATAGAAACAATTATTAAGAAAAGAGAGATTATAGGTAATTAAACAAACATCTTTTATTCGATGCTGTACCAATTCTGCCAACCCACCACCATCTTCTTTCAATAACAATAATAATTCTTTATAACATTGACACAAGGCCAGCAAATTGGGGGAAGAGGAAGGTCGATTATATCGACTAAAGCTTTTAACTGGTACTTTATTTTATGTGTATAAATCGCTAAAATTCTCGTCGTGGTCGTTGTCGTCAATACCACCGCCACCGCTTGATGGTTTTAAACCGCCATAGCCCTCTAACGGCATCTGATAAGTATCTGTTGCCGCCATTTTAAAGCTTTTGATGCGCGTTTGTTGAGAGAGAGTGGTTTAGCGATTGCTTTTGAGGTATGTATTCCCACCACCACATCACATCTCCATCTCATCTTACAGAAACTGCGACCAAAATCATCGATGCTATACTGGATGTACAGGGCCCTTGTTGTCTAAGCAGAGCTAATGTACAGACTGCTTGAAATTCAATTTAGTTTCATATGAACGCGTTTTCAATGGCTGAGAGATGCCTGATCGATAGATGTTTGTTGTGTGGAAAAAAATGTGGATGTAGAGTCACTTTCAGTATGTGAATGCATTTGTTCATGTGTTGGTGTAGTTCTCGATTTGTGTGAGCTGAGTTCAAAACTATATTTTATTATATTTGTGTTTGGTATCGACTCCCGTCATACAAACAGACATATACACACACGGGCCCGCACGCTCCCCCCCCCCCCCCCACACCCATACATACTCACACACATACATAAGCATATTTAACGCATTTTGTCTTTTATGATAATTTGTATATTAAAATAGACATATGATAATATGCGCGTGCACATTGTTGTATATATACATGGATGTATACATACAAACATACATACATACGTACACACATACATATATACATACATACATATATGCATACATGCATGCATACATACAAACATACATGCATATATACAAACATACATACATACATGCATACATACCTACATACATACATAAATTTATTATATGGTCACACACACATACACACTATCTGTGTGTGTGTGTGTGTGTGTGTGTGTGTGTGTGTGTGTGTGTGTGTGTGTGTGTGTGTGTGTGTGTGTGTGTGTGTGTGTGTGTGTCTGCGAGCATGGAATATATAAAGAGAAAGAGAGAGAGAGCGGGTGTAAACGAGTGCAAGTGTGAAAAGTAAGGCAGATGAACAGTTTCCTTAGAATAATTTCGGTTTCTTTATATCCAGAAATATTGATTCCTATTCATACGTAGGTTTAACGATCACTTTTTGTAGGGTAGACAAAATTATCGATCGTAGGATATTATTGGATTATTCTATTGATTCTGGGGGTGTGACCTAAAAATCAATATGATCATCAATTGGTTTCAGTCAGGAATCCAACTCACATGGTCTAACCGACTGGCTATAATATTATTTATCTTATTTTTTTCTCACTTGAACTATAGACAGACAGACATACAGATGAATGGACAGATAGATATATATATTTTTTTTTTTTTATATTTCTTTATTAGCCACAGGGGCACAAAAGAAGGGGACAAATACAAAGGGGGAAGTTTACATACAATAAAAACGTGTAGAATGGACAGATAGATAGATAGATAGATAGATAGATATATTTCTTTATTAGCCACAAGGGCGCACAAGAAAAGGGGACAATACAAAGACATGCCGGGGATTTTACATACAGTCGTGTAAAAAATATAAAAACAAACAATTACAACAATCAAAATCCCCAATAGGGGGGAGGCACCACAAATGGGTTGTTTAATACCCCGTCGATAGAACAACCCTCAACTCCAGGAGCGTGTTGTGCAAGTGCTCCTTTCTTTCTTTTGCTCTCTTCCTCAACCTACAGGCTTATAAACAGAGAAGGCCCAATCACTCGGGCCATTTTCGCTTCATTCACCCACCTTTCAGTAAATTTACTGGGGTGCAGTGCCTCTCTCTCCACCCTGATTCTCCATCTAAAGTGATACTTAAAGAAGGGAATCAATTGTTGTCCGGAGAGAAAGGCATCTGTCCTCGGTCCTCTCAATCTCGTCTACCATATAACCTCTTTCACCATAGCCACCGTACAGACGAAAACCGCCTCTCTTTCGTTTTTGAAAGAGGCTGGCGGTTTGATCCTTACTATGGATTCGGCAGTCAACTGGATTTGTCCCATACGCGACAGCAGTTGTTCTGCATAGTTCCACAGGTCGGTTACGCCCGGGCAGTGTACAATTGCGTGCAGGACTGTTTCAATGTCCTGCGCGCATCTTGGACACGTCCTCTTGGAAGGATCCCTGTCGGGGCGTCCGTGCCTGTAGATCTTGTCACGAACCGGTAGAGCTCCTCGATAGCACTGCCAGGCCAGGGACCTCTGGAGTTGTCCATAGGTCCCGGGCGGAAAGTCCTACCAAACAGACTGGTGAGCTCATCGTCTTCGACGCCCAGAGTCTCTCCGAGCACGTCGTCGCCCTTGTAACGTACAATCCCTCTATAGAATGTCGAAGTGGAGTCTCCACTGATTGCTGCGCCCGCTTGCCAGAGGACTGTGAGCGCCTAAGCGCATTCAATGTGCCAGGCGCCCATCGTTTTCGGGGTTTTGGGGTTTTGGGAGATGACCTCCATCAAACTCTTGTTGTTTGTGTTGATGTATGCGTATTGTTGTTTGTGTTTTTGTTGTGTTGTTTTAGTTTGTTGTTCGTCCGGGAGTTTTCTTTTTATGGTGGGTGCTTGTGTTTGGGGTGGTGTTGGTGCTGGTTTTGCTGATAGGGGGATGTTTGACTTTGGTGTTGTTTGTGTTGTTGTTTGTGTTTGTGGTTGTATGTTGGTGTTGGTGATTGGAGTTTTGGGGGTTTTGTGGTGTCTCTTTTTTTGTTTTTTTAGATTTCCGTGGTTCTCCCTCTTCTTCACTTAAAGAAGGAGAAGCAGCTTCATCCGTCGATGAATAATCATCGTCAGGTGTGTGGGGTAAGGGTATGTTGTGTGGTGGTGGTGTTTCGGTGTGTGTGTTTGTAGTAGTGTTTGAGGGAGTGGGATGGAGTGGGGCTGTGTTCTTCATGGGTGTTGTCTCTGTTTTTTCTGTTGTTGTTGGTTGAGTGTCTGTTTGTTTTGGTGCGGTTGCTCGTTTCGTCTGTCGTTGTACTTGTGGTGGTGGTGGTTGTTTTGGTGTTGGTGTTGGTAATAGCGTTTTTTGTGATGTTGTTGTTGTGTGTTTGTGGACAAGAGGCTTTTAGGTGTGCTGTGCTACCACAGCGAAAACAATGAAATTTTCGTCCTTCTACCGAAATGTTTATTTTGTTGTTATTATCGATAACGACTCTTTCGGGTATTTTGGAGATTCTCTCCGGTTTCATTTGCAACAGAATCTCCAAATCTGTGCCCGCCCACCTTTGTCGAATAGATTTTCGTATCGAAAGTATCATATCAGTTTCTGGCTCTACGAAGCCAGCCAACATCCACCAGATGTTAATGTTTGGAGGTATGTTTTTTATTTTTATTTTTTGTGCCCTTTTTCCCATGTATGTAGGGAAAAAGGTGTATGCTTTTGACACCATTGGTGTCACAGAGTTTTTTGGGGCGAGTGCCTCGCTTTTAAACAGTACGGAAACACTTCCGTACTGTTTTCCTCGCTGGAGAAAATCGGCATTTGCTAGAATTTCCTTGAAAGTATCTTCTATATCTGCTTGGTTAACAAATGTCGGCTTTCTTGTGGAAATTGACACAGTCCTAAAGGTGACTGATCTGCGGATTGTGTCTTCCTTTATTTCAAGGGGTGAGTTAATTCTAAACCCACCTCTTTTTTCGAAAGTTACAAATTTTCTCCCTTGCTGGAGCATATCTCTTGCGTTGGAGATATCAAGATTTATAAAATTTTGTTTTTTGTTCACTGTTTCAGCGAAAGACATTTTCTTTTTTTGTGTGGTGTTGCTGTTATTGTTGTTGTTATCGTTGTTGGAAATCTCAGTTCCTTGTCGAGGTGAAACATTATGTGTATATGTATCTGTAGAGTTGTTGATGTCTTTTTCATGTGTATGTATGTTAATGGGTTTAATTCCTGTGTTTTCCTGTGTGTTATTGTTATTTTTCTCCGCTTCGACGGTAGAAATTTTAAAATTTTCAAGTGTTAATATATTTTTCTCTTTGTTGACACTTTTATCTATGGCGACGTCCATAGTAGCAGAAGCAGATATAACGTTAATATCTGCCTCTTTCTCTATTAACGTTCTCCAGCGTTCTTGTGTTGCTCAAGTTATTTAGTATGTAAAATCTGATATTTTAAAACAAATTTTTAAAATAAAATTTTCGCCCCTACACAGGCGAAAAGTGGGATTACCACCCAGCTGACAATTCAGCTTGGGGGTTAATCTACAAAGTGTTATGTTTTTTTCAAACAATTAGTTCGGTTTTTTGCATAGAAATTAACAAAAAAGCTTACCGGTGATGTTCCACACGCCAGACAAAAAGATAGATAGATAGATAGATAGATAGATAGATAGATAGATAGATAGATAGATAGATAGATAGATATTACACAGGGGATCAGGCCGCACGATTTCCATGGAGGTGTTAGAGGGGTTGTCTTGGTGGGTGGGTGGTGGCTTCCAACGGGGTTGGGACGGAAATGTTTGGTGGGGAGGGGGTGTCTGGTGGAGTGGAGGTGTCTGGGGTGGGTGTGTCTGTGGTGAGGGTGGGGAAACTTTTAAAAGGACGCGGTTAATGGGTTTAACACAAGGATTACCCACGTCCTTAGGAAAGTTTTCCTAAAGACTTATAGGTGTCCGTAGGGACCCTAATCATCTTTAAATTAGGTTTGTCTACCCAGTTCGAAAAAGTTTTCCCTTCGGTGAAAACCGAAGGGTCGTTGGTGATGGCCTCCATTAAAGTTTTGTTTTTACTGTTTATGTATGTGTAATGTTCTTGTTGTGTTGCGGTGGTTTTTGTCTGTTACTCTTGTGGGAGCCTTCGTTTTGTTGTAGGTGTTTGTGTTTGGAGTGATGTCGTGGTTTTGTTTTCGGGACGGGGGGTTTTTGTTTGTAATGTTTGTGTTGTTTGTGTTGGTGGTTGTATGTTTGTAGTGATGTTTGTTGCTTTTTTGTTCTTGTGGTGTCTTTTCTTCTTTCTTTTCGAACGGTGACGCTCTCCCTCATCGTCACTTGGTGATGATGAGGGGGCCTCGTTCGTTGTGGTGTCTGTTTTATTTGGAAGGGGTATTTTTTGGGGAGTTGTTGTGTTTGAGGGTGTTTTTGCAGTGGTTTTAGGTGGAGTGGAGTTGGGTGGGACTGTGCTTGCAGGTTGGTTTGTTGTTCTTGTTTTGGTTATGTTTGTGTGTTGTTGTTGTTGTTGTTGTTGTTGTTGTTGTTGTTGTTGTTGTTGTTGTTGTTGTTTTTGTTGTTGTTGTTGTTGCTGTTGTGGTGGTGGTGGTAGCTGTGTTGTTGTTTTGGGTGTTGGCAGTAGTGCCTCTTTTTTTTGTAGTTAACTGAGGACAGTAAGCCTTCAGGTGACCAATGCTTAAACAGTGGTAACATGAAATGTTTATGTGTGAAATTCCATCCAGAGGCACACGTTGGGTGTATTTTAGCTATCCGTTCTGGCCTCATTTGGACCAGAACTTCCATGCTTGTACCATTGAATGTGCCTCTGGAGGACTTTCCCACCGAAATGATGCTGTCTTCGTCGAAATCGATGAAGCCAGTTAAAATCCACCAGACGTTTACATTTGATGCAATGTTCGAAATTTTTATCTTTTGTGTCCTTTTTCCCATATATGTGGGGGGAAAAGGTGTAAAGGGGGGGACACAATCGGCGATACAGAATATTTTTGTGCTGTCAATTGGTCTTTCAACAACACCGAAATGCTTCCAAAAAGTTTCCCTTTTTGGATGAAGGCAATATGCTTCATGGAATTATTCAGAACCAGTTCAATGTCGTTTTGGGATAATTGAACTGATTTTTTCGACACATTTGAAATCGTCCTAAAAATTACTGTTTTTAGAACAGTTTCTCTGCGTAACTGTTGAGGAGAAGTGATGCTGAAAGCACCACTCTCACCAAAAGTTACATAGTTTTGCATCGCTTAACATTTCCGTAGCATGTCAAGGTATGTGAACAGCTCCGTCTTTTGGACGGTTTGAGCAAAGGAAATCTTCTCCTTGTTCGTGGAGTTGTTCGTGTTGCTGTTGTTGTTGGTGGTGTTGTTGTTACCATTGTTGCTGTTGTTGTTCTAGTCATTATTGTTGTTGTTGTTGTTGTTGTTCTGGTTGGTGTTGTTTATATTTTGCATGTTATTGGTGTTTGTGTTAGTGTTGATGTTACAATCAACGTCCGACATCGTGTTTTCAAAACTGACGACATTTTCGTCTTTCAATGAGGTGGTGAGAGGAGGTGACTGCGAGCTTAACACTCTTACCGCCTCTCCACCACTTCTAGTTATGAACGCAGCATCCATGACTGAATGCAAGATTTGTTTACAATTTTTTCACCGACGAAATTTTTTCCAAACGAAAATTTAACCCCAGGGAGGGGTGAAGGTGACTTGACCCACCGTCTGAAAGTCCAGACGTGGGGTCAAGCTATAAAATAGTATTAAATTTAACAATAAATTTTTGATTTCTTACTTAGAAAATCAACAAAAACTTACCAGCGAACTGGCACACGTCTCAAGATAGATAGATCGATAGAGACAGATAGATTGATATGTAGGTGGGTGGGTAAGAAGGAGATGAAAGGCAAAATAAAAAGAGGTAGTGTGACAAACAATAGAGAACGAGAAGGAAGAGTAGTAGTGAAGCTGAGTAAGAAGAAAGATAAACATATAAATTATTTGGTACAAGCAGGCACGAAAAATCACAGCAGACAATAAAAGCGTCCAAAGTTAAGACATGGGAAGACTTTGGGGTTAAGCTTGAATCCGATCAGCAAATAAAGTGTTCTAGCAGACCATCTGCCGACTTCGTAATAGGAAGCCCTCCTCCACACCTGCTATCAAGAACGCGTCTGGGGATCTCCTCTCTTCAGAGAGGTGCATCCTTGAGTGGTGGAGATAATAATTTGCTGACCTCCTAAACCCGATCACAACAGCATCTTTTGTTGTACATGAGGAACATCTGGGAGCAGTGACTAATCTCTCAGAGGCTGAGGTGACAAGAGAAGCTAAAAAGCTCAAATGTGGCTGATCGATGGTCAGCTTCTTGATGACCTGATGTCTCTATACGAATGCCCAAGTATTTGTGTTCGGATAAATGGTGCTAAATCGAAACCATTCAATATGGGAGTCGGACTCCGCCAAGGGTGCGTACTGTCATCTCTCCTGTTCATTATTTAGTACAGGGGCGTATAACAGGCGGCCCGCGGACCACAATCCGGCCTGCCAGACCAATCAGAGTGGCCCGTGATGACCGTTTTTTAATTTTTACCTTGTAGGCTTATTTAGAATGTTTTTCGTAACCGTGATACAATTTTCTGTTAGTTGACTTATACTAAAAGGCTTCACTGAGAGGGTAATGTGTGTTATAATTTCCCAGTTCCATGTTAGGGAAAGAAGTTGTGGTGAATCTTTGTAATCGTGCTTAAATATTAATGGCCCTAATAGTTGTTCCAATGTTCAAAAATGGCCCTCCAATGGAATATGTTGCACACCCCTGATTTAGTAAAAATCGTTATTTATATGAACAGGATTGACATGCACAACCGGATTGGAAGTAGTATCACGACTGGCGAGTGTAAAAACAGACGGCTGGAATTTGCAGACGACATGGTGTTATTTAAGTCGACAGAAGATGATCTTCGACTTGCACTTGATAGGTTTAATGTTGAGTGCTCCATTGCTGGAATGAAAATCAGTGCTGCGAAAACTGTGACACTAGCCCTCTCAAGCAAGCCTATGCAGTGCACTCTATATGTGAATGGAGTTCCTCTGAAGCAGCTAGAGAAGTTCAAGTATCTCGGGCTGCGTTCACGAGTGATGGAAGGCAGGAGGCTGAATTAAGTCTAAGAATTCAGTATTCAGTAATCAGAATTGAGAGATCACAGCTCCGATACTATGGGCATGTGGTTAGAATGTCTCAGGAAAGAATCGCTGGACAGATTTTACGGGCAAAACCAACCGGCAAGAGACCCAGAGGTAGGCCGAGAGCAAGATGGTTGGATAACATCCATGAGCTAGGCTGGTCATGCTTGGGAATCCAGCCGGACAATTGGAGACGGTTGCTTCTGACATGACCCACTGGAAGCAGTGTTTGAGGACTCTTCTCCCACGACGCTCTCAGAAATAAGTTGGCGAAGAAGAAGAAGAAGAAGAAGAAGAAGAAGAAGAAGAAGAAGAAGAAGAAGAAGAAGAAGAAGAAGAAGAAGAAGAAGAAGAAGAAGAAGACGAAGAAGAAGAAGAAGAAGAAGAAAGTATTTATTTCATCGGATCCCTGCACCTGATTTCAAATCTCACCGTGGTCAACTTTAATTTCCATCCTTTCGAGGTCGATAAATAAACTACTGAGGTCAATTCCTACTCTTTATCACTTTTTCTCTCTCTCTCTCTCTCTCTCTCTCTCTCTCTCTCTATATATATATATATATATATATATATATATATATATATATATATATATATATATATATATATATATATATCCCTCTCCCTTTCTCTCTCTCTCTCTCTCTCTCTCTCTCTCTCTCTCTCTCTCTCTCTTTCTTTCTCTGAGAGAAATCGTCCGTAGACGTTGTAGAGGATGAGCTCCACTAGGTTTAAAATGCCCAAGACACGCCGAATGTCAAGATGGCCCATCTACCACACAATCATGAGGACACTTTATACATCAAATATGGTCATGGCAAAATTTTGATTAATTACAATCAGAACTATCATGCAGTGAGAACATGATAATATATGTTCTGTGATTAATATTAGTTTGCTCTGACCTAGTGATAGAAAATCATTGTATAAATATAGCGATATACATGGGTTTGCATGACAAGTTAACATTAATAGCTGGAAGAAAATTACCGGTGAGAAGGAGAAACAGAAAGAGTTGTGGAGTGAGAGAGAGGAGGGAAGAAAGAGAAAGAGAGGAAACAAAAAGAAAGGGGGCAGTGAATTATATCTCATATATATTTCTTTCTATCCTTGTCTGCCTTCTTTTCTTTTTTTCTTTTTTTCTTCTTTTCTGTCTTACCTTCTGTCTTCCTTTCTTTCAAAATTAACCTTCATTGGAGCATATCAAACAATACTCAGTTGCTCTCACGATCTAGATGGCTGATGGCCTGGTGTCTGTACTAATGTGGTTTCTGGTGGACCAAAACGAAAATAAAAAAAATATATGTATATATACACAATTGCTGTTATACATATTTCGATTACAACAGCTATGACCTCATCAGACAGCTATTAAGTGAACATGAATAGAAATAAGATGTCATGAAGCAAAATAAAAATTATGCTGTTTCAAATCATTGACATGTCATGGGCTAATTATTGATGTTGCTCCATCAAAGCACCGGTGACATGATTTAGAATAAACAACCTCAGAGCATCAACACAAAAGGTATATAAGACCCCTAAGTATTAGTCAAGGATAGTTCCACCACCATATCCTCCCAGTCATTCTGAATTCTCTAGTAACGCCATGGTCTGAGATCGACCATCCCCCTGTACAGGAATCAAGTCATTTGCAGGTGTCTTAACAGCTGGGGGTTACATGATGATCAGCCTTAGAATGCGGTGGTGGTTGGAGATAGTTGTTTACAGCAAAAACAATAACAGTCCATGATGTATCGTCGACACCTCAGTTAAATAGGAGAAGGTGGCAGTGCTCTGTATCAATTACTGTAGCAGCAGTGGCAGATAATATAACCAGGGTAGCTGGCATATAGTACAATACACATTAAGGGGGCAGGCATAAGTGAGTTTTAATGTTGGTATTTAAAAATGTGCGATCATCTTTCTTACCTGATCATTGATCTCGGGTGTCCGTATGGCCCCCTTCCATCTGCTCCATCTTCTTATGGGAGTCTTTTTTTCTATCAAAGTTATGGTAGGGAGTCTACTTCTTATTGGTCTACTGGGGCAGAAGCTGACGAGGTCATAATTGTCTAGATATTCTCTGTCACATGTAAGTATAAGTAGGAGGCCCAGTTCGTCAACGTCACAGACTTCCACCTCACTCTCACTGATTATCTCTTTACATTTTTCCACAGCAAAATCAATGTCAATGGATGCGTACAGGGGCACTATATCCATGTTGCTTATTATGCAGTTTGTCAGGTCTTCGGTGTAGTTTCAGTCATTGATTCTGCTGATGAGGTCCTCTCTGCTGTGACACATATCTGGGGACATCTTAATTATGGGGTGCACAATCATAGAGAGGAAGTAGAAGATTCTGTAGTTGTTGGCTTTATTAGCTCCGCAGACAAGTTTTGTTGGTGGTCCTGTTATAGCGTCAATAGCTGTTTTATGGTCTTTGCGGATTCATACAGCGGTGGTATGCCATTGTTAGAAGCCTGGAAGTTATTGGCCGTGCGTCTACTTGGTATTAAGATGTTAGTCCACATCATTATGTGAGTATTGAAGATCCTTTCTCTTTCCTCATGCGTTTGTGATATTGTTTCACTCGTTGAGAAAGGATCTTTGTGACCTCACTATGAATTTTAGCAACCAAGTGAGAGCACCCTGATGGTACCGTTTCTGATTCTTTAACCGTTGTCAGAGCGTCTAACTCAACTTGGATGCTAAGACGAAAATTAGCTAAAAGCTTTTAGTTTTTATGCTTATGAACATCGGCTAACGAAGCTCGTTTGCATACAAAGCAAAAAATGGGGGGCTCTAATTAATGACATATATATATATCATTAGAACTGAAAATATGTGACCAGCAGCTACTACAGAGAATTGAATAATGTATCTCTTGAACTCCGTCAAATTGACGGCTATATGGCAACTGACAACAGTCTCTGTCCAAATTAGGAACTACATATGATAACTTTATATACGATAGGTGGTGTTGGTGACAATGATCATGATCATGATAGCTGAGGCCATGGAAAAAAAGCACGTGTACATTATACGTACCCATACATGAATCATATATATTTAGCTCTGAAGACAAATACTTAATGAGTAGTTTGAAATGAAACCGACATTTTACATCTAACTTGGGCCTGTTACTAAATTTGTTGTGAGTGCTACTTTTTTATCTGATCTGGATATATTTTACATCTGATCTGGGGTATTGCCAGCTCCGGTTGGGGTTGGAAGGCTACACTTTACATCTGGCTCGGGCGTATTGCCAGCTGTCTTTGGATAGGGAGGTTAATTTTACGTCTGGTCTGAACCTATTGCCAGCTTTAGTTGGAGAGGAGAGGCTACTCTTTACATCTGGTCTGAATCTATTGCCAGCTTTAGTTGGAGAGGAGAGGTTACACTTTACATCTGGTCTGAACTTATTGCCAGCTTTAGTTGGAGAGGAGAGGCTACTCTTTACATCTGGGCTGAACCTATTGCCAGCTTTAGTTGGAGAGGAGAGGTTACACTTTACTTCTGGTCTGAACCTATTGCCAGCTTTAGTTGGAGACGAGAGGCTACTCTTTACATCTGGTCTGAACCTATTGCCAGCTTTAGTTGGAGAGGAGAGGCTACACTTTACGTCTGGTCTGAACCTATTGCCAGCTTTAGTTGGAGAGGAGAGGCTACTCCTTACATCTGGTCTGAACCTATTGCCAGCTTTAGTTGGAGAGGAGAGGCTACTCCTTACATCTGGTCTGAACCTATTGCCAGCTTTAGTTGGAGAGGAGCGGCTACTCTTTACATCTGGTCTGAACCTATTGCCAGCTTTAGTTGGAGAGGAGAGGCTACACTTTACGTCTGGTCTGAACCTATTGCCAGCTTTAGTTGGAGAGGAGAGGTTACTCCTTACATCTGGTCTGAACCTATTGCCAGCTTTAGTTGGAGAGGAGCGGCTACTCTTTACATCTGGTCTGAACCTATTGCCAGCTTTAGTTGGAGAGGAGAGGCTACACTTTACGTCTGGTCTGAACCTATTGCCAGCTTTAGTTGGAGAGGAGAGGTTACTCCTTACATCTGGTCTGAACCTATTGCCAGCTTTAGTTGGAGAGGAGAGGTTACACTTTACATCTGGTCTGAACTTATTGCCAGCTTTAGTTGGAGAGGAGAGGCTACACTTTACGTCTGGTCTGAACCTATTGCCAGCTTTAGTTGGAGAGGAGAGGCTACACTTTACATCTGGTCTGAACCTATTGCCAGCTTTAGTTGGAGAGGAGAGGCTACTCTTTACATCTGGTCTGAACCTATTGCCAGCTTTAGTTGGAGAGGAGAGGCTACACTTTACATCTGGTCTGAACCTATTGTCAGCTTTAGTTGGAGAGGAGAGGTTACTCCTTACATCTGGTCTGAACCTATTGCCAGCTTTAGTTGGAGAGGAGAGGTTACACTTTACATCTGGTCTGAACTTATTGCCAGCTTTAGTTGGAGAGGAGAGGCTACACTTTACGTCTGGTCTGAACCTATTGCCAGCTTTAGTTGGAGAGGAGAGGTTACACTTTACATCTGGTCTGAACCTATTGCCAGCTTTAGTTGGAGATGAGAGGCTACACTTTACATCTGGTCTGAACTTATTGCCAGCTTTAGTTGGAGAGGAGAGGTTACACTTTACATCTGGTCTGAACCTATTGCCAGCTTTAGTTGGAGAGGACAGGCTACACTTTACATCTGGTCTGAACTTATTGCCAGCTTTAGTTGGAGAGGAGAGGCTACTCTTTACATCTGGTCTGAACTTATTGCCAGCTTTAGTTGGAGAGGAGAGGCTACTCTTTACATCTGGTCTGAACCTATTGCCAGCTTTAGTTGGAGATGAGAGGCTACACTTTACATCTGGTCTGAACTTATTGCCAGCTTTAGTTGGAGAGGAGAGGCTACTCCTTACATCTGGTCTGAACCTATTGCCAGCTATGTGAGTATGGCTATGTATGGGCGTGTCTATGTGTGTGAAAGTCTGTATGTGTGTCAATGTGTGGGTGTGTGTGCGACAATATGCCTGTATTTGGGTAAATATGTATGTATGTATGTATGTATGTATGTATGTATGTATGTATGTATGTATGTATGTATGTATGTATGTATGTATGTCTATGTGACGGTATGCTCATTTGTATGTATGTTTGTGTCAGTGTCTGTATATGTGTCTGTGTGGGAGTGCTCCAATACAATTTCAATAGTTTGTGTCAAACAGGTTGTCTTGTATTGTTATTGCTGCTGTTGCTGCAGTTGTTGCTGCTGTTGTTGCTGCTACTGCTGTGGCTGCAGTTATTGGTGCTGTTGCTGCAGTTGTTGCTGCTGTCGTTGCTGCAGTTATTGCTGCTGTTGCTGCAGTTGTTGCTGCTGTTGTTGCTGCTACTGCTGTGGCTGCAGTTATTGGTACTGTTGCTGCAGTTGTTGCTGCTGTTGTTGCTGCAGTTATTGTTGCTGTTGCTGCAGTTGTTGCTGCTGTTGTTGCTGCAGTTATTGCTGCTGTTGCTGCAGTTGTTGCTGCTGTTGTTGCTGCTACTGCTGTGGCTGCAGTTATTGCTGCTGTTGTTGCTGCTACTGCTGTGGCTGCAGTTATTGCTGCTGTCGTTGCTGCTACTGCTGTGGCTGCAGTTATTGGTACTGTTGCTGCAGTTGTTGCTGCTGTCGTTGCTGCTACTGCTGTGGCTGCAGTTATTGGTGCTGTTGCTGCAGTTGTTGCTGCTGTCGTTGCTGCTACTGCTGTGGCTGCAGTTATTGGTGCTGTTGCTGCAGTTGTTGCTGCTGTCGTTGCTGCTACTGCTGTGGCTGCAGTTATTGGTGCTGTTGCTGCAGTTGTTGCTGCTGTCGTTGCTGCTACTGCTGTGGCTGCAGTTATTGGTGCTGTTGCTGCAGTTGTTGCTGCTGTCGTTGCTGTTACTGCTGTGGCTGCAGTTATTGGTGCTGTTGCTGCAGTTGTTGCTGCTGTCGTTGCTGCTACTGCTGTGGCTGCAGTTATTGGTGCTGTTGCTGCAGTTGTTGCTGCTGTTGTTGCTGCTACTGCTGTGGCTGCAGTTATTGGTGCTGTTGCTGCAGTTGTTGCTGCTGTCGTTGCTGCTACTGCTGTGGCTGCAGTTATTGGTGCTGTTGCTGCAGTTGTTGCTGCTGTCGTTGCTGCTACTGCTGTGGCTGCAGTTATTGCTGCTGTTGTTGCTGCTACTGCTGTGGCTGCAGTTATTGCTGCTGTTGTTGCTGTACTTGGTGCAATTATTTATGAAGGTTATTCGAGGTTCTCGTAATTGTCGTTATTGTTCCGCTTGTTGTTGTTGTTGTTGCTGTTGCTGTTGTTGTTGTTGTTGGTGGTGGTGGTGGCGGTGGTGGTGGCGGTGGTGGTGGCGGTGGTGATGATGACTATGTAGTTGCCATTGTTGATATACTTTTTCTTTGTATTCTTAAAAGGAACATAAACTTGCTGCAGGTCAATTTATACAAATAAAGGTGAAATGGTTGAGTGAATACGAACTTTCACACTAAGCTTCTCTTCCCCTGGTGTCTCAGCTTATATAGAGACTATTCCGTTTTCCCACATCTCTCTGCCACTCTTGCTCAATCTCTTCTATATATGCATATATATATATGTGCGTGTGTGTGTGCCTGCGCGTCCGCATATATATATATATATGTAGAGAGAGGAGGGTAGGCAAAATCTCGGCTTCGGTTTGTGTCACAAGAATCTGTGTTGCCAGTATATGTTGTAAAGTGGCTGACGTTAAGAAGGGCATCCAATCGTAGAAAACAAACTAAAACAAAGTGTATGAACAGGACCTAGTCACTTGACCAGTCTGGCCTCAACACGGGACAGCCGTCTAACCCATGGAAGCATAAAAAATAGACATTAAAAAGTGATGATGATGATGATGATGAAGTATGTCTCCATGTATGTATGTAAGTATCTACATGTATATATGTATATATATATATATGTCTGTGTGCGGTGGTAAAGGTTGGGTGGGTGGCTATCGGTATATATATATATATATATATATATATATATATATATATATATATCATAAATCATGTCCTTAGAATTATTAGATAAAATACATACCATTTCCTCTTCCAATTAGCATAATTAACCATATAAAAAATCAATTAGACCAAGCTATAAGAAGAAAGGCTCTTATGAAGAAATCTCCGACAAATAACTGAAAGTGGCCTCTTCGCGGTGGCCCCAATAGAGTATTTATCCAACATTTCGACAGCATGTAGAAACTGACTAAATATATCATCAACCATACACAATTAGGTGTAAAATTAAACTTAGAAGAAATGTGTACATACCGTAATTATATCTCCATATCTACGGTATGTACACATTTCTTCTAAGTTTAATTTTACACCTAATTGTGTATGGTTGATGATATATTTAGTCAGTTTCTACATGCTGTCGAAATGTTGGATAAATACTCTATTGGGGCCACCGCGAAGAGGCCACTTTCGGTTATTTGTCGGAGATTTCTTCATAAGAGCCTTTCTTCTTATAGCTTGGTCTAATTGATTTTTTATATGGTTAATTATGCTAATTGGAAGAGGAAATGGTATATATTTTATCTAATAATTCTAAGGACATGATTTATGATATATTGCTCTGATTATTTAATTTATTAATTCTTCATAGAGCCTAAAAGTGACCGGTTGCAGCATATATATCTATAACTTTATGTATATGTAAACCTTTATATATATATATATATATAGTTAAAAGAATAGAGGTGTAACAGGTAGAATTCCCAAAACTAATCAGATCAGAGCAAACAGCACGGACACTCTATCTCAAAATTATTTTTGAAAAGCATTTAGAAATGCGCAACCGGTAAAAACTTAAAAACTTAAAACCACAACTGAATACTAACCCATACAATCACTAATACTCTTTTATTCCTAATTAAACCATTTTTCAACTGTGAACAATTTGTCAGCATTTTCTATTCCGTTTACCAATATATATATATATATATATATATATATATATATATATATTGTTTAGAAAACGTAAGAGAAACACAAACATAAGGACAATCCCGCTCTTCGGCTGTCTACTGTGGGTCTGATGTTTCGACGCATTAAAGACAGTACATCTCACCACAGTGCGTTAATAACTACGAGGTATAGTTATTAGGGAAGGAAGCAACAAAAAAAAAACAGAGACGGTGTGGATGTGGGGGGACTGGGTGGGGAGATTAGTCGGTTACTGGTAAGTGGATGTGGGTGGGTGGTGTTATTAGTAGGTTAGAGGGTGGTGGAGGGGGTGAGTGGGGTAGTTGTGTTAGTGGCGTGCGAAGTGTGGGTGTATGTCGGTAGAGGTTAGGGGTCATAGTAGGCGGGGGGTGAAATGAGAGAGGAAGGTGCGAGTGGGTTGTTGGTGATGTGGGGGGAAGAGGTTAGCGCGTTAGTAGGGGTAAAGGGTGTGTGTGTATGTACATTGTTGTGTGTGGGTGAGCGGGGTAATGTGGGGATGGTGGGGTGGAGGCAAGAGGAGGTAGGTTAGGTAGGTTAATAAAGTTAGTGGTAGGTAGGGGTTGGTGGTGGTCGATGGTGGTTTAGTGGTGTCAGTCGTGGGGTGTGGGGAGGCTAAAGAAAATAGGGTGGGGAGTTCAAACCGGTGATGATGCATGTCTGAAGTCGGAAAATCGTGCGTTTCTCGACCTTCAGTCGGGCATCCGGGGTTCCAGGGCACTCTATCAGGTCGCAGACGGTCAAGTTGCGAGTGGAATGCCCGGCTGAGCAGGTGTCGAGCGATGGGGGAGCACGAGCCGAGGCGGAGGTGCCCGGCGAACCGGTCGGCCAGACGGCTTCTCATCTGTCCGACATAGGTCACACCGCATTTCGTGCAGCGAAGCCCGTAGACAAGGCTGGAGGAGATGCAGCGAAAGGAATGCCGGACAAGGAGAGAGTGGCTGTTAGGTTCCTATACATACATATATATGAGTCTCGGGTTCAATTGGGGCTAACCACTAAGTGTGTGTGTTTGTGTGTATATACATACATATATGCATGTGCGTGAATGACTCTTTCAGAGGACTAATTTATTTTTATCATATTCAATTACGGTTACTTTAGGTTGTAAACAGGTTTACAGAAGAAGAAAAGATTTCTAATCCCACAAAAAAAGATCAACTTACGCAATGAGTATTATAAAATTGACACTGCAATAGAATTTCTTCGGATTACAAGAAACAACATTTTGGCATATTGATATATTAAATATCTCCTACTTAAACCTAAACACCTAAATATGTATTTACATATATATATATATAATCAATTCGAGTGTGTGTTGGTTAATTACCGACACTTCAGTATGCAGAGTAGAGCACTCGACGAAGTGAACAGGTAGGTCTGTTTAGTCCGGAGTATATTTATAAACAAGAAGTATAAGTCAACAGGTTAAAATTAACCTCGTTTATTCATAGTCGCTGTTATATATATTTCGGTGGTAACTATTATACAACAGATATGACCTCATCAGACAGCTAGAATTTGAAAAGAAAAAAAAAAACAGAAAAAACATAAGGATGGAATAAAGCTTACTTCTGTTTTATATGTTCAGTGTTGGAATTTGGTATTGTTTTCTCAAAGCAGTGGTAGCTTATGAGAAAACAACACCAAATTCCAGCACTGGGCATATAAAAAAATAGAAATAACAGAAGTAAGCTTTATTCCATCATTATGTTGTTTTTTTTATCTGTTTTTTTTTTCTGTTCAAATACTAGCTGTCTGATACAGTGAGCTGTACTGATGAAGGGTGATACCCAGAAACATTAGTGTCTGCAGTTCTGTTTACATGCCAACACAAGAGCAAAAATGAAGTGTTCATTCTACTGACATGGCTATAAAAATG
>OZ024740.1:246402921-246405421 GCA_964016885.1 Eledone cirrhosa | reverse complement strand
ATATGATCTTCTCAGCTAGACAGCTCCAGGAGAAGTGTATTGAACAGGGCTTGGATCTGTATCAGGTTTTTGTCGATCTGACAAAGGCTTTCGATACTGTCAACAGAGATGCATTATGGAAGGTTCTCCAGAAGCTTGGTTGCCCTGATAAGTTCCTTGCTTTAGTTAGGTCTTTCCATGACGACATGAAGGCTTGGGTTAATGTCGGAGGTAACGTGTCGGAGCCTATCTCAGTAAAAAATGGAGTGAAACAGGGGGATATTCCAGCACCGACCCTGTTTGCCATATACTTTGCAATGGTTTTCTGTATTGCATTCAGGAATTGCGAGCATGGTGTTTACATCCGATATCGAACCTCAGGCAGCATATTTAACATCAGGCGCTTTGCTGCGAAGACAAAAGTATTTACATCAGTCATAAGAGACCTCTTGTATGCAGATGATTGCGATCTTGTAGCGCACACAGAGAGTGATATGCAGCACATTTTGAATGTATTTTCTGACGCTTGCACTGCCCTGGGTTTGACTGTCAGTCTCAAGAAAACCGTCGTCATGTACCAACCTGCACCTGGTAGGCAGTACACTGAACCAAACATCTATGTGTATGGCAAACGACTTGGAGTGGTTGATCAGTTTGTCTACCTGGGAAGCACTGTCAATCGATACGGCAACCTTGACAGTGAAATCTCACTTAGGATTAGGAAAGCAAGTGATGCTTTCGGAAAGCTAGAAAGGCGACTCTGGGGTCGGCGAGACATATGCAGGAGGACAAAGGTAAAGGTGTACAGGGCATGTGTACTCTCTTGTCTTCTTTATGCCTGCGAGACCTGGGTCACATATCGACGCCACCTTAAGCAATTGGAGCGTTTCCATCAGATGTGTCTCAGACGGATACATGGCGTTCGCTGGAGGGACCACATCAGTGATGTCGAGATTTTGGAAAGCTCTATGTGTGACAGTATAGAAGCTCTTGTGCTTAAGCAGCGACTCCGTTGGAGTGGTCACCTTGCCAGGATGAAGGATTCTAGAATACCAAAACAACTCTTCTATGAGAGTTGGTTAAAGGAAAACGACCGCCACATAAACAAAAAAGAGGTATAAGGATTCCTTGAAGGCCTCTCTGAAAGACGCTAACATCTCTGCTGATACATGGGAAAATATTGCTGCTGATCGTAATAAATGGAGAAAGACTGTATATGAGGGAAAAGTTGCCTTTGAGGCATCTCGAATCGCACACGAGAAAGTAAAGCGGGACGTGAGGAAGGGTATTGCTGTTGCACTTCCAGACGGCGAGGGTCCTCCTATGTTTCTGACATGCAGCGTCTGTGCGAGACTCTGCCTAAGCAAAGCTGGACTCGAAAGTCATCTTCGCAGTCATAAAGTAAGACCAGTGGTTTGACTACCAGGCTGCTGTTGAGATGCTACTCATCATGCTTGCCAAACATGTGGTAGAGAATGTAAATCAGCAGGAGGACTCAAGCGACATGCAAAAGTACAACGAACTCCAACCACAGCCGACTATTCCCAGTAAATGTTTTGGTTGCCGACTCTGTGCAAGACATTTTGGATCATTGGCTGGGCTAAAAAGCCACATTCGATCGCAGCACTGTTAGTTGCTATCGTGTGTTTGTGTGTGTGTGTGTGTGTGTGTGTAGATATGCTTATGTGCGTGCGTGTGTGTGTATATATATATGAATATGTATATTATTATTGTTGTTGTCGTTATTATTATTTTATTATTATTATTATTATTATTATTATTATTATTATTATTATTATTATTATTATTATTATTATTATTATTATTTTTTTTTTTTTTTTTTTTTTTTTTTTATTGTGCAATGGCCATACTCGATAACGAGGGGGCAGCCATCATATGTATATATATATGTATATATATATGTATGTATATGTATATATATATGTATATATATATGTATGTATATGTGTATGTATATGTATATATATATGTATATATATATGTATGTATATGTATATATATATGTATATATGTATATATATATGTATAGTATATATTATATATATATATATGTATGTAATATATATGTATATATATATATGTATATATATATATGTATATATGTATATATATATATGTATGTATATATATGTATATATATGTATGTATGTATATATATATGTATATATATGTATGTATGTATATATATATGTATATATATGTATGTATGTATATATATATATATATATATGTATGTATAGATATGTATATATATATATATATATGTATGTATAGATATGTATATATATATATATATGTATGTAATGTATATATATGTATATATATATATATATATGTATGTATATATATGTTATATATATATATATATGTATGTATAGATATGTATATATATATATGTATGTATGTATATATATGTATATATATATATATATGTATGTATAGATATGTATATATATATATGTATGTATGTATATATATGTATATATATATATGTAGTGTA
>OZ024740.1:246401394-246402721 GCA_964016885.1 Eledone cirrhosa | reverse complement strand
TGGGTGCTTTTTCGTGGCGCCTACACGTCCACTTTACAGTGTGGGCTGGGTGCTTTTTTGCCGTGGCACCTCCACGACCACCTTGCGGTGGGGGGGGGGGGGGCATATTGTTTATATGCTTCAGCATGTACCCATGGGAGGTCGGGTACCCTGTATTACTGCGTGACGCCAGAAGTCACGGTCGTGTGTCATTGACTTTGAGAGGTGTAGTTGGGTAAGGTCGGCTTTTATCACCTCATCCCAAGTCATCTTGGGTCTCCCCACTCCGCGGTTTCCATCAACTTCTAGTGCTCTGCACCTTTTTATGCAGCTGTCATCCTTCATACGCATCACATGTCCATACCAGCGTAACCGCCTCTCCTGCACGCAGCATTTGATTCCTCTTATGCTCAGTCTCTCTCTCAATTCATTTATGCTTTGTCGTTCACGTATATTACTGTTACACATCCATCGGAGCATGCAGGCTTCGTTTCTCTCTAATCTACGTAAGTCTTCCACCTTCAGCGCCCAGGTCTCACTACCATGCAACATCGCTGTTCGGATACACGCATCATACAGTCTGCCTTTCATTCTGAGGGAGAAGCCTTTTGCAGCTAGCAGTGGTAGTAGTTCCCTAAACTTCTTCCATCCCGTTCTTACCCTAGTTATTGTACTTTCTGAGCACCCACCTCCGTTGCTAATTCGGTCACCTAGGTAGCAGAAGCTGTCTACTGTTTCTACAGGGCCCTCCCAGAGATTGGTGGTACTTGTTTCCTGTGGCTGTTTGCTTGCTGTTTCAGCACAGCTGCTGCATGTGAATCCTACATTCTTAATTAAGCTTCCTGAGATCCCGCTACATCTCTTGTGTACCCATTGTTTGCATTTGGGGCAAAGAATGGAGTTCCTACCTACACCTTTCCTACATACTGAGCAAGGCCATTTCCCTGAGGGGATCTGGGTTCTGTTTTCTCGTCTACTTATAAGGACCTTAGTCTTTGTCATGTTGACTTTGAGGCCCTTTCTCTCTAGTCCCTGCTTCCAGGTTTGGAATTTATTCTCTAGTTCTACCATAGATTCAGCTATGAGTGCGAGGTCATCAGCATACAGGAGTTCCCATGGGCATCCGGTCTTAAACTCCTCCGTTATTGCCTGCAGGACTATGATGAACAGGAGAGGGCTAAGAACAGAGCCCTGGTGGACCCCAACCTGTACGCTAAATTCCTCGCTATACTCATTGCCAATCCTAACTTTGCTGACTGCTCCCCTATACATGGCTTGTACCGCTTTCACAAGCCATTCATCTACTCCTAGTTTTCTAAGAGCCCACCAGATTACTGCACGTGGAACT
>OZ024740.1:246388894-246391394 GCA_964016885.1 Eledone cirrhosa | reverse complement strand
GAGAGTTTCCCCGGAGGGAAGGGAGTACGGGAGTTTCAGAGCATCCTCATTTCCAAAGTGGATCAGTTCGAATTTGTCTTCGTTCAGTAACACGTTGTTCTTTTCCGCCCATTGGGTAACAGCCAGTAGGTCTGACTGAAGGCTTATCCGGTCATCCACGCCATTGATGACCTTTTGGAGCTTGGAATAATCAGCGAAAATTTTAATGTTGCTGTGTTTGATGATGTCAGTGATGTCATTAATATAGATGATGAAGAGAAGTGGGCCCAACACAGTGCCTTGTGGGACCCCACTACTGACTTTGGCTGGGCTGGATTTGACTCCTTCAACTACAACATGTTGGGTTCTGTTTGACAGGAAGCTCTTGATCCACTGCAGCAGCTTTCCAGTGACACCAATATTGGACAGCTTTCTCAGTAGAATGTTATGATCAACCCTGTCAAAGGCCTTGCTGAAATCAAGGTAGATAACATCAGTGTTGGAACCCTCTCCCAAGGCTCTCAAAATGTCATCAAAGTGATGCAGTAGTTGCGTCAAGCAATCCCTTCCATTACGGAATCCATGTTGGTTGGAGTTCAGCATATTGTTACTCTCAAGGAAGTGGGTCATTCGCGATCTCACCACTCTCTCAAATACCTTAATGATATGAGAGGTGAGTGAGATTGGACGGTAATTCACGGCAAGGGATTTGTTTCCCTTTTTGAAAACTGGGACAACAGACTGGGATAGAAGGTTTTCTGGCACATATCCAGCATCCAGTGAGTTCCGCCACAGATTGGCAAGAGGAGATGCAAGTTGGTGTTGACACGCCTTCAAGACACAAGCAGGGAACCTATCGAGACCTACTGCTGAATTATGCTTGATTTCCTTTATTGCCGCTAAGACATCAGGGGCGCCAAACGTTATGTCCGATAAGGTGTAATGGGGAGTAACATCGCCGATACAGCCCAGATCGGCCATATCAGGATTGCTGAAAACAGAGCAGTATTGTTTCTGCAGTATCTCACCCATGGTTTTAGCATTGTCTTGAAGAGTGCCATTTTCATCAATTAGAGGGCCAACAGTAGAGCCAGTGATTTTGTGTTTTTTTGCAAATGAAAAGAACACTTTGGGATTGAGTTTGATCTTCTCAATGGCCCAGGCCTCTTCAGCTCTTCTCTGATTGTTGATGAGGGACATTATGTTGTTTTGGAGGTTATGTTTTTTAATCTCTAGTGATGAAATGGCAGTCAAGTTGATGTGTTGCTGCTGACGGTATTTCAGCTTGTTGATTTTTTTGTTCGTTCTCTTAATTTTTCTGATGAGCGTTTTTCTATTTCTAGGGATTCTGCTCTTAGATTTGTTTATAGTTCTTAATGGGGTGTGTTTTGCACATATGTTTGTAACAGTGTCCACAAATGTCTGCCAGGACTTTTTGATGTTAGTGGGTGTATGAGTGTGCGTGAAGGACCAGTCGACATGTGCAAGATCATGACTGATCGCTTCCCAGTTTGCATTGTGGAAATCCATAGCGTCAAACGGATGGACAGGAGAGATGACATTGGGTTTGTATATTGGACGGTGGAATCTCAGATCACAGAGAACCATGTCATGATCAGAGAGTAGAGTTTTCTCCACTGCAATATTGTGGATATTGTCAGTGTGATTGCTGAAAATTAAGTCTAGGACGTTTTTGTGGCACCTTGTTGGTTCGAGCACCAGTTGGGATAGGAAGAAATCATCCATGAAGTCAAGAAGCGATTCCACTGCTTCCCTGTCAGAGGTTGAGGCAGAAGAACCTGGTGGCAGGCTGTTTGTGGACCAGTCAACTCCGGGGAGGTTGAAGTCCCCCATCATTAAGATGTTGTCAGGGTGACACTCTTGGATGAAACACTTTATGCTGTTGAGGCATTCCTTGAAGCATGGTACAGGCGTTTGGGGTGGCCTATAGAGCCCAACTACTATTAGGTTGTTGGTTTGACTGAATACAGTGACTGCTTCACAGTATCCATTAGTGAATATGTTCATAGCCTCTGTTGAGAAAGAATTATGGACATAAATGGCAGTCCCGCCCTTTCTTCTGCCAGTGTGATCAGCACGGATGGCTTTGAAATTTTTCACTTTCACCTCGGCTTCCAAGTGGAGGTTACTGAGATGGGTTTCAGTGAGGACGAAGAAAGGGATGTGGTTTGGATGGACATCAATCCAGTCCTCCAGGAATTTGATCTTCCATTTTTGAGTATTGGTGGAAAGGCTGATGCCTTGGGCGTTAAGCAAAAATGTAGAGGCGAGAATGGATGGTTTTAATTGTTTTGGTGTGTTGTTAATTTGTTTGTTTGTTAATGGCAGCAATGGGAGTTTGTGCAGTGGGGTGATAGTGGAGGGTGGTGCTGGGTGATAGCTCGAATGTTTTTTTCCAGTTCTTTTGCCAGATTCATTATGGCTAAAAAAGAGGAAGAAGTTTCCTGTTTAGAAGACTGTTGGTGACTGTGGTAGTGGTTATTTTTATGTAGGTTATGGT
>OZ024740.1:246351394-246383894 GCA_964016885.1 Eledone cirrhosa | reverse complement strand
CAACTTATTTTACCAATGGGATAAAAAATTATAAACCGTACACAGTCCCGCGCTTCTTATTTTATTATAGTTTAGAGAGCTATAACATTGACTGTATTACCAATATCATCAAACTGGGAAATTTGAAAACATATGGTTTTGATAAGAGAACCCATGTTAGTGTGGAAGATAGATGTTAAACGAACATGATGATGAGGAAACTCTATAGCTTGTTAATTACTAACACATGGAAGTGATTAAAGATAAAAAGATATTTTAATCATTTATTTCTAGGATATAATTACATAAATTTTCAGCATGTATATATAAATTACAAACAGGATTAAATGTATGAGTAATTTTAAAGAAATAATTATATTTACAGGGATAAATATCAGGTTAAACCCTGGACCTTGTGACTAGAAAGTGTACTTTCTATTGTAGAAACTTGACTGGGTCGGAAATGCATTGTATCTGTGTATGATTGTGTATAGATTTTAAACTTATAGATGGAGATATATAGATAAATTTACAAACACATGTGGGTTATTATTATGGTCAAATTGTGTGTGTATATAATAATAATAATACTGAAATGAAGTCATCAGATAGGACTGAAAAACCTGAGATCGTTTTCCCACTCACTCAATGCTTTAATTAAGTCAGTATCAGTAAGATACCAACCAAGGGAAATTAGAGTGGACACTTATACGTTAAATAGTGAGAAAAGCGATTTTGCGTGGGTAGAGAATTTGATTCTCTTGTTCCGGACTAATGCATTAGTTTCCAGTACTCCCTCTGCTGATGTGCACAGTAAATTAGGTAATGATATTAAGTGTTATGTAATCAGCTAAGTGTAGCTTCATCAGCAAGGAAATTAGCTTCTTTGGAACAGGTCAGTGTGAGCCTACTGTCTTGGTTTGAAGTCCCCATTAGAGTAGCAATCTCCAAACTTAATGTCATGTGACAGTGATGAAGAGATAAGCCAGCACGTGCTATTTGAAAGACCACGTAAGCATGTTTTTTTCAAAATGAACAAAGAAAAAATGAACCATCAAGTACTCAACCAGGGCTGCCAAATAGAAAGCAAAGACAAAAATTGCAAGCAATTAATAAAAATTAAACTATGATAAACAGAGTAAAAAGTTCAACTTATAATTTGGATGCGGGTTATTCCTGGGAGGTTAAATAATAATACTGTGTATATATATATATATATATATATATATATATATATATATATATATATATACACACACACACACACACACACACACACACACACACACGTATCAATTAAAAAGTTATTTGTCTCTAATACTTAGACATCTCTTGGCTCAAGTTTTATATATATACATATGTATATTTTATACAGCCCCTCCTCTTTGGGTTGAAAAACCCAACCCTGTGAAGATTGTTACCGAAGGAACGGATGCTCACTTCATTTGTAAAGCCAGAGCACTGAAATCCGAAAACGAATTGAAGCGGCCTGTATGGATGAAAAATGGAAAGGATTTATATTTGCCTTATGGTCAAGGTAAGTAAGAATGCTTTTAGCTATTCCCCAGTGCAGTTTATGCTACATATGTTATAAACAATCCTACTATACTAATATATACTGAATTTGCAAAGTCATTTGAATGTCAGATTCTATGCTTTATGGTATTTGCTCCATTATGCACCCTAACTTCTAATTTCAATGAAGTCAACTTTGCTTTTCATCTTTTTGTGGGATGGAGGTATTCAATAAATAAAGAACTGGTCCAGAACTTTTAGGATTTGGATGAGATGCCATGCAGTATCAGTTCTGGTTTTGTGCATTCTGGGTGCAAATCAGGTTGTCTGTCATTGGAAAAGTGGTGACATGTTATGATTTGGGGCCTCTATCATGAAAACACCTAAGACACCTCATATGAGCTTATATCTCAGAGCTGACTGGCTAAACCTATGCAGGCATGAGCTGTAACATCAAACAGTATACTAACATTCATATAATCCATATAAATACCCTCCCCCTAATTCACACACGTGTGCACATCATACACACTTACACACAACTCACATTGCTCTATTATCACCCTCACATAAGCTTTTTTTTATTGTTTTGGTTTGTTCCTCTTTCGGTCACTTATGTCCGCCAACACACTTCTTGTCCTCCTCTTTCAATCTTTCTTATATTCCATCAGCCTATCACCCCCTTGTGGATTGTCTCTCTGTTGAACACTGGCCGCTGGTCTCTGTCCTCTGAGGCATTTTTGCCCAATCCTGTCTTTGATAGGATTTAGCTGGTTTAACGGCTGTTCTAGCGATGAGTTTTCTCATTTTTTATGTATTCAAAAACACTCTCGCTTCATCTCAATCAAAGAGATTTTTTCATTTAATATAGGATACAATACTAGTTTAATAGTTACACAACAAAAAGTGCCCAGTCCACACTGTAAAGTAGTTGTGTAAGTGTTACAAAAAGTACCCAGTCCACACTGTAAAGTGGTTGTGTAGGTTTCACGACAAAAAGCACTCAGTACATACTGTAAATGTGGTTTGCGTTAGGAAGGGCATCAAGCCATAGAAACCAAACCAAAATCAGTTTTGTGTGTGCAAGACATGGTCATCTGACCTGACTTGGCTCATGGTGGGACAACTCGTCTAACCCATGCTAGCATTGAAAATGGTCATTAAACAGTGATGATGGTGATACAATAATGGTCTAACAACATATGATACAATACTGGTTTAACAACTCAAGATGATCCCATCCCTCATTTCTTTCCTCTTCCAGGTTTCATTGTCAGTATTTTCATCATCATCATCATATTACGTCTGCTTTTCCTTGCTGGCAAGGGTGGGACAGGTCCTTTTCAGCACAGCATCTCTCCATTCATCACGGTCCTTCATCATGAGCTTCAGCGATCTGAGGTCAGCTCTCATCACCTTAGCCCATGATTTTTCGTGGTCTTCCTCTACTGCATCTTCCTTCTACTGGGATTTCTTGGCACTTCTTTACCCAGTGGTCATCCTCCATGCACATCGCATGTCCATACCAACGCAGTCTTCTCTCCCGCACACTACAACTTATCCCGCTTATACACGGTTTCTCTCTCAACTTGACTATGCTTGGTCGTTGATGCACATTGACATTGCACATCCATCGGAGCATGCTTCCTTCATTTCTCTCCAACCATCGCATATCCTCCACAGTTGCTGCCCATGTCTCACTACCATCCAGCATCATGCATCTCACACAGACATCATATAACTGGTCTTTTGTTTGTAGGGAGAAACCCTTCTTTGTCAACAGAGGAAGCAGCTCCCTAAACTTCTTCCAACCCATCCTTATTCTAAATACTATGGCCTCGGCGCACCATCCCCCCTTGCTAATCTGATCACCTAGGTATCGGAAGCTATCAGCCATCTCAAATTTCCCTGGACATCTACTGCATATGTAGTTTTCCCTACCTGTTAATTTGCCTGCTATCCCACTACACCTCTTGTGTACCCAAGATCTGCATTGTGTACATTCTATAGAATTTATGCCAACTCCTTTTCTACATATCGAACATGGCCATTTCCCTGATGGAATCAGTCTTTTCCTCTTTCCTACTTATCAACTCTTTAGTCTTAGCTAGGTTCACCCTCAGTCCTCTTGTTCCAACTGCTGTTTGCCAGAATTCATTCTCTAGCTCCTCTACTGATTCTGCTACAAGTACCAGATCGTCAGCATAGAAAAGTTCCCATGGGCTGCCAGTCTTAAACTTCTCTGTTATGGCTTGGAGGACTATAATGAACAAGAGTGGGCTGAGGACCAAACCCTGATGCATTCCTACTTGTATCTGGAATTCCTCACTAAACTCCATTCCTACTCTCACTTTACTGACAGCACCTCTGTACATAGCTTGCACTGTCCTCACAAGCCATTCCTCAACACCTAGTTTCCTTAGGGACCACCAGATGACAGATCGGGGTACCCTATCAAAGGCCTTTTCTAGGTCAACAAAAGCTAAGTATAGTGGCTTATTCTTCTCTCAGAACCTCTCTTGTAGTTGTCTCACTAAGAAGAGGGCATCTGTTGTACTTTTTCCCGGCACAAAACCAAACTGCATCTCATCTAATTTGACCCTTTCTCTAATTAGTTGTGATAGCATTCTTTCTGTCACTTTCATAACCTGATCCATCAGTTTTATGCCCCTTTAATTGCTCCTCTCCAGAGCATCCCCTTTACCTTTGTAGCAATTTATAAGAATACTGCTGCACCAGTCTTTGAGTATGACTCCACGATATATATATAGCTTGATTGACTATGCATGCAACCAGTTTAGTTCCTACGTCTGATGCCTTCAACATCTCAGCAACTATTCCTGACAGACCAGCGGCCTTACCACCATCATCATCATCATCATCATCATCATCATCATTTTACGTCCGCTTTTCCCTGCTTTTGCCACTTTGACCCTATAGTCGTCAATCTCAATAGCTAGTCCCTCTGTTGGGTCTACTGGGGGTAGTTTCTCTCTCTGCCATTCATTCTCAACATTTATCAGTCTTTCATAATGACATTTCCAGGCCTCCTTTTTCTGAGCATCAGTGACACTAAGTGCACCAGGATCGTTTCAAACACACTTATCTCCAACAACATCCTGATTCACACTGCATTGCAATGCGGAACATCGCATGTCTCTGATCTTCTTGTTGCAAAACATTGGCAAACCTCCTACTCTCAGCCTCCTTGCGTGCTAAGTATACCTGACATCTAGCCTCTCTTTTAACAGCTGAGTATCGGTCTCTACTCCCACCATTTTCCCAAGCCTTCCATGCTTGTCTTTTATCTTTAATGGCTCTATCTACTGTGCTGTTCCACCACCAAGTCACCCACTTTTTGGTTGGAGCCTTGCTCCAGCCACAAGTCGCCACCAGCACTAGAGAAGTTGTCTTACTGGACTCAGAGGCCCCCCTCCACCCCATACTTTGACATGGTTTTTAATGCCTGAATGCTACTACCATTACCTCCATTTTACAGCATGGACCGGGTACTTTTATTCATACCACCAGCACTAGAGAAGTCGTCTTACTGGACTTAGGGGGCTTCTCCACCCCGCACCAATTTATTCAGAGTGGTAGCTCTCCTAGACGGGTTGCTTACACTTTGGCTTACAGAGCCTCTGTACGCCCCGTGACTGCTCTGAGTGGATCTGGGTTTAAGGTGCTATATGCACAAGTGGCTAGCATATAGCGTCAGGCATGTATACCGGAATGGGAAATAGAGATTTCTTAACACAGCTTTATCGCTCGCAAATACATACACATATATATTTACATCCTATATAAGAAAATTACATATATATATATAGACACACATTCAACTCATGTTTAACACATATATATATAACTATACATACATTTCTATATATCTGAACATCTCGAAAATCATGTACATCTGACACATACATATATCAAAAATCATGTACATCTAACACATACATATATATATATACATACATCAAAAATCATGTACATCTAACACACGCACACATATATATATAAATATATATATATAAACAAATATATCTATATATCTGAATATCTAAAGAAATCTACGAAATTGAAAATTCAACACTTATCTATCTGATGCATTTCTGTATTTCACTAGCTTCTCTTCATTTCCTCATTTTTTAGTTTCACACCATTCTCATACCTTCCCTTTTGTCTCGCTTCCTAATTCTCAAAATGTATTTTTCTTACACCAAATCTCTTTCTCTGATTATCAGAATATCTTTCCTTGTTTCACTCTAATTCCCTCTCTCATTTCTTCTTAAAATGTCTTTATTTGCTTCTCATCCAATTCTATTTTTTCTGTTTTTTTTTTTCTTACCAGTAAATGACAGGCTGGGGTTATCTTTGGATGGCACCACTCTTACCTTTAGAAATGTTACGAAGAGAGAAGATATTTGCAACTTCCAGTGCTTTATCGACAATACCTATGGGGAAGTGTTTGCCGATATTTCATTTAACGTTATATGTAAGTATATAATCTCTCCATTTTTGTTTCTTAGTAAGCTATATGCTTTGAAAAATGAGAAACTTCCCATTTTTCTTCTATGTGTGAATATTTCAACACAAGTTTTTTTTTATTTTATTTTTTTTTTATGGAGGGTTAATGCTTAATCAGGTGATAATGAAGGACAGTATCATTATCCCTTTTCAGGGCCTCCAAGACTCATAGAGAGGAAAATTTCCTCAAATTGGAGGAAAGCTGGCCTGAATATTTGCCACAGGAGATTCCACTGAAGGCACCCAATGGCCAGGTGGTGTTATTAAACCAGGCAACAAATTAAGTCTACCACACAAGTTAGCCACAGCAAGATTTTAATTCAGAGTGCAAGGAGTCAGACGAAATGCCATAAAACATTTTGTTTGATATTGTAACATCTGCCAATTTGATCTTGCAAAAACATGAAAACTACATATCAAGTTTTTTTTGTTTGTTTTTTAATAAACAATACAATTTTAGCTTTGCTGTGAAAAGTAAACCAAGCAATTACATCATAAGTTTTATCTCTATGAACAAAAATATAGAATCGATCTGACTAGTTTCTAGTTTTGTTAGACCTTCGTCAGAGAAAGACTACCGATCTTTTGCCCACTGAGAAACTAGTGGTTTATAACTATTATATTGCATACAAGCAATGACTCAGCTAAACTGATCAGTCTAAAATTGCTATATCTCTGTTTGAAGACAGATAGATGATGGATGGTGGGATCCACTACTATGTCACCACAAAATAGCAGCCAAATCTCCTACCTATCATCTTAAAAAAGAGACAATGTACTTTCTGATATATAAAAAGATGGACAGGATTGATGTGCTAGACTCTCTTTAATTATAGGTCTATTCAATCAGGTCTGTTAGGGCAACATCAAAACTCTATGGATATTCGTCTACCATGTAGAATTGTCATTCAATCTACATACATAACCTCGCTACATCTCTATCATTACCACAATTCTTCATGGTCCAAGTTGTTGTTCAACACCAGGTAAAACCTGATCAAACAGACCTTAGATCAAAGTATTACCACCAGAAACACTGTATCCCTGTTTGCATATCAGGATGGCTACTTTTAGTGGAACGAACAACTACGTAAAGGGTTTCTCATTACTACATTGTTGATGCTGTAGTTTTTTTGTAGTCATTTCTTCCATTTTTCTATCACCAAACAATGATTTGGCTTTATAACACTACCATTAAACTGGTCCACTTCTAACTTTTCTGTTGCAGTAAAAACAGATATTCTTAAATCTCCTGAAGATCAAGTGATTTCCAGAGGAGATGTTGCTGCCTTTCATATTAAAGCCAAGGTTGACCCTTTGGTTGAAGAAGAAACAACGTACACCTGGAACCTAGATGGAAATAAAATAGAACTTTTTGATATATCTGATGTCAAAATCTTTATGTCAAACTGGACTTTAATTGTCAATACATCTCTAATGGACGAGGACCGTTTTCAGAGCTTCCTTGGCAACTATTCTATTGTGATCCATAATAAAGTTGAAACTGTTGTGAAATTTGCCCTTCTAAAGCAGAATTCTAAAGTTGGTGGTAAGTTTACAAAGCAGAAATGTCTTTTTTTTCTTTTCTTTTAGTCAGGGGAGAGAAGGACAGTGCCCACAACCCATTTTCAGGGCCTCCATGGCTAGTGAAAGGGAGAGAGAGAAGTCTCCTGAAACCAGATACCTTTGCTGTAAGCTTACGACAAAGTAAGATTCACTAAAGACCCTCAAGAGACTGATGATGGTGTTAAACTGGACAATGGATTAAGATAAAATAAGTTTTATCACCAAATTGCATAGATGTTTATCCTCTACTTCCATATTGTGCCATACCATTATCATTTAACATCCATTTTCCATGCTAGCATGGATTAGACTAGTTGTCCTGCCATGAGACAAGCCAGATCAGATGACCATGTCTTGCTCATACAGAACTGTTTCTGGCTTGGTTTCTACGACTGGATGCCCTTCCAACCATATTTACAGTGTGGACTGGCTGCTTTTTTATTGTGGCACTGAAATGACCACTTTACAGTGTGGACTGGGCACTTTTTGTTGTGGCACCAAAACAACTACTTAAGGCAATCTAACTACTTTAGCAGAATCTTTTGGTATGAATCTATATTTTACCATTATATAGTGACTGCTGGTATGGGTCTGACACCAATTCATTTTTTTATGATCTTTCCATTTTTGTACGTGTGGATTATAATTATCCTATTTTTGAATTGACACAAGCATGGCTGTGTGGTTAAGACATTTGCTTTTCAACCACGGGGTTTCAGGTGACATTTCCACTATGATGCATCTTTTGCAAGTGTCTTCTATTGCTTTGGATTGACCAATGCCTTGTAAATGAACTTGATAGATGGAAAATTAATGAAGCTCATCACGTGTGTGTGTGTGGTTAAATTTTATATAACCAACTTGTTATTGTTTCCAAAACAATGGCCATTTTCTTATCTTATACTTAACCATGTCAATATCTTATTATTCAATATTTTAACACAACTTCCTATCATTTGAGAAATGCATCAGCAGACCATCTTCTTTTATAAAAGACAGAACAGCCAGCTATCTACCTCTCATTTGTTAGCACATTCTGATTGCAGTAGAGTTTGCTTTTGTCAGCAACTAGGGTAACCTGCCAATGTATCTCTCTCTCTCTCTCTCTCTCTCTCTCTCTCTCTCTCTCTCTCTCTCTCTCTCTCTCTCTCTCTCTCTCTCTCTCTCTCTCTTTATCTCTCTCTCTCATATTTACATGTCTTTACACATGCCTTCACAAACTCATGCCATTAATTGTTCAATTGATAAATTTACTTCATCTACACAAACATTCTGTAATTCATAATTTTTGCTGAAGACTCAAAACAACTTCTCATCAACTTTCATGATTATCTTTTTCTTATCATGTGATTTCCATTAATTCTTTGAAGATTTGAAATAGTTTTCAAATCAAATCAACTATTGACAAAATCATTAAACAAACATTTTCTATGTTGTTACCTCCAAATGTTGCCTTTGTCAGCTCTTTGTCAATATAAAAATAGAGTGGTTTGAGTGATGGTCTAGTCAGTTAATGACAAAAATGATGCTGCCAACATATTTAGTGGCCAATAGGCATCAATTTACAACAGTTTACTAATCAGCTTGTTTGCTTCACAACCAAAAGGTTCAATGTTTGATACCACTGTGTGTGTCTTTTACCATAGCTTCTGGTTGACCAAAGGCTTATGCATAAAAATGGGAAGATGGTAACTTTCCAGAAGCCTGTTGGATGGATTTGTACCTGTTATTCAAAGATCCAACCTTTTCACATATTGTGTCATGTTGGTTCAGCTTCTAAATTGTTAAATGTACAGATGTCTGTAGAATAGTCAGCCACCTGTACATTAATTCAAAGATGACCAAGGAGTTGAATGCTTGTTATTGAAGCTGATGGTGGGTCCATTAACGCTGGTTTTTGTTTTTATGTTATTATCAAGGAATGAAGGTGTAAACTGCTCTTCACTAATGCAGCAAGATCGTCTGTAAAGTGAAAGATATGTGCGTGCCTACTGTAAACCCTTTCCTTGGGTATCTTGTTTGCACAACCTCTGATCATAGTAAATAGAATCAATGATAGAAAATTTGCTTACACAAACTGTTAGATAAGTCGCAATAGCCATTATCTATATCAGTGTTGGACTGCTGTGATATTTTCTATCATTATGTTATCAACACCTTGTTGAAGTCTGTGGAGTTAGTAACATGGCATGAATATTGATGTGGCTAACTGTGGGCGTTGCTAACTAAATAGTGCTTCTGTTAAATTTGGTTAAATGTTGTAGCTTGATGAGTGTATCTGTGAGTGTTTGGGTGTGTCATGCTCTGCAATTGCTGAGTCTCAGTCTATCTCTATCTCATACATTGCCACTGTTTACCTTGTGCTTGCTAAGTATCAGTTATTTAAGTGTTATCAACTGTTGAAATTTGACCTACTACTGTTGTTATTGTTGCTAATTATTTGTTCAATGCTGTTGAATTAACATCACCTTCATTTTCTACTCTCTATTTCAGAAACCACCATGCAATCAGCCTTTCTCGATGCCAAGTGGATTGCTCTTATTGTAGCCCTTGTCCTCTTCTTTATCATCTTTATCCTTCTCCTTTGCATACTCTTGAACAGACAAGGTGGCGATGAATACTCTGGTGAAAGCTCTTTTTATGCATTTTTTTTTCTCATTGTTATTTATGGCTGTTATTGATTTTGGATCCCTCATTGTTAAATGTGCAATTTCTCAGAAGATCAGGGTTTTGGAACACTTTATTCTCCAAATATCACAGTTTTAGTCCTAACCATTGGGCATCTTCCCAATGTTACTATGTTAATGGATTGGCATAATTGTTAGAGCAGTGTTCTGACTGTACGTTTTTATTTCAAATCATGCTGAAGTTAACTTTACTTTTCATCTTTTCCTCTAAAACATGGAGCTTTGTGGCTGTCATTTAAAAAAAATATATAGCATTATCAATTATTTTTTTTTTTTTTTCTATGTATATAGTTTGAAATTCTTTTTTTTTTTTGTGTGTGTGCTTTGGCGAACAATATTCAATATGAAATAGTGTAAATTGCTTGAAACATTGTAAAATATGTAAAATGCAGATCTAACAGTAAATAATAATAACAAAGATATTGTAATGTTACTGGAAAAATATTTTTACAAGTAAAACATTCACTTTACAAACAACTCGTGCCAACATGGAATGTGAATGAAAATTAGTGATGGTGATGATGTCCTATATATTCTTATACCAAATCATGAATTGCCATGCTGACCTAATGGATATATTATTCCTCTCTCTCCTGCTCTCTTTGCCCCTTCTTAGAGGGTTTTTTTTTCTTTTTTTTCTTTTTTTTTTTTGCTTACCTAAAATATCATGACTAATTATTTTCCAGGTAACATTTTGGTTTCTTTGATATTGTTAATTTTGATAACTATTATTTGATCTGTATTGTTTATAATAAATATTTCATTGATAATTCATCATCATCATCATCACCGTTTTACGTCCGTTCTTCCACGCTAGCATGGGTTAGACGGGTTGTCCTGTTGTGGGCAGTGTCTGGTCGGCTGACCATGCCTTGCTCATACAGGAACTGATTTGGCTTGATTTCTACAGCTGGATGCCCTTCCTAACACCAACCTCATTTGCAGTGAGTGCTGGGTGCTTTTTCGTGGCGCCTACACGTCCACTTTACAGTGTGGGCTGGGTGCTTTTTTGCCGTGGCACCTCCACGACCACCTTGCAGTGGGAGGGTGTGGGGGCATATTGTCTATATGCTTCAGCTTGTACCCATGGGAGGTCGGGTACTCTGTATTACTGCGTGACGCCAGAGGTCACGGTCATGTGTCATCGCCTTGGAGAGGTGTAATTGGGTAAGGTCGGCTTTTATCACCTCATCCCAGGTCATTTTGGGTCTCCCCACTCCACGGTTTCCATCGACTTCTAGTGCTCTGCACCTTTTTATGCAGCTGTCATCCTTCATACGCATCACATGTCCATACCAACGCAACCACCTCTCCTGCACAGCATTTGATTCCTCTTATGCTCAGTCTCTCTCTCAATTCATTTATGCTTTGTCGGTCGCGTATATTACTATTACACATCCATCGGAGCATGCAGGCTTCGTTTCTCTCTAATCTACGTAAGTCTTCCACCTTCAGCACCCAGGTCTCACTACCATGTAACATTGCTGTTCGGATACACGCATCATACAGTCTGCCTTTCATTTTGAGGGAGAAGCCTTTTGCAGCTAGCAGTGGTAGTAGTTCCCTAAACTTCTTCCATCCCATTCTTACTCTAGTTATTGTACTTTCTGAACACCCACCTCCGCTGCTAATTAGGTCACCTAGGTAGCAGAAGCTGTCTACTGTCTCTACAGAGCCCTCCCAGAGATTGGTGGTACTTGTTTCCTGTGGCTGTTTGCTGCTTGCTGTCCCAGTACAGCTGATGCATGTGAAGCCTACATTCTTAATTAAGCTTCCTGAGATCCCGCTACATCTCTTGTGTACCCATTGTTTGCATTTGGGGCAGAGAATGGAGTTCCTACCTACACCTTTTTTACATACTGAGCAAGGCCATTTCCCTGGGGGGATCTGGGTTCTGTTTTCTCGTCTACTTACAAGGACCTTAGTCTTTGTCATGTTGACTTTGAGACCCTTTCTTTCTAGTCCTTGCTTCCAAGTTTGGAATTTCTTCTCTAGTTCTACCATAGATTCAGCTATAAGTGCGAGGTCATCAACATACAGGAGTTCCCATGGGCATTCGGTCTTAAACTCCTCCGTTATTGCCTGCAGGACTATGATGAACAGGAGAGGGCTAAGAACAGAGCCCTGGTGGACACCAACCTGTACGCTAAATTCCTCGCTATACTCATTGCTAATCCTAACTTTGCTGACTGCTCCCCTATACATGGCTTATACAGCTTTCACAAGCCATTCATCTACTCCTAGTTTTCTAAGACCCCACCAGATTACAGCACGTGGAACTCTGGCAAAGACTTTCTCGAGATCGACGAATGCCAGGTAGAGTGGCTTACTTTTAGCTAGGTACTTTTCCTGTAACTGCCTCAAGGAAGAGGGCATCAGTGGTGCCTCTTCCTGGTACAAACCCAAATTGCATCTCATCTAGTTTCACCCGGTCCCTAATTAACTGTGCTATAACTCTTTCTGTTACTTTCATGACCTGGTCCATCAGCTTTATACCTCTATAGTTTCCTCTATCGAGTGCATCACCTTTACCTTTGTAGCAGTTGACAATGATGCTACTGCACCAATCTTTTGGTATGACACCTTCTAGTATTACCTGGTTAACAATACGTGTGGTTATAGTTTGACCTACAGACCCAGATACCTTCAGCATCTCGGCAGCTATACCCGATGGACCGGTTGCCTTCCCCATCTTCATATCTTTGATTGCCTTACTTACTACGCTGCTGCTGACTTGTACTGCTGGCCCCTCTATAGGGTCTACTTGGGTAGGGTCTCTTCTTCCCATGCATTCTCCTCATTTAGTAATCTATCATAATGACTCTCCATGCATCTTTCTTCTCAGCACATGTGAGAGCAAGCTCACCTTTATCATTCCGGATACACTTCTCTCCAATGACATCACAATTCTCTCTGAGACACTGCCTCGCAATCTTGAACACCTCCTGTTTCTGGTCCTCTCGTTGCAAAACATGCTTGAATTTTCTATCCTCTGCTTCCCTCCTAGCTAAGTATACTTGTCGCCTAGCTTCCCTCTTGGTCTCTATGTAATGTACCCTGCTCCCCCTGTTCTTCCATTCTTTCCATGCCTGTCTCTTGGCCTTAACTGCCTCATCTACCTTATTGTTCCACCACCAAGTCACTCTCCTCCTGCTTGTGGTCTTACTCCAGCTTCAGACCTCATCCGTCGCCTCTAGTAAGTTATTTTTCTTCCTTCAAATTTCTTTTCTATAATATTTTTATTTTTATTTTGTCTTTTACACATCGCAGTTGATAAAAAAGAACGAAAAGCCGGCCATGACCCTGAAAAAGAACTTGCTGACAGTGGATTTCATGATCTACCCCGCACGTAGGTATTATCGATGTTGAAAGAAGCAAAGTAAATTTTTTTAAATATTTAAAAATATGGAAATGGAAAAATATGAAAACACAAAATATTAAAAGGAAAAAAAAAGAAAATTTTAAAAAAAACTGTCTTAAAAGGAAAAAAAATGGGTGTTTCTGCTATATATATATATCCTAAATATAATTGTTGGTATTGAAGCCTGTGTAATCTCGTCAATGTTGTTTGTTGGCATGTGGCTGTCTGTTCCATTCTTGTCTGCTTTCTTACATGGTGATTGTAGTTGGGACATCATTGCCTGCTCATCATTCGCAATGATTTTTTTAGCTTAACTCTTCCATACTGTTGGATTTTTGCAGAGACGACGACCCTGGCCTGCAGAAACCTGACAACCTCTCCATCTCTAGTGCTGCTAAGAGTATCGGCAGTGATACTGACAGCATGGGAGAGTACAGTGACACAGATGCTGGCAGCAGATTCAATGAGGATGGTTCTTTCATTGGCGCTTACCAAGGTCGTGAATCAAAAGGAAATGGGACTAATGTCTAGATATAAAATTGATTGCAACATCATGCAATGATACTGACCAACACTTCCCTCTCTTGACTAGACAATAAAGATATATATTATATATTATATATATATATATATATATATATATATATATATATATATATATAACAACAAAAGAAACAAACAACCAACAATTTCCATCTGAAATATAAGAAAATTCTTGCTGTCTTTCAGTCCTCAACATAGCGGCGATGATGAAACTTTCCGTCAGACTTGTTCAAAAAACAAACAAAACAGAAATAAACAAAAACGTTAAAAAAATAAAACAAATCGAAATTTAACAAAAAATACAAAATAGAATGTAAAGAAGAAAACATTTTCAACATGAGAAAAAAATGGAAAGAAAAATTAATAGCTTGAAAATGGGGATAACAATTATATTTAGGATATATATATATATATGCACACATGCTTGTGTGTATGTGTATATATATATATGTGTGGTATATGTATTTATACACATACAGACACACATATATATATTTGTAACCACAAAAGAGCAAAATGTTGATATTTTCTTTTTTCTTTTTCCTTTTCTTTTTCTTTTTTTGAAAATGCCTAGTTCTGCTGCTGTGTCTGCTATTGTTATCTGGTCTCTTGTCATCACTGCAACTGTCACCACCACAAACATTGCTACTGTCCTCCCTCCACCCCACCCCTGCTAAAGTTTCCTTCTTTTAAGAAACCCTTCTTTCATTTTTTAAAAACTTATTTTACCTGAGCAACTACATTCCTCCCAATATTTAAACTTCTTTTCGCCCAATATTCTCCTAGTTCATAGAAATTGGTTTTTATTTCTCAAGAATTAAAAAAAATAGATTGGCAGACAAGAACCACAAAAATCCATTGTTTTCACCCTACTCTCAACCAACCATAATACTTCTTAAAGATTATAATTAATCTTTTGTGCCAGTTATGTGACATGGCACTCTTATTGCAATGAAGGTTTTAACATAACTGGTGAAAAAAAACAAAAATTTCTGCTGGCTGCTATGTGGACATGGCTGAAATAAAGGACTGTTACTCTGGGTTTCTGTTTACCAAACGATAGAACTGCAGTTCAGTGTTTACTGCTATAAGAATTGACATTCGTTTTCTGCAAGAAATGTTTTGTTGTTCTTTTGTTTTTTTTTGCTGTTCACCAAAGCAATGGAGGTATTTACTGTTGGTCACTACAAAAACAAGGGATGTTCATTGTAGTAGTAAAAATCATTCAGTTTTATTCACTACAATGAGAAATGTTTAGTGCTGTCTGCTGCAGTATCAAAATATGTTCATTGGTGTTCACTACAATATCAAAATATGTTCATTGTTATTCACTATATCAAGGTGTATTCAACATAGTTCACTGTGATGACGAGATATGTCCAATAGTATTCACTGCTTCAACAAAAGATATGCCTATTGATGTTCACTACAGTGTCAAAATATGTTCAGCAGTGTTCACTGTGATAAGATATCATTGCTGTTAACTTACAATGACGACATCATCAATAGCTATGAAAGGTCCTCTATTGCCTACATTTTCAAAACAGTTTATATAAAATATGAATGACATTGGTGTTTATATATTTTCCCTAAAATCCTTGGCTTTTTGCATGTCCCAGCATCCAGCTCAAGTGGCCCTCATCCCACTGAATTTACAACTGGTTCAATTAGACATAAAGATCCCATTCCTTCTATGTCATGTGGTGATGTATTGGGGTGGTGTGTGGTGTGGTGAAGTCCCTGGTAATATAGCAGTGCTATGGCAGACTTTTCTTCATTTACTGTGTGTGCATGTGTGTGTTGACATATATATATATAAAAATAAATGTGTATGACATATTCACACATTCGTGCATATACACTCATATGCTTAGATACAAACATGCGCACACACACAACAAACAAAACAAAAATGTTTAGCAAGCCTCAGCACCAGTTCATGGCCAGCATATACAATGTGATAATAATGAATGTTATTATTACTTCACCTAATACTAAGTCTATCTTCATATAGAATGCTGAGGTAAGGAGGAGATAACTAGAAAAAGATATCCAATGCAAAGAGACTAACCTGTAGCTGTTTTCAGTTCAATCCGATGTTTGGAAAGCAACCCTGCCTATGTATTTTTTTTTGTCTGTTTACCAAACTAATTTGTTTTAGTCCCCTCAGCAAATATGAATATATATTTAATTTATATACACACAATGAAGTACAAGCTTGGTTGCATGGTTAAGAAGTTTACTTTAGAACCGTGTGGTTTTAGGTTCATTCCCATTTTGTTGGCAAGTTTTTTCTACTATAGCTTCAGGCCAACCAATGTATTGTGAATTTGGTAAATATAAGAATGAGTGTTATTTACTCCTGTATGTGTGAATGTTTGTCAGTGGTGGAGAGCAGCTTCATATTGACACTGTTTAAAAAAAAAACATACAAGAAGTGATATTTGTTTATGTCCTTCATAAAGAATACATTCTGTAGAGGACCACATCAATGAACGTCTATTATATAGCATACTTGTTGAAAAAGAGTGAGTTGGCATTAGGAAGGGCATCAGGCCATAGAAAAACTGCTCCAAAAAGTCTCATCTAAACCATGATACCATGGGAAAAGCAGATGTAAAAATGATGATGACACTGTGTGTTATATATGAACATGGATACTCATATAGCCTGGTGGGATGTAAAATGATTTTTTTCAATTTAAAGCGTTGAAGTGAAACAGCTCGGGTTTCTCTCAGTACTGGAAGTACCACCCCTAGTGATAGAGTTAGTAGCGCTACTACTACCTGCTATTACTATTATTATTATTTGGGTGGATCTGTCTTTTCATAGTTACCTTCTTCAAAAATTAGAAATAAAACTTTTAAAGAAATTCATGAGAGAGTGAGGTGGGGGGGGGGAGAAGTGAAGGCTGGGAGATAGAGAGCATGAGATTGGTGGGAAGTTGAAATAAAAATATATATTGTCTACTTGCATACTTACATCTATACATAGATGTATATGTGTGTGTGTGTGTATATATATATATATACACACACACACACACATACAATGTGGATTTCTTTTTCATTCAAAGAAGCAGAATACATACACCATTGCAAACACACTTAAAGTATACCTATCTCTCTCTCTCATTCATCAACCCTCTCTATCATTCTATTTAGCTATTTCTATACCTCCATCTCTTCATCTATCTATTCTTTGCATTTAAGACGAACAAACCAATTGGTGGTAAACTTGAGGTTTTTTTAAACCCCCTTTTTTTTATAAAAAATAATTTGTTTTGTCATTTTTTTAAAGTACTCTAATACCCTTTTTTGTAAAATAACAAAAAAAAAAAAAAACTTGCTACTTTTGCTTCAGCTGCCATATCTATTTCTTTCCTCTACCTTGCATACAACATACCACAACTGCTACTATTATTTCTACTACTATTACTCTCATTTCCATTCAAATCTCTTCCTCTTTCTATTTTTAACACCAATCACCCTGGCCCTTGCTCTCCTTTAATTTAGTTTAACACACTTTTATTTTGTAAAAACAAACAGTGTTGTCATTAACCTCTCTCCTTGCTCCTACCCTCTCCTCCACACTCACACTCTACGTTTTTTGTTCCCATTTAGTTTTTTTCATTTTTATTATTACATGGTATTGATGATATAACTGGTTTAATTCCCATCCTATCGAAGCATATGGTCCAGGATGGGAAACATTCTTGTCCTTTTTCCTATTATGGTCCTTCCATACTGTTCATTATTATAGAGGGCATTGGATTAGCAATATCGGTAGAGCGTCGAACACCATGCTTCGCGAAATAGTTATGTTCTGAGTTCAAACCGCGCCGAGGTTAGCTTTTCATCCTAACAGGGTTGTACCACTAATGAACTGGAGTCAATTTAATCAACTTTCCCCATAACTTCAAAATGCTGGCCCTGTACCAAAAGTAAAAACAATTATTTTAAAAGGCAGTATATTGACAGAATCTGTAGAAGGTCAGACAAAATGTCTCATGGCATTCAATTACTCTCCTTTACATGCTGAGTTCAAATCATACCGAGGTCACTTTTGCCTTTCATTCTTCCAGAGTTGATAGCATAAAGTACCAGTTGGATATTGAAGTCATTATAACTGACTTTCCCCTTCCCCTAAATTGCTGGCCTTTTACCAATGTTAAAAAAAAATTATTAAAGAATTGGCAGAATTGCTACATCAGACTTTTGTTATTCTGGATCTCTGTACTCTTGAGTTCAAGTCTCACCAAGGTCAACTTCGCTTTTCATCCTGCCGGGGATTCAGAAAATAAAGAACTAGTCAAATACTGGGATTTAATCATTCGACTGTTCTCCTTCCCCCAAATTTCTGGCCTTGTGCCTTTGTTAGAGATAATTACTATTATGGAAGCGTGGTGGTTGGAGTAGTGGTGGAAGAAATTCCCTGTGATATTTAGTTATATGGATTTTTACATTCAACCTTCAAAAATACAATGCTAGTTGTACCGGTGTTGATTTAATCAGCCTCTCTCTCTTCTTCCTGTATCTCTGCCCTTGTACCTGTGCAAAAATTCATTATTATTTGGGAGGGTAATAGTTGGCAGAATTGATAGAGCCTTGCATTATTTAGTTAGGTTTTTTTTTATATCTTCAGGGATAAAATCCTGTCAGGGTTTATAAAATAGTGCAAAATATCAAAGTTGATGTTAATAACCTGTTCTTTGCTCTGCTCACCTAAAATTTGTAGTTATCTTTGTTCTTCTGTTATGAAATATGTGACGACGGGGTGGGGACAAAACATTCTATTCTATTCTCTCTCTTTCTCTCTCTCTCTTTCTCTTTCTCTCTCTCTCTCTCTCTCTCTCTCTCTCTGGATATGTTTCTAATTACAGTTGGGGACATGATATGACACATGGATTTGCTAGTTTTTACTACTCTAAGAGGGGAGGTAATGGGGAGCCTTTTATCAAGAAGGTGCAAGATTGCCACAGAAGCATCATCTTCACCCAAGCTCTCTATCTCTTACCCATTCTATCCACCCTTCTATAACTTTTTCGGAGGTTTTTGCAGCTAATCAAGCCTAATTAAGAAACTATTATAAAGTACCAGTCAAATACTGGGGTTAAGATTGTCCTCTCTTGCTGCCCACTCCCCCTTCTTGTGCCTTTGATAGAAACAATTACTATAATTATTATTATGGCAATGGATTGGTGAAATCATTAGGACATAAGGGCATTGAAGACTTAGAGTATTTAGCTATAGCTCTTTATGTTCTTAGTTCAAATTTTGCGGTGGTAAACTTAGCCTTTCATCCTTCCGAGGTTGATAAAATAAAGTACCAGTTACGTACTGGGGTTGATATAATCGATTTTCCCCTCCCAACAAATTGCTGGCTTTGTGCCAAATTTAGAAATCATTATTGAGAGGTACAGTGGCTGAGTTGGATAAGTGTTTTTCCTCTTATTCTCTTGGTTCTGAGTTCCTATCCTATCCTTGCTGCTGCTTGCATTGTGTCTTGTTTGTTAGATAAGACACTTTACTCTAATTTCTCTTAATGGCTGAAAGCCAACATAATAAATTATTGCTATTATTGTCATTAATATTACTATCATATTATTATCATCATTATTCTGCTGATAACATAATTAACTGAAAAAAAATTCTATTTTTTTAAATTTTCCAGAGTTTTTTCCAAATTTCTTTTCTTAACCCTTTATATATATATATATATATATATATATATATATATATATATACATATATATATATATATATATAAAATTTTTTCTTTGAAAAGGAAACTTTTTTTTCTTTCAATTTTTTTTTATTTTCGCTATAAAAAACGAGGGAAATATTTTTCTCCCACCCAAAAAATAAAAAAAAAAATTGACATTATCAATTTGCTCTATCTTTTTTTTTTTTTTTATCTTTTTTGTTCCATTTTATTTTTAATTGAAACTTTTTCAAACGTTTTTATCATTGTTTCCCCCACTCCCTTCTAAATGAAATAATTAAAACAATTATTTATACTCCTTCTTTTCTATTAAATCTACGATTTAGATTTATTATTATTTTTATTTGTTTTTATTTGTTTTTGCTTATTTTTTTGTTTTGTTTAGTTATGTGTTGTTTACTATTGCTTATCCATGGTACATTTGGGGACCTGAAAGTGAAAATGAATTTGAAGATATTAGCTTGAGGGATTTGAATCCCTGAGAAAATGAGGTGCCTGATAGCTGAATGACGTCAGTAATGTGGCACTGTGATCTTTGCCACATTAGTCTAAAAAAAGACAAATTTTGCTAGCCCAGTTCACTTAACTGTAAAAAGGTATTATTGGGATAGAGTGCACTCTCTCTCAATCTTTATTTTTATATAGAAATGACTTCTACAGGACTAGAACTGTTTCATTCGTTTGAAATCACCAGGAAAGTAAACGCACACACACATATATATATAATGATGTGTGTGTATGTGTAATACTAGGGATGGCTATCTCTAGAAGTGGTAGCCATCCCTAGTATATATTTACTACTGAGGGAATTGGGCATAAAATTAGTGACTGATCAGTCTTATCTGATTTGGAATTCATCAAACTCCAAATTTCTGTGTGTGTGTGTGTGTGTATATATATAGGTATCTATATATATAAAACTGAGGATGTCTGTGTGTGTGTGAGTTTGAATCCCTAAAACTCGAGAACCACCCAACCGACTGTTTTCAAACTTTACACATGTAATACTTATGTTTCAGGGATTGTTCTGAGCAAAAACAAATTTCAAATTTTCAATGCCCTACGACCGCATTAGGCGATTTAGCGATCTCTCTCTATAATTCTTAGTCTTTCTCTTTTTAGATAGATACATACATATAACGTCGCACCCTTATAATATCTGTCTGCATTACGTCACTTCCCTGAGGATGTTTGTGTGTGTCTGAGTTTGAATTCCTAAAACTCGAGAAGTACCCAACCAATTTTTTTCAAACTTTACATGTGTATTACTTTTATCTCCTAGGGCCCACATTAGGTGAAAAATTGCGTTTTTTAAGCTTTTTAGGTTTTTTTTTAGGCGTTACGTCAGACCGATTTCCTTGAAATTGTAACTATGTATTAGTCATTCTCTTCTTCATACCGTGAGCAAAGAAAATCCAACTTTTTTATGGCATTAGATGAAAAACTTCATTTTTTTTCAGCTTTTTAGGGCTTTTTGGAGGCGTTACGTCTAGCCGATTTTCCCGAAATTCCAAGGCATATTATGCACATAAAAAAAGATTATCCAGCCATCAGAGTATTCGGTTTATTTTCTTTACATATTGTCCAGGCATGCAGTTTTTCCACTATTAGGTCTGTTGGCGGCCCGCGTTCCAAAATACCTTATCCGTGCAACGCCGGGTACCACTGCTAGTAATTCATACAAACGTTTAAAAAAACTATTCAGTACAAAACATATACTATTACAAGCAATTCTCAGTGTGTATTGCTGAGTAACCTCCCCTGAAGAGCATTTTAATGACCGACATAACACTCATCTCTTTTTTTTTTTTTTTTTTTTTTTTTTTTTAATAGTATTCTCCACCCGCCGAGGTTAACTTTGCCTTTCATCCTTACGGGTCGATAAAATAAAGTACCAGTAATACACTGGGATAATTGCTGGCCTTGTGCCAAAAGTAGAAACAATTATTATTCCATAGGGTGGTGGATTGGCAGTATCGGTAGAGGGTCGGACGCCATGCTTTGCAGCATAGTTACGGCCCTTTATGATGATGATGATGATGATCATCATCATTTTACGTCCGCTTTTCCCTGCTTGCAAGGGTGGGACGGGAACTGATTCTGGCTTGATTTATACAGCTGGATGCCCTTCCTAACACCAACCTCATTTACAGTGAGTGCTGGGGGCTATTTTGCCGTGGCACCTCCACGTCCACTTTGCAGTGGAATGATAGGGACCCCAGTCCCTTTCATCTCATTTCTACAGCTGAGTAAACTGGAGCAATGTGAAATAAAGTGTCTTGCTCAAGGAAACAACACATCATCTGGTCTGAGAATTGAACTCACAACCTTTCGATTGTAAGGCCAATGCTCTAACCACTAAGTCATGTGCCTCCATCTGAGTTCAAATTTCGCCGAGGTTAACTTTGCCTTTCATCCTTACGGGGTTGATAAAATAAAGCACCAGTCAGGCACTGGGGTCGATTTAATTGATTTTTCCCCTCCCCCAAAATTACTGGCCTTGTGCCTATATAAGAAACGATTATTATTCCATACAAGTGCAGAAGAGAAGGAGGCATTGACATTTTTAAATAGATAGTCTTCATTCATTCTTAGTTATTTTATCTTTCTTAAAACTATTCCGGTATGGAGGTGAGAAATGGATGCTAAAAGCTGGTCGTCTATGAATGTAAAATCTGAAATCTGGGGAAATTGTTGAGGTTCTGAGTTGGCAAGAATGATAAAATAATCCAGGAGGGTGTTTATTGGTTTCAAGTAGTGAAATAAGTAATCGTCAACAGAAATATGCCAGAGTTATCTATCTTCCCCAGAAAGGAGAACATTATGAACACATTAGTTATAGCATGGCTGAAATGAATCATAAGCCTTTCTATCTGTCTTCAATGAATAGCAAGTAGGCTATATTGTTGAAGTCCAGCTACTCAAACATCAAACCAACGCTTTTATTTTCATTTGTGAGAGTTTTTTTTTCTTTCTTTAAATCAATACAGTGGTTCCTTAGCTTATTATCATGGAACCTTCATGGTTTTCTCAAAATTGTGAAACTTGTATACAATATTTCAAAAGTTGCAAGGTCCCAACCTATACTTTACACACAGTTGCTAACACTAATTTGATAAGGGATTATATGAAACAAAGTTGTTTTAAAGACAGAATTGATTCACATGAAACATAAATTTTCATGGATATATGTTAAATATCACCTTATCTTGCAAAACTCAAAAATGTTTTCACAGAACATAAGAGTTCCTTGGAACCAACTTCGTGAAATAATGCTCCAATACACTATGACATCTGGTAAAATAATAATGAACCTAAGTAGAAGAAAAATCGCTACCATGGATAAACTTTAGATATTAACCCTTTTGTTACCTATATCTAATGAAAGTCATTGCTTCAAATTTTTAAATCATTTTGAAAATAAAGATATTTGAAAGGGTTTAGTAATATAACTTTCTCATTTATAAGCTGTGATTGAAGCATAACAAAGGTTTTTACATAAGATGAAAGGTTTTTATATAAATATAAACACTTTAAAATAGCTTTGTATCATAAAATCAGGGTTGATTTCAAGTGTTTGGTATACAAAATGTTAAGACTTTGTATTTCTTCTCCATACCTATCTCTTTCCCTTAAATTTTTTCCTTGGAGGAATTGGGTTTGAATCAGTGGGAGATATAAGAATGACTATAAATATAAAATAAACTAACCTACATTTAGAAAAAAAAAGTTATGGGTTATTGTTGGTGCTGTCTTGATTAATTTGATTATTTTAACTATTTTGCATTTATAATTTGTTTTTCTTAATTTATTTGTCAACATGTGTTAATGTGTGTGAGAGTAAACTGTCCTAGCTAAACCAGAGTCCTTTGTCAAAAGATCTACAGTTACTTATGGAATCCATTCTTGGTGAAACTTTTGACCAAAACATCACATATCTTCCTTTTAATGGACAGTAGAAATACACTAAGAGTGTGTCCCACCACATCAGTACATGGATTATCTTGGGATGCAGTATTTAACTCTTAATTTCACCACCTTTAATTTACCCTTTTACAAAAGTGGACACTGCAATATTGTCATTGTTGTCTTGCAGTGTTTATTTTCTCTGGCACAGTAGTTTCCATAACAACTGCAAAAGTGGAAGAAGGAGCTGCTTATTTGGTTGCTTAACCTACTAGAAATAGCAGCCAAATTACACCCTATCTTCTTTAAAAGGGTGGATGGGGGCATATGAATGGATGACTAGAATGGTCTTTTATCATATAGCTGCTCAGTCATAACTGACTTGGGGCTAAACAACAACAACAACAATGATGTTGTTGAGATTTTTTTTTTCTGTATATATTTTGGTTTTGTTGTTTGTTTGTTTTTTGTTTTGTTTTTTCATTTTATTTCAAATTTTAGCTTTGATGGGAAAGGACAGAAGTGTTTATTGTATTTCTAAGTAGAAATATTATATCAGTTACACAACTGATTTACTGATTTACGTAGACTAAGGGCATTGTGTATAAAGGAATTAACTAGTTCTAGTATATTACTGGTACTTGATTTATTTACTTTTTTTAAATGAATGATGGCACATAAAAATACAAATATAAAAGTAAATACTGTAAATCATTTAGTTCAATTGTTGTACAGCCATTTCTATCAGAAACATTTTCCCCCACCTAACCCATCCTTCTTTTAAATCTAAATAATATAAAATGTCAGTCAAGTGTTAAGTTGTACTTGTAAATTCTAAATTTATTAGAAATAGCTGTGTGTGTGTGTGTGTGGCAATCCCCATAAACCCATTAGATTTTATATGGTACCAGTATAGATCCCATTTTGTTGCATCCCCTTATCTCCATCCATCATCACATCTGAAGCCTAGACTCGGGTCAAAGCTTAACCCAGTTTTATGTGGCATTGATTGAGAGTCCATTGCAAGGTGGCTAATAGACTCATATTTTCATTTAAGTGAACTGAAGTGTCTTGTTTAAGGACACAACACACCACTTGATCTAGGGATTGAGCTCCCAACTGTTTTAAAATAATCTGTTGGTCTGGTGACAAATACTTAGCATTTGCCATCAGACTTGTGATGAAATAAACCAGCAGTTTGACTGTAAAAGATTGTGTGGTGAAAGGAATCGTTATGAGATATGGGTAGCAAACACTATCCATACCCATGGTTACACTCTCATAAAACTTGTCATAATGATGATGAATCACACATCATTTATGTGATCAGTCATACACACACATACACACACACACACACAATTCTGTGTGCAAATGAATGACTTATCCCCTACCACATCTGAGGTGTTAGGCATATTTTTTATGTCTATAAAGTTAACGTTATTGCAAAGGCAAGTCAAACTGTTAATATATATCTTCTTCTTTGCCTACTTATTCATGAGATGGTCATGGGAGTAGAATCCTCAGACCCACCTTCCAAGAGGGTCCTATCAGAAGCAACCGAGGTTATGCATATTATCCAATAATCTTACTCCTTGTCTATTTCTGGGTTTCTTGTCAGTCAGCTTTGCCCAAAAATGTGCTCAGTGATTCTTTCCTTAGAAATTCTAACTACATGTATTTAGTACTGGTGCTGTGATGTTTCAATGTGCAGAAATTGTAACTCCTTAATCTCTGTGCTACACACCCTATTGAGTAAAGTTTCTCCAAAGATCCTTCACAGCAACCATATTTCTACCACTTGTATTTACGATTGTATTCTTTCGGGCATTACCCAAGATTCATGTAAAGGTAAGCAAGAACACCGAATTGAAGATAAGAAGTTTGGCTTTTACACCTACATTCCTTCTTATGACCAAGTGCTGAAACTGATGCATTATTGCACCAGCTCCAGTAATTCTTGCATTTAATTCAGTCTTCTGTCACCTGTGAAAACAACTCTCACCTACTCATGCAGTGTTTTATGACTTATGTTATACTCATGTCAGTGGGAGGCTTCATTATTGATGAAAGGAGGACACACATGTTCAGTTCCACCTATGGATCTTTTATAATCTGGTTAAAAGTATAGTCCATGCTCTGAGTCACTGCTACATTCTCACCCTAACTTAAATGAGACTACAACTGTCCACAAGGAATTGAATCTGAATCCTCTGCTTTCATGCTGCAGTTCCTTATCTTTAAAATCTAAAGTTCTCTCATGGGGTATGTTTACAACCAGTTATGGTCTCCATCTTCCTAGACTCTCATGTAACTTTGGCAGGGACTTATAACAGATCTACAAAACAAATACATGTGTCCAAAGATCTGTTATATGTATATATATATATTTGTGTGTGTGTCTTTATTTAACTTGTGAGGTTGTTAATATAACTAATATTAAGCATAGCTGTCTAAGGACCAATTTGAGATGAATCTAAAAGCCCTGTAGATGCTTAAATGGTTCTAATATTTAATATTGTCTGGGTGCGGACAATCTTTGTTCGCAAGATTACTGTCTAGGAAAAAATAACACAGTAGTTTTATTTTTTAAGATTTATTTATCAAACTTGGGTCAGTTTGTCTTCATGACTTGTTCTTTCGATCTCACTCGATAAAGCCAATGGCTTTGATGACGGCCTCGGAACCGGCTACAGGCCTTCGTCACTGTCCCCCGACTTAGGCCCCTAAAGGCACTTGTGATCCTGGCTTTCAGATCATCTTTCGTATTGCAGCTAGATCTGTTGCGCCCCACACAAAGAAGTCGAGGGGGTTGCAGTCAGGTGAAGTGTGGTCGACGAAGTTCCCTGACAGCCTGGCTTGGGTCTTTCGGTTGGTATGGCAGGGCGCTGAGTTTTGCTGCCACACGCACGGCCTATCTGCAGCTACCTGGTCGATCCAGGGCTTTACTACCTCGCTCAGAACGCGGATGTAGCCATCGGTGTTCAGCTTGAGGCCCTCAGGGAAGAAGTGAGGTGGCATGACGTCACCTTGACTTCTCACGACACCTAAGACCAATGTTGTCCCTGGAAACTTTGTCTGCATGACTCTGGGAACGTCTTTGGATGAGACAGCAAGCCACCTGTTGTTCTGGGAGTTGATCTTCTGGTCTTGGCAGAAGTTTTTCTCATCGGAGAAAAACCACAGCATGTCTGGCTCCAGTGGGTGTTTCAACTTGTTGATCAGCTTCTTTGCGTGCTTCAGTCGTTTTTCTTGCATCGTTTTGTCCTTTCCTCATCTTGTATGAAACGTAGTGAATGTCTTCATGTACCACCAGCCTAATGAGCTTTTCATCCATGCCTTTCTCCCTTGCAATGGCACGCATTGACTTGCTAGGTTCATTGTTGATGATATCCTGAACTTCAGCGACGAACTCGGGCGTTCTGAAGGCGTCAGATCGTCGATCATGTGTTTTCCTCTCTGATGTTGCTTCGTAGTCGAATCCTGAATCTTCCAATTCCTTTTTGACCTTTTCCACCATTCTCCTGCTGACGCTGAGAAAGTCTGAAATTTCCTTATTTGTCCTCCCGGCGCGGATTCCAAGAAGAACTCTGTGTCTCTTCCACAAATTTGGAGGTTCAAAATTATTCATAATCAATTATTCTGAAGTAATGGAAATAAAGTCACTGTTTTTATAAAGACGAGAGTGACAACGGAAGTAAAAAAAATTTGCATAAAATTAGCAGTTGAAAATTGCGAACAAATATCGTCCACACCCTGTATATATATATATATACACACTCAAGTATATAGAAATATATAACATACACGCAGTCTTAAAAGCCACCTGGTTTAATACCATCACCTTGCCCTTGGATGCTTTTAGCTAAGATCACTCTGTTGCAGGCATACAGACCAAACGCCCATCCTCTCAATTGCTCTATCCACTCTTGCATTGACCAGTTATTCCTTTGTATATAGTCAAGGCTAGACAACAGCCACATAGAAACCAAGAATACACATTCTTAACATAGCTATGACTGCATCTCAACAACTGGTCCTTATCTTCAGAGTTTGAAAGTTTTTCAACCTTCAGCATCTAATGACCTTTATAAAGCTCAGGTGAGACCCACACTGGAATACTGCATCCACATCTGGGAGGGTGCTACTGTTACACTGACATTGTGGACTTCATCCACTTGGCTAATCAGCATAAATCACTCGCAGTCACTCTCCAGTCTCTGACCCACAGATGTGCTTTTTCTTCCCTCTGCCTATTCTATAACTACAGTGGTCTCTTCTCAAAGCTTGCTGGTCTTATTCCACTCCATTCAGGTACTCCCAAATACCTCATCTCACTTCTTCTCATTGCCCATGTTATGTCCTCCCAGGCCCTGTGCTAACCACTATAGAATTAACTCTTTGTGATTCTTTATCTCCTCATGTCTTTCCAAAAGCAGTGAGCATGTGACAATTTAAGTGGAACTTTAACATCAATCTCTCCACTATTGGAAATCCTTCCTCCAGGCTTCCAGAAAAAAAAAATAGATTGTGTGTGTCCAAAGACTGGGAATATTTTTACTACCATGGGTGAATTGAAAATGCATGAGAACTTGAGGGTGAATCTTGTACCCAGAAAAATATTTAATTTTACCAATTCATTTTATTAAGTTTTTTCCTATTTACATCTGAATTTTTATAGACTTTTTCAGTGAGAAGTTTCAAATTTGAATATGGGCACAGGGACTCCCACTTATGATATTAGTTTGAAGGATATATTTTCCGGATTGAGAAACAAAATTTAAAATGTCTAGCAGTAAAGTCATTCAGCCAGGCATTTCATCAATACTGTTCATAATTTTAGCCATTCCTTATCAAAAGCTGTTTGATTCTACTACCAGTATTGAGTCTGACCCAACCCTGATATCAATAAGGGTTATATATAATACTATAATTTAGCAGCTGCATACATACATGTCCCCTGCCAATTTCTCTAGCTGAAGCTCTTTACGTGGCCCACAAATTAACAAGTCAATATTGATTGATCTACAAAGTTACACATTTTTAAAATCTCATATATGACTCATTATTTTGAACATGTACTTACACCATCCATTCATTAATCCAGTTGTTCATTTCTCACTCATAAGCATTTTATTTTTTCTCTTTCTCATATTTTTTTTACATTTATGAGATTTTTCCTCTAAATCATTTATTTTTTATTTTTCCCACTCAATTGCATGCGATTTACAGAATTGAAAATCATTTGGAATCATTGACTCAAACCAGACCTCTTCTAATTAGTGTTTTTCATTCTTCATTCCTAACTTTTCAATTTTTGAATCCATTCAATTAAAAATGGCATCACAATCGAGAAACTGGCACAGACGACGGAAATCTTGCTAACACCATACAAACAACATTACTGTATATCAAATGAATGCATATGTTGAGTTCAAGTAGAGAGAAAAAAAGCAAATTCAAATGTTCTTGGTGTCATACAGAATAGCAGCAATATAATTTAACTTGATAACAAAAAAAGTAAAACATTTAGGCCTTTTTCTGATCTCTACACATTTTGATCAAAGGAATGAAGTGTGTAGAATTTGTTTCCATGGCAAGCGAACCAATGATACTGATTCCATACAAAAGATGCGAATAAATATGTATGTGTAAATATACATTCATATATACACATATATAGGTGTATACACATGTATATAATATTATACATATATACATGTATATAATATATATATGTATATAAACATATATGTAAACATATACGTATAGATATATACATATCTATACGTATAGATATAAACATATATACATATACATATGTATATATATATATAAACATATATAATGAGAGCAAGAGAGATATATGTATATATACATATAAGTATCATTTAATTGTATATATATATATATGTATGTATGTATGTGAAAATTTATATATATATATGTAAACAAATACATATGTAAATAAAGATATCTGTATATATATATATCATAATTGTGTTTATGTATATCAATAATGTATATGTATGGATATATATGAATGAAAACAAAATAAAAATAAATAACCAATTGTGGACCCTTCCTCACCACTCTCATAACAATAAGTGGGCAAGTAGATTTATGCTTTTATATATATATATATATACTAAGAATAATGAGTTCTAAACTCAAGCAGTCCTTTACAATGAAATAGCTCAAAGAAAGAAGTATTTCTGAGCCGTGTAATACAAGTTAATATAAATTAATATATATGATAAAACACAAATACCAACATATAAGTGTTTGTATTGTAAATGACTAAGTTAGCTAGATTGAAAAATACTAATTATAATAATACAGTTTGCCTGTCTCGATTTAAAATAATAAATCAATAAAAACAAACGATATTGGCAAATGGCCGTGGTACTTAGACAAATTTAAATTTCAAAATCAAACCTGTTCCGTAGATAAGTTTAAACTTCAAAATCCAAATAAGTTTCGAGATGAAAAAGTGAAAGAATACCCCGTTCAGCTCTCCTCAGTAAGTACCCTGAACAATTGGTATGTTTCACTTCAAAATATTTAAAAAGACTGTTTAACGCACATGGTTTTCCAGTTTCTAGCTGCCGCATACTCGTTCTGCTAGAAATAACAGCCGTTTATATGGGGCTAAAGTTAGCTCTACATAAGGAGCAGTGATACTAAGAATAATGAGTTCTAAACTCAAGCAGTCCTTTACAATGAAATAGCTTAGTCATTTACAATACAAACATTTATATGTTGGTATTTGTGTTTTATCATATATATTAATTTATATTAACTTATATATATACATGTGTGTGTGTGTATAAACGGTATATAAATATATATATATATACATGTTATATATAAATGAGATTGGAGTCAGGAAGGGCATCCAGCTGAAAAAACCAGGCCAAACTCAGTTCTGTATGAGCAAGAAAATCTAACCTGACCTAACATTGCACACAACAGGACAACTTGTCTAACCCATGCTAGGGTGGAAAAATGAACATAAAACGGGTGATGATGTATATATATAGTAATAGTAAATGTGAAAACTAAAATCCGAAGAGGACTCAATAAGGATTATACAGGGTCGCCCAAAAGTCACACAGGGGTCGCAACTGTTTATAAATTTTTTATTTTATAATATTTTTCCTTTCTTTTCAGGAATTATATGAACTAGACTCGGGAAATTAATTATGGAAAAATACAGCACAGAGCAAAATTGCATACATCAATCTGTACAATTTAGTAAGTTAATAAAAACTAAAACCCCTGTGTGACTTTTGGGCTACCCTGTATATATATATATATATATATATATATATATATATATATGTATATATAGACTCATAGAGCAAATATTTAATATAATCTGTTCTTATATATATATATATATATATATATATGCAGAGGTTATATTTAATTTGTTGGGATTCAACAAGCTTAATTTTATATATATATATATATATATATATAAGTAAACCCCTCTACTTAGCTTTTGTTGACTTGGAGAAAGCTTTTGACAGAGTTCCCCGCTCCATTATCTGGTGGTCCCTTAGAAAACTAGGTGTAGATGAATGGCTTGTGAGAGCTATACAAGCCATATGTAAAGAAACAGCAAGGCTAGAATTAACAATGAATATAGTGAAGAATTTAGCGTAAAAGTTGGTGTTCATCAAGGCTCTGTCCTTAGCCCTCTCCTGTTTATTATTGGCCTTCAGGCTATAACAGAGGAGTTTAAGACCAGCTGCCCATGGGAACTTCTATACGCAAATGATCTAATGCTCATAGCTGAATCCATAGTCGAACTAGAGAAGAAATTCCAAACATAGAAGCTTGGCCTAGAATCAAAAGGCCTTAAAGTTATCTTGTCTAAGACTAAAGTTCTAGTATGTAAAAAGGAAAATAGGGCACAAGTGCCCTCTGGGAAATGGCCATCCTCAGTGTGTAAGAAAGGAGTAGGTATAAATTCCATTCTATGTCCCAAATGCAGACTATGGGTGGAGATAAAAATTGTAGTGGGATCACAGGCAAGCTATCTAATAACGTAGATTTTATATGTGGCCAATGCTCAGGTGCAGTAAGTAGCAAGTGCCCACTGGATACTATCTCCTTCAACTGCCCAGATGGTGGAGGGTGCTTTGAAAGTACAGTAGCCAGAGTAAGAATGGGATGAAAAAAGTTCAGAGAGCTTATACTGATGTTGGTCACAAAAGGTTTCTCTCTAAAAATAAAAGGCAGATTGTATGATGCTTGTATACGAACAGCATTGTTACATGGCAGTGATACATGGGCATTGTGTTGTAGAGAACCTGTGCAGACTGGAAAGGAACGAAGCATGCATGTTCCGTTGGATGTGTAATAGTAATATACACGAACAGCAAAACATAAATGAACTGAGAAATTAGGAATTAGAGGGATCAGATGCTGTTTACTTGAGAGAAGATTACGTTGGTATGGTCACGGAAGGATAAAAAATTGCAGGGCGATCAAAATTGATGGACGTAACGGAGTAGGTAGGCCCAGAAAAACCCAGGACCACTTGATAAATTCTGACCTTGCACACTTACACCTCTCTAAGACAATGTCACTGGATCAAGATTGTTGGCACCACACAGTAATACAGAAGACCCGAGTTCCTTATGTGCAAAGTTAACCTACAGTCACTAGGCCCCTCCAA
>OZ024740.1:246318894-246328894 GCA_964016885.1 Eledone cirrhosa | reverse complement strand
AGTAACAATATGCTGAACTCCAACCAACATGGATTCCGTAATGGAAGGGATTGCCTGACGCAACTACTGCATCACTTTGATGACATTTTGAGAGCCTTGGGAGAGGGTTCCAACACTGATGTTATCTACCTTGATTTCAGCAAGGCCTTTGACAGGGTTGATCATAACATTCTACTGAGAAAGCTGTCCAATATTGGTGTCACTGGAAAGCTGCTGCAGTGGATCAAGAGCTTCCTGTCAAACAGAACCCAACATGTTGTAGTTGAGGGAGTCAAATCAAGCCCAGCCAAAGTCAGTAGTGGAGTCCCACAAGGCACTGTGTTGGGCCCACTTCTCTTCATCATCTATATTAATGACATCACTGACATCATCAAACACAGCAACATTAAAATTTTCGCTGATGATTCCAAGCTCCAAAAGGTCATCAATGGCGTGGATGACCGGATAAGCCTTCAGTCAGACCTACTGGCTGTTACCCAATGGGCAGAAAAGAACAACATGTTACTGAACGAGGACAAATTCGAACTGATCCACTTTGGAAAAGAGGATGCTCTGAAACTCCCGTACTCCCTTCCCTCCGGGGAAACTCTCGTGGCATATAACAACATCAGAGACTTGGGAGTAACCGTGGACAGCAACATAAGCTGGACCACGCATATAAGCAGCAAAGTTGACATGGCCCGCAGAATGTGTTCCTGGATCCTCAGAACCTTCCAGTCGAGAGATTCCCGCACCATTATCCTTCTCTTCTCTACTTTCGCCCGACCACACCTTGAATACTGTTGTCCACTGTGGTCTCCCCACACGAAACAAAGTATCATGAAACTTGAAGCTCCTCAAAGGGCAATCACGAAAAAGATAGATGGCATGTCAGACCTTGACTACTGGGGTCGATTGGAAAACCTGAAACTTTACTCACTCCAACGTCGCCGTGAGCGTTATATTATCTGCATGATGTGGAAAATGTTCCATCATCACTGCCCAAATGATGTTGGCATCGCCTTCAAGATACACCCAAGGCTTGGGCCCCGTGCTATCCGTCCCATTCAAAAATCTAAATCGCAACTCATAACAACAATACGGCACAATTATTTCACCTCAATCGGCCCTGCTCTCTTCAACATCACACCAGGACACGTCAAAACAGAAACTGACCACTCAAAATTCAAGAAGTCTTTGGACAAATTCCTCCAAGTAATCCCGGACAAACCACCCACACCCGGATATGTCTCCGCAAACAGTAATTCTCTTCTCGAATGGGCCATGGTGCCCAAATCCTGAATTGAAAGACTTCGCCAGGTGGTGCTATTAAGTTAGACATGGCCTGGGCCAATACAGTAAAGTGTCCAGTGAAAAACTCGGTACATCTACATATGTACACGTGTGTGTATTCATATGCATACTAGTATTTCAGTATACATATGTGGATGTACATTTTTAACTTAATTGTTTAAGCGTCAGTCATACAAAAGTGAGTTACAAACGAAACGAAATTTAATTTCGTTTCGTTATTTGTTTTTATCGTCTCCGCTGAACCGGTATGTACTCACGCTCTATGCAAATTAGTCTGCCCACTACTAATTTTCATAGAAAAAGCATATAACGATATGTGCTTTTACGATTCTCTAGAAAGGCCGGAAGATAGGTAAATATTGCTGATGAGATGTAACAACATCGAAACTAGTCCAATATTCCTTGTCTGGCTTTCTGTAGAATAGAGGAAAGGTGTTTCCTCGAAAACCAGTATGACTCTAAAAACCGGTTTGTCTGTGTGTTTACATACAGAATAGCTGGACACTCACAGTAAAGTGTCCAGTGAAAAACTCGGTACATCTACATATGTACACGTGTGTGTATTCATATGCATACTAGTATTTCAGTATACATATGTGGATGTACATTTTTAACTTAATTGTTTAAGCGTCAGTCATACAAAAGTGAGTTACAAACGAAACGAAATTTAATTTCGTTTCGTTATTTGTTTTTATCGTCTCCGCTGAACCGGTATGTACTCACGCTCTATGCAAATTAGTCTGCCCACTACTAATTTTCATAGAAAAAGCATATAACGATATGTGCTTTTACGATTCTCTAGAAAGGCCGGAAGATAGGTAAATATTGCTGATGAGATGTAACAACATCGAAACTAGTCCAATATTCCTTGTCTGGCTTTCTGTAGAATAGAGGAAAGGTGTTTCCTCGAAAACCAGTATGACTCTAAAAACCGGTTTGTCTGTGTGTTTACATACAGAATAGCTGGACACTCACAGTAAAGTGTCCAGTGAAAAACTCGATACATCTACATATGTACACGTGTGTGTATTCATATGCATACTAGTATTTCAGTATACATATGTGGATGTACATTTTTAACTTAATTGTTTAAGCGTCAGTCATACAAAAGTGAGTTACAAACGAAACGAAATTTAATTTCGTTTCGTTATTTGTTTTTATCGTCTCCGCTGAACCGGTATGTACTCACGCTCTATGCAAATTAGTCTGCCCACTACTAATTTTCATAGAAAAAGCATATAACGATATGTGCTTTTACGATTCTCTAGAAAGGCCGGAAGATAGGTAAATATTGCTGATGAGATGTAACAACATCGAAACTAGTCCAATATTCCTTGTCTGGCTTTCTGTAGAATAGAGGAAAGGTGTTTCCTCGAAAACCAGTATGACTCTAAAAACCGGTTTGTCTGTGTGTTTACATACAGAATAGCTGGACACTCACAGTAAAGTGTCCAGTGAAAAACTCGGTACATCTACATATGTACACGTGTGTGTATTCATATGCATACTAGTATTTCAGTATACATATGTGGATGTACATTTTTAACTTAATTGTTTAAGCGTCAGTCATACAAAAGTGAGTTACAAACGAAACGAAATTTAATTTCGTTTCGTTATTTGTTTTTATCGTCTCCGCTGAACCGGTATGTACTCACGCTCTATGCAAATTAGTCTGCCCACTACTAATTTTCATAGAAAAAGCATATAACGATATGTGCTTTTACGATTCTCTAGAAAGGCCGGAAGATAGGTAAATATTGCTGATGAGATGTAACAACATCGAAACTAGTCCAATATTCCTTGTCTGGCTTTCTGTAGAATAGAGGAAAGGTGTTTCCTCGAAAACCAGTATGACTCTAAAAACCGGTTTGTCTGTGTGTTTACATACAGAATAGCTGGACACTCACAGTAAAGTGTCCAGTGAAAAACTCGATACATCTACATATGTACACGTGTGTGTATTCATATGCATACTAGTATTTCAGTATACATATGTGGATGTACATTTTTAACTTAATTATATATATATATATTTATATATATATATATATTTATATATATATATATTTATATATATATATATTTATATATATATATATTTATATATATATATATATTTATATATATATATATATTTATATATATATATATTTATATATATATATATTTATATATATATATATATATATTTATATATATTTATATATATATATATATATATTTATATATATTTATATATATATTTATATTTATATATATTTATATATATATATATATATATATTTATATATATTTATATATATATTTATATATATATATATTTATATATATATATATTTATATATATATATATATATATATATATATATATATATATATTTATATATATATATTTATATATATATATTTATATATATATATTTATATAAATATATTTATATAAATATATTTATATAAATATATTTATATATATATATTTATATATATATATATATATATATATTTATATATATATATATGAGGTATAAACGTTTGAATATGTGTAATAAGGCCAAAACAATGCAGGTATGGACATAGAAAAAAGAATGCAATAGTAAAAGAATTCGTCTTTCACCTTGAATTTATTTAAATGTCCTTAATTTTCGAGATAATATCTCTTCTTCGGAGGGAAATAAAGGTCTCAAACCAGCGTCTTAAATCTCTAGCCAAGCCATGCTGACCGGAAATAGTATAGAGTATCTGTTGTAACTCTAATATCAAAGAATTAAAATTAGGTGGAAAAAGAGTAGTTTCCCTTTAAGAGGGGTTTGTTTAGGGTTCATTTTATTTTATTTTTTTTAAATTTTATATACGTGCCTGTATATGTGTGTGGGAGAAGGTATGTGGGTGTGTGTGTGTGAGTGTGGGAAGATAGGTCTAATCGTAAAAGTGGGGGGTAGGTGTTATCTGGTGTTAGAACTGGTTTTGTGTGTGTATGTGTGAGAGAGAATAAGTGGAGGTGTAAGCGTGTGTGTGCGCGCGTGCGTGTGTGTGGGGTGTGTAAATATGGGGCTAGAGGCCCTATCAGGTTATAAATTGGGTGTTGAGCTCTAGTCTATTATTGATTGGTGGATGTGTTTTATCTATAATAAGTGCTTCCTTAATTCTAAGATTGCCGAGGTTTCTTTCCTTAGTTTCTATCCTAACTGTTATGTTTTTATCGGTGTTTTTGCATTTAACTAGGTGTTTCTTAAATGAGGAAGCGTTAGTATTGAGGTGTTCTTTTATTCTTATGTGGAGTGGTCTGGTGATGCTACCTACGTAGAAGTTGTTGCATTTGTCACACTCTAGTCTGTATACTACGTAAGCCTGGTGGCATAGGTCTGTGTCGTTGATGGGGCAGTTGGCTAGTCTGCAGCAGTTGTCATGTCTGGTGGAGTGTCTCTTGGCCAGCCGTCCGCGCAGAGAAGGACCCGAATGGGCCAGTTGGATATCCAGTCCCTCTCGTCTGATGGCTCTGCGGATGGCTGTTGTTGTTTCTTCACTGAAGTGTGGGAGCTTCAGGAAGCAAGTGTTAGTGCCTCGGGTGTGGTGTCCTCTGTTCTTTCTGACACGGTTTGTGGTGGATGTCGTGTATCCGTTCAGTTTGAGTACTTCCAGGAAATGTGTGGTGTGTGTGTCTCGGTCTCTGGCGTCGGTGCATTTGTTCTTGATACGTGCCAGTTCGTTCTTTATGTATCCGAACTTGGCACCGAGTGGGAGGGCCGATCTGAAATGCACGAACAGGTCCCTGCTGGCGGATTTTTTATAGAAGCAGGTGTGGATGTTGCCTTCCTCTGTTACCCTGAGTTGGAAGTCCAGTAGGGATAGGGATCTGCGGTCATCGGGGTGTTCCATGCTGAACTTTATACTGGCGTCCATGCTGGAGAATGTTGTGTATATTTTCTCTGCCTCCTCACGGGATGATGTAAGGATGAGTATGTCATCTACATATCGGGTGAAGAAGGTATGGGAATGGCAGGTGTTGAGGGCTCGGCATTCTAGCTGGTTCATGTAGGTGATGGCCAGCAGGCCTGAAAGGCTGGATCCCATGGGTAATCCTGTTGTCTGTCTGTATGTGTGGTGGTGGAAGGTGAAGTACGTGTTGTCTACTGTGAAGGACAAAAGCTGGTGTATGTCCGTCGGGTGGAGGCCGTAGCAGTGGATGTTCTCTGCGACCACGCAGTCCGTCAATAAATCGACAGCTGGATGAGCGGAGATTGTAGTGTAGAGGGAGACAACGTCGAGGCTAAAAGCGTATTTATTTAGTTTAAGTTGTTCTGGCTGGAGTTGGTGTAATCCACGTATAACTTCGTAATATAAATATATATATATATTTATATATATATATATATATATATATATATTTATATATATATATATATTTATATATATATATATATTTATATATATATATATATATATATTTATATATATATATATATATTTATATATATATATATATATATATAAATATATATATATATATATAAATATATATATATATATATAAATATATATATATTTATATATATATATATATATATAAATATATATAAATTTATATATATACATATATATATATAAATATATATAAATTTATATATATATATAAATATATATAAATTTATATATATATATATATAAATATATATAAATTTATATATATATATATATATATATATATATATATATAAATATATATATTTATATATATATATAAATATATATATTTATATATATATATATATATATATATATATATAAATATATATATATATATATATATATATATATATATATATATATATATAAATATATATATTTATATATATATATATAAATATATATATATATATATATATATATATATATATATATATATATATATATATTTATATATATAAATATATATATTTATATATATAAATATATATATTTATATATATAAATATATATATATATATATATATATATAAATATATATATATATATATATATATATATATATATATATATATATATATAAATAGTGATAATAATAAATTTGAAGACTAAAATCCAAAGAGGGCTCGATAAGGATAAATATATATCAAATATATAAGAACCGTAGAGCAAATATTTATTAAAATAACAGATTAAAGTTTAAGCAAAGAATCGCTGCTTTCACCCTTAACGGGATCTTCTGAAACTAACAAAGTCAATCTGTAAACGCAGAAGTGGATATTTCAAAAAACGTTGCAACCGGAGAAAGACTGGAAGACGATACTTTGGTTTGTGGAAACGTCCCCTTCACAAAACATACAGGTAATATATACATAAATTGCACAAAACTTTCCTGTATTACAGCCCCACATTATACCCTAACAGATAGTACGTTCTATACGTGTATATTTTACGTCTTGATGTGGTAGCTAAGTATATGTTATGTTTATACCATTACTTATTTGCATAGGTAAGTATATATTACCTGTCTGTTTTGTGAAGGGAACTTTTCCACGAACCAAAGTATCGTCTTCCAGTCTTCCTCCGGTTGCAACGTTTTTTGAAATATCCACTTCTGCGTTTACAGATTGACTTTGTTAGTTTCAGAAGATCCTGTTAAGGGTGAAAGCAGCGGTTCTTTGCTTAAACTCTAATCTGTTATTTTAATAAATATTTGCTCTACGGTTCTTATATATTTGATATATATTTATCTTTATCGAGCCCGCTTTGGATTTTAGTCTTCAAATTTATTACTATTTGGCTCCCTCGTTTGAGCACTCTATTGACTTATATTCATCATGCAGAAACAACATCTGAATATTTCTGCAAAAAACATACCCGTACCAAGCAGGAAAACATACCTAAAACTCCTGATACAGAAAACAGACGCATTGTTTAAAAGGTTGCGTTGGCGTGCCTTTTATTTCGATAATCCGCGAAAAGCTGACAACAAACAGGATAAATTTGATTTTAAAACCTATAATTACCCTCCGTGTAACCCAGCATTGCTACCCTTCGAAAATGATGTCTTGGAACTCATACCGAGTATCAAATTTCGGAATAGGAGCAATTCCTTCCAGCAGGACCTGAAGAATAGAATTCGTTCTATTAAGGATTCTAATGCCGTGCACGTCCATTCCGACAAAACTGGCAACCTATATCAAGTGGAGCGCAGTACTTACCATCAACTACTACATAATGCTGTAACTAAAGATTACCGTAAAACTAATCGGTGCGTCATCAATGAAATTAACGATGCTGGGTTTAAAATCACCTCTGATCTCAACATCCTGGACCGGACCGAACCTCTGGACCCTATTTCTCTCCACTTTACCCTCAAGGATCACAAATCCAATTTTCCGAACAACCCCTCTATTCGGCTTATTAACCCTACGAAGTCCGATTTAGGTAGACTTAGTAAAAGGATTCTTGATAGAATTATACCTGAAATTAGAAGTTTGGCCCCTCTTGCACTGTGGAACAATTCTTTCGCGGATATTGATTGGTTCAACGGCATATGCAACAAGGAACATTGCCGTTTTATCCAATTCGACATCAATAATTACTACTCCTCCATCACTTTACCACTTCTCCTTAGAGCTATCAATTTCGCTAAAACACTCACAGTGGTTAAGGATTTCGAAGTTGATGTCATCCTCAATGACCGTAAGTCGGTGATTAATTTCGACGACTCTATTTGGATTAAAAAATCCAATAGTACCCCATTCAACGTGAGTATGGGCGCCAGCGATTCTGCGGAGGTTAATGATCGTATCGGCCTTTTCCTTCTTTTCTCTATCAAGGACGAATTCCCCAACGCGGGCGGTGGTTTGTACCGTGATGATGGTCTTTTGACCATGACTAAGTGCGGCCCTCGTGCTTGCAACAGGTTCAGAAAAGAACTCACAGCCTTCTTTAAAGGCTTCAACCTCTCTATACAGGTTGAGGCCAACCTCTCGGTCGTTAATTACCTCCACGTTACCCTCAATTTATTGAATGGCTTGTATTACCCGTATAGAAAGCCGAATGATACGCTTAATTACATAAGTAAGCATTCCAACCATCCTGCCAGCATAACCAAGAACCTGGTAAGAAACGTTTCGTTGAGGCTTTCCCGTCTATCTACTAACGAGCATATTTTCAACGACTATTCCACTTATTACAATGAAGCTCTTGCTCGGAGTGGATTTGTCGATAAGGTAGCATATACAGAGTACGAGAATAGACCTAGAAGAAATAAATCCCGTCGCATTTATATGGTATAACCCACCATATAATATGGAGGTAGCCACACCATTAGCTAAGATCTTTCTTTCCCTTATTACGAAGCATTTTCCCCCAACACATAAATATAGTAAAATTTTTAATATAAAAACTATTAAAATTTCTTACTCTACGACTCCTAACCTTGCACATAACATCACAGCTTCAAATTTAGCTAAACTACCTAGCCGTAGTAACACGTGCAACCCTGTAGTTAGTACTAACTGTAATTGTAGGAATCGGGTTGATTGCCCCCTATCCGGGAAATGCCTCTCTAGTAACATTGTCTACAAATGTAAGGTCGAAACACCCACGTCCCGTAGGGCCTACATAGGGTTAACCGCCAATAGATTCAAGCAGCGTCTTTACATGCATACCCATTCTTTTCGTTACCCTCTAAGAAGGAATATGACGTCACTTTCGGCTTATATCTGGAGTCTAAAAGACAACCACACCCAATATAAGTTACACTGGGAGATCCTAGCTAGGGCTAGATCGTATAACGGAAATAAAAGACCATGTGACCTCTGCACCGCTGAGGCCCTGGAAATACTCTACGCCACAGACCACATCTTAAACAAAAAATCTGAGGCAATTTCGGCTTGTAAACATAAATTGCACAAAACTTTCCTGTATTACAGCCCCACATTATACCCTAACAGATAGTACGTTCTATACGTGTATATTTTACGTCTTGATGTGGTAGCTAAGTATATGTTATGTTTATACCATTACTTATTTGCATAGGTAAGTATATATTACCTGTATGTTTTGTGAAGGGAACGTTTCCACGAATCAAAGTATCGTCTTCCAGTCTTCCTCCGGTTGCAACGTTTTTTGAAATATCCACTTCTGCGTTTACAGATTGACTTTGTTAGTTTCAGAAGATCCCGTTAAGCGATTCTTTGCTTAAACTTTAATCTGTTATTTTAATAAATATATATATATATAAATATATATATATATATATATATATACAACTGGTACTGGTATTGATAAATATGCTGGTCCGTCAACCCTTATTATATATACATATATATATATATATAAATATATAAATATATATATATATAAATATACATATATATATATAAATATATATATATTTATATATATATATGTATATATATATATATATATATATATATATATATATATATATATATATATAAATATGTATATATAAATATGTATATATATATAAATATGTATATATATATAAATATGTATATATAAATATGTATATATATATAAATATGTATATTATATATAAATATGTATATATATATATATAAAATATGTATATATATATATATAAATATGTATATATATATATGTATATATATATAAATATGTATATATATATATATAAATATGTATATATATATATGTATATATATATAAATATGTATATATATATATATAAATATGTATATATATA
>OZ024740.1:246311394-246313894 GCA_964016885.1 Eledone cirrhosa | reverse complement strand
GATTAAAATTTAGCTTCGTTTATTACTGCTATATATATTTCAGTGACAGCCATCTTTGGCTGTGACCTCTTCAGGCAGTTTGAATTAGTATGGTATAGACAAGTACATATGTTGTTTAGGTGTATGATATTGTCAATACTCTGATATGCCCAGTTCCTTGCTGGGTTGTTTATTCACTGGGGAACTGGAGTCATATGAATTCAAACAAACGAATTTTCGTGTCACAGGTCCCCTTCTCCTCTCATTGGTCAGTTATTAGTGTTGTCATTGTTGGAGTTAGCTTAAAAATTGATAAAATGGTAGAAGGGACAAGGTGTTGAAGGAACAAAATATCAAAAAATGTGTCAAACTTCCCATTGTTCAGTTCTGAGAGCATTCCTCAGTCAGAAGTCTATAGAATTCTTTCTGGGGTGAGGCTCCTTGTAGTGTTTATGCCTGCTATTGTTCAGTACATTTGACCTCCACCATTATTTTGGTACTGTTGTTGTTGTAGTGGTCAGCTTATACCTTGCTGCTGCTAACAATTTAGAAGTAAAATCAAATAGGCACCAAAATCAAATAGGCACCATGTACCAGACACCACCACACGGGCGGTGGGGACTAGTGCGCTTGACCACGAGATGGAGCACAATATGAGTAGCAGTCTCAGGCGTGATGCTAACTACCCCAGGACGGACAACCCCAACCGCAGGACACGTGGGGGGGGGGGGGAAACGGGCGACCACCCCACGATGGATCTCCCGGGGCAGACAACAACCACCCCACAAATCCGGGCCGTGAAGATAACAAAAAGTATAGAGCCCAAAAGGGAAGCAACAGTGCGGAAACCACCAGCAAACCAACAAATCTCCAACAAATCACAAAGCCCCCAACCCACACATATAGGAGGAGACACCGACAAATCACGTGGTACAACCCACCCTACTCAGCGGCCCTAAAGAAAAGCTTGGCCCGATTGTTCTTTGGAGCACTTGACAAATGCTTCCCGAGGGACCACAGATACCACAGGATCTTCAACAGACACACTGTGAAGCTTTCGTATTCCACCACGAGAAATTTGACCCAACACATAGCTAGCATCAACAGAAGTAGGCTTAAAAACCACACACAACCAGAAGATGGCAATACAAACACTCAGCAGAACCATGTGAAGGGAGGGAAGGGGGGACCCAGAGCCCACCCAAGAAACGCAAACAGACCCAAGGACCCCCCACCGAGCATGGGGGAAGACCAACATGTAACACATAATGAGAACCCTAATCTAAGCACGCAGAGGCCGCCCACCCTCTGCAACTGTAGAAACCCCGAATCATGCCCCCTTGGTAATGAATGTCTCAAGAAGAACATAGTGTACGGTTGTAGGGTTAAAACCCCCAACTCCGAACACCTCTACATAGGAGCCACATCAACGAGCTTTAAGGACCGCTGGTACAACCATCGCCATTCATTCAAGAAGGAGGCCAAAAGGAAAAGCACAACTCTCTCCGACCTGATCTGGAAGCTTAAGCTGGACAGGACCCCATACTCTCTGGCCTGGTACATAATCAGGAAAGTACCACCCGATAAAGGGGGATCTTGCATATGCAAACTATGCCTGAACGAGACCCTCGAGATACTAAGAGGTGGAAGCGGCCTGATAAACCTCAGAACCGACTTCTTCGAGACATGCAGACACCTTAGAGCCGGGACCTTTCTCAAAATATATGGACAGTAGCAACACAAGAAGATGTGAACTCCCCTCAAGCTATAGGGACTTCTACAGAACATGAAAACACCTCTCGGCCAGACCTCCCTCAAGCTATATGGACAATTACAACACCCTAGGTTGTGAACTCCCCTCAAGCCATAGGGAACAACCCAGGCGGAGCAGACACCATGATAGCCTAGAGATAGAATCGGACACAGCCATAATAATCTGGCCAACATCTATAACACAAACACTTTTAATTTACCAGATTTCTGACCTTAAAGTTCCAATCTTAAATCTTGATTTCTCTTTATTAATTTGTTATTTGTTTTCTGCCCTCTTCACTGTATAACCTTATATTTATTTTAAGTTGAGATAGATTATAACACAAACACATTGAATATCTCATCTTAACATCTTGTATCATACCAATCTATCCAACATATTCTGACCTTGGGATTGGTTATAGCACACACACACACACACTTTATCCTACATTATTTCTCACTTCTCCATATACATTATCATTACTTTTTCACCAATCTCTCATTTACTCTTTATTCTTTATTCTCTATTTATTTATTTATTTATTTTCAAATTACACAAATTATATTAATTATTTTAATTTTATTATATTATTTATTTATCTTCTGTTTTCTTCATTTATTGCCTTATATTTCTTCATATACATGAAAGAACCCCCCCCGCCACACCGCCACCACCACTACGATGGTGGCGGGTGGGATGAAGAGAAAACACAAACTGAATACTTCTAAATTGTTAGCAGCAGCAAGGTATAAGCTGACCACTACA
>OZ024740.1:246291394-246296394 GCA_964016885.1 Eledone cirrhosa | reverse complement strand
GGGCCTTTTCATAATATGTTTGGTTTTCTAGAGTTGAGAGTACTAGAGTTGTGTAATAACCTGTCTCCATAAGGACTACTGCACTCCATTTATCTGCCTCTTTGATTGTTAGGGTTTTGTCGTTTTTTAGACTGTTAAGACCATTCCATTCTTTTTTGCTTAGGTTTGGTTTTTGTTTATGTCTGTGTAGGTAGTGGTATGGGTAATTAGTAATGTGTTCGCAGAATTGATCGAGGAATTTATTCTTGCCTTTTGGTGGGGTGTAGTTGATTCTATTTCTGGCTATTGAGTCATCCTTATTGTATTTGTTGTATAGTAGTTCGCTGAGTCTTAGTTTTCTACAGAATTCTGCAATATCTTCCTTCATTTCGGGGTAGTTTGGTTGTTGGGGAGTTGGTGTAAATTTTAGACCTTTGGAGAGTATGTTGATTTGGTCTGTTGTTAATTCTTTGGCGGTTAAATTGACAATTTTTATTGCATTTTGTGTCTCCTGTGTGTTTTGTGTTATCTTGTAATCCTGTGTCTGTGTGCTGTGTCTAAAAAATGATTACGGAAGTTGTGATGGCTGTTGAAGTTTGGATGTCTCTTATAGTTGTATTGGCTCCTGCTGTTGTTGTAACATGGTGTGTAGCTGTGGTGGTTGTTGAGTTTAGGTTGTATTGTGTGGTTGTATTGAACCCTGCTGATGTTTTTGTAGGGTGTGTAGATTTGATGGACGTGGTTATAGGGTGTGAAGTTGTGGTGGTTGTTGAAGTTGGGTTGTATCGTGTGGTTGTGTTGAATACTACTGTTGTTGTAGGGTGTGTAGACTTGGTGGTAGTTGTAGTAGGGTTGTCTTGTGTATATATATACATATATATGTATATATATATATATATATGTATATATATATATAAATATATATATATATATGTATATATATATATATATATATATATATATGTATATATATATATATATATAAATATATATATGTATATATATATATATATAAATATATATATGTATATATGTATATGTATATATGTATATATATATATATATATATATATATATATATATATATATATATATAAATATATATATGTATATATATATATGTATATATGTATATGTATATATGTATATATATATATATATATATATATATATATATATATATATATATATAAATATATATATGTATATATATATATATATATATATATATATATGTATATATATATATATATATATATATATATATATGTATATATATATATATATATAAATATATATATGTATATATATATATATATATATATATATATATATATATATATATATATCGTTTCTGAATTTGTTTAGCAAGATTCTTTCTCTGAAACCGTGTGTTGAGACACCTCGTAGTATAGGGGAACGAATAAATGAACACTGGCGAGACCTTCAAGATAATAAAGAATCATCTGTGCTCTACCAACATGCTAAGATAGAACACAGGGGTAAATTAGAGAACATAGAAATAAAAATAGAATCCACACACAGAAAAGATGCAATGTTTAGGCAAATTACAGAGGCAGTAAGCATAAAAGAATTACAACCAAAATTAAATAGAAAATATGAGTGGAACAGCAACATCACAACTTACAATTAAGGACAAAATGAAAACACACACACACATAGAACAAACAACCAACCAACAACATGTAAATAAATAAACAAATAGATAAATGAACACAAACACACACAGACACCCGGATGTGGCGCATGCGCAAACTGAGCACACAACACACACACAGAAACAAAATGGCGTAGGACAGAAGAAAGGAAAGGCACAGAAACAAAGAAAGGAATCCCCAGTCACTGAAGAGGTCACAGAGTGTGTGACGAAAGGACTATGACTATATATAAACAACTATCTGGTTGTGGAACCAACCAACCAACCAGAAATTTATAAGTTTGTAGATTTGTAAATTTATAAATTTATAAATATATAATAAATTGAAGTGAAAGCAACTGGTGCTTGTGTTTCTTATTGGCAACATGACCCTCCCAAAGTATAACACTATATATATATATTTATATATATATAAATATGTATAGTTATTCCGGGTTGAATCGGAGGTAACCACAGTAAGTATGGTACTCAATACATAGCAGAGTATAAAAGTTTTAATATAGATGAGATTCTACAGGACTAGAACTGTTTCATTCTTTAGAAATCATCAGGAATCTGGCTTTCCAAAATAAATGTTATGGTATTTATATCTTTTCAGGTGGTAGGAGAGGGTGGAGGTCATTGGTTGAAAGAAAAGGGAATTCATTAAAAGCTAATTCTTTAATTTATATTTAGAGTGACAAAGGCAGAAAGAATTCTATAAATATGTATATATATATATATATATATATATATATATATATATATATATATATATATAAATATGTGTATAAATATGTATATATATATATAAATATGTGTGTATATATATATATATATATATATATATATATATATATATATATATAAATATGTGTATGTATATATATATATATATATATATATATATATAAATATGTATTGAAGTTTCCGTTGAAAATTGAAAAAGTCATAGGAGTGAAGAGTGCTCTATTTAAGTTACAAAGCTAAATTTAATGTATAATAAACAATACAATATAATTACCTCATTACCAGAGGTTTCCCGAATAAGACGAATACAAGAAACGTCCTCATTCGTTCGTCAGACAAGGCAATTTAAAACATAGTGAAATATTTGAAAAATCTCCTCAAGAAAGGCAAAAGTTTAACGGGCAAAAAAAAATATATGAATAAAAGTAATGGAAGAGATATATAAAAATAAAATAAGGAAATATAGTAAGGGTATGTGTATAAATGTGTGTATATGCAGCTACAAATATACATATGTGTGTATGTACAAATGCATGTGTATAGTGAAAAAATGTGTTCGTAAGTACATACATTAGGGTAAGCATATCAGTGTATGTTTATATAATATATGTTGAAAAAAGAAATTGTAAGATAATAGAGTTAGCGTACATACAGACTCAGGGACTAAGGATTGAAATATATACACATACAAGGATGAAAGCACGCGTATAAACATACACACAAGCGCAACCACATACATGTATGTGATATATACAGGGAAGGGAGTGTATCAGTTAAAGCAGTGTCAGACTGAATGTCGATTCAGATATAAAAATATAAAATATGGAAATGAAATAATATATAAGAATAAAAATTAAATCAAAGAGAAAGTAAGAGGGAGGGGTTATCAATTATAAAGTAACACTAGAAAAAATAAATAAAAAGTAGAAAACATACAGAGGTTCGTACGCATATATATATATATACGTACAGACAAAAACACATACATGCGTACATACATACATACACACGATACACATATACATACAGGTACATCTAATCACACGCACGCACGAGCCATTATATATATATATATATATATATTATATATATATATATATATATGAGAGAGAGAGAGAGAGAGAGAGAGAGAGAGAGAGAGAGAGAGAGAGAGAGATATATAAGTATGTAAAAAACATAGATGTAAAAACATACATACACACACACATACACATACACGCGCACACACGAATGCATTCGTATACATATACAAACACGTATACACATATATGCACACTTACATGCATACATACATATATAAAAACCAGCCGTATGAATAAATGGGTACAAATTATACGCAAGTAAACATACATAAAAGCGGCTGAGGGACAACAGAATATATCTGGAGTTGAAAACACAAGTGACATGTGATATCAGGTAGTGAAAGAAAAGGGGGAAGTAAAATATGTAAAATTGTGAAGATATAAAGTAAGTGAATCAAAAAGAAGGGGGGGGGTCACTAGTGGATGTGAAGTAAAAATAAAGTTAAAAATAAAAGTAAATCAGAAAGAGAAGTCTGTAAAGAAGGTAAGTTAAGGAAAGTGAAGAACAAGAGTTTATGGAGGATAAGTATCTGAAAGTGAGTTAAGTTTATATGAGCTGGAAAGCAAGTGTGATTTCATGTGTGGGCAACTGATGAAAATTTCTGTTTTTGCATTTAGGCAGGTTTTTAGGAATGTTCTGTAAAGTCCAATATGTTTCACTTATGCAGAGTGCGCATCTTCTTGTTCCTCTTGCATATTCTTTAGATTGGTTCAAAATTGACCAATCTAATTTATATTGGATACCATGGTCTTTCAAATCCCATATTCTGTTAGCCAGAGCTGTTGTTAATCTTTTTTCAGGGTGTCGGAAATATGCAACATGTGAGTAATAACGCGTTTAGAATTTGTCTTGTGTCATACCCACATATCGTTCGCTGGTTGCTGGTAGGTTGTTGCTGGTGGTTGTCACTTTAGCCGCATATACAATGGCTTTGGTGTTGCATTTACCTTGTAATGGGCATTCACTTTTGACTCTACAGGAGCAATTTTGATGCTCTCTGGGTATTTTCTTATTGAGGATATAAGATTTAATAGGGGGACCGCAGGAGTAGCTGATTTTGACACAGTTTCTATTGAAGATCTTATAGTATCTATGCGTTCTAGGGAAATGTTTATCTAAGAGCTCTAGGAATTTTTGCCTACATTAGTTTTAACTGCTAAAGAGTAGGGGGCGTGAACCAAATTATTTTTCTCTTCCTATTATTATGTTTAAAGGAGTTAGTATTGTTGAGTATATACTTAATCGGTTCGCTAAATCTGCTATTTTGAAGGGCTTTATTATAGTAGGGGGATGTCTTATTGAAAATAGCTTCTGAGGATGAGAGGGTGGAGATCCTACGGCTAATATTAGGGATAAGATTTTTTTTAAACTATAGGAGGAAGGCAAGAGCCTTTATTTATATATTTTAAATTTTCATTAGGTTTATGGTACGTTTTATAAGAAGCAGTAGGCAGATCTAGGTTTATATCTAGAAAATTAACATTAGAAAGGTTAGTGTCAATGGTAATTTTAAGATTAAACTAGCGGAGGT
>OZ024740.1:246271394-246286394 GCA_964016885.1 Eledone cirrhosa | reverse complement strand
GGAGAATTTGGGCTCTCTCGTCTATAGTGTTAATCCAGAGTTCCGTGTCTATAGACAAAAGCCGCTCCAACTTATGCCAACTTAGTCATGGCATACTTAGAAGTCCAGATATATGAACAGTCCAAATCAAAATACGGATTGAACTTTCACAAATATTTATCAAAGAATTGGAAACGCTACTTGGATGATTGTCTCATTCTTTGGTCCCACACACTCGACCAACTAAATGATTTCAAAAATTTAATTAACGGCATCAATAACCACATCCAATTCACAATGGAATGCAGCCAACATCAACTCCCATTTCTGGACATCTTAATCTTTAAAAAAGACACAAATATTGAAACTGACATACACTAAAAAACCAACAGATTCCAAACAATACGTGCTATTCACCTCCAACCATCCAAAGCACACGAAGACGAACAATTGTCTCCAATTATGAAACGCGAAATAAAAGACTTCAAGAATTAAAGGAAATTCTACTCGAAAGACAGTACCCACAATTACTAATAAATAATGGAATAGAAAGGGCTAAAGCAATAGGCATTGATGAATTACGAAAACAGAAACAAATTCAAGGTACGTCCAATATTCTATCATATATCTCAACACACAACCCAAGAAATGGGGAAGCTTACAACACTATTCACAAGAACGTCCCACTATTGAAATAAGACCCAAGAATGAAAAAAGCCCTTGAAACACACAAAATAATCAAAAGCAAAAGACAACCGAAATCACTGAAAACATTACGCATCAATACCAAATTACCTACCACAAGCCCACAACCAACTGTCAAAAAATGTGGTCGCTCTAATTGTGGAACCTGCACTCCCCTCATTGAAGGCAACACGTATACATTCCAATCAGGACAAAATTTTGCTGTATAAAATCACTTCACTTGCCCATCAAAAAATCTACTTTATGCCATTAAATGTAAAGGATGCAATGAAGATTATATAGGACAAATTAAACTCACACTCAGAAACAGAATGACAGTTCATCGCCAACAATTACGAGATCCAACCACGAGACAGATACCATTAAGCGCATATCTCGACATAGGCGCAAGTAATAAGACACCCAAATTCCAAGTCTTCCCATTTTACCTTTGCGCCGTCAATACAACAGAACAAATACGAATAAATAAGGAAAATATGTGTATTCAAAAATATAGACCAGCATTAAATATGGTTTAATATATATTATGTCAACACCATAACATGCTAACCATCCAAACAGACACATACACACACACCTAACACCTACTTTAGAAAATAAAAACCCGAACTAAATAAACCTTAATATACATTTCGCTGACAATACAACAGAACAAATACGAATATTTTTTTTAAAAAGCCTTCGTGAACCCCCTTTTTTTAAGTAAAAAGAAATTCAAACAAACTGGCGCGAAAGCGGATGTACTTATTCACGTGACTGCATCAACCAATCAAACTTCACTCATATATGAAAAAACAACCTGAGCCCCCCCCCCTTTGTTTGAAGAACTTTGTAACGCGAACTGGCGCGAAATTTATTACTCTTATTGACCAACCAATCAATTACTTCTCTAAAAACCTGGCGTTTCGAGCCACTTTTTCCATATAAAACAAGTAACATTCAAAGACCAACCATATGTGAGAAAAACCAGGTATACGTTGCTGACGATAGCTAATAAGCTTGAAACTAGTACAGCGTTCTTTTGTCAGTGTTGAACAAACGAGCAACGGTGGTTGCTGGACACTACGGCTTAATACGGGATGTTTGTTTACAAACACACCGATCATTATAATAAATGTTCGGTGAATCCATACGTAGATATATATATGTGTGCATGTATGTATATATATATACATACTACTGTACGTCTGTATACATATATGTATGTACGTGTACATACTTATATTTAAGTAACAGCCGTACTAAGAGTGGGAAATGAAATTTCGTTTCATTTTTTCCGTTTATATATATATATTTATATTTATATATATATCTATATATTAATTTCAACAATGTCATTATTCCGGGTGTCATAATTCTCGATTATCATTGGTTCATAGGTTTCAAACGACTCCGTCCACTTCAACGACGCCAAACTGAAATTAATATGCATAATGACAATGAGGGAGTGAGAGGGGAGAATGTGAACGCTGTGTTTGATACACTATGTATATGTGTCAGTGTAGAGACATGTGTGATGTGTGTGGAAATAAGAGGGGAAGTAAAGCAATAACTATTAACATGTGTGCGTGTGTATGTACGTGCGCGTATGTTTGTGTGTGTGCGTGCGTGCAGCGTTCCACAGAAAGTAAAAACTATCAATATGTGTGAGTGTGTGCGTGTGTAAGTTTGCGTGCGTGTGTAAGTTTGCGTGCGTGTGCGCGTTTCCATGCGTGTATGTGTGTGGCGTTCCACAATCGCCATGCAGTTTATCTGTCTGTGTGCCTGTCTGTCAGTCTAACATAGACAGAGTTGTGAAGGGAGTAAATAGGGACCTTTTTTTTACATTGACGGACATCTTTTATATTTATTATTGTGTCATTTATTGACAATTGCTCGAAATGAATACTATAATATATATATATATATATATATATATATATATATATATATATATATATATATAAATCAGGAAAGAAGATTGACATGGTTTGCAATACAAAAAAGGTTTTTAATCTCATTGCTGACAATTGTTTCTCTGAACTGGTAGGTCTAGAGATCGCTATTCGCTTGTTTTCACGTTACTCGATCGCCAATACAAAATTATAACCAGTCAGTTCTTCGGAGCATATGTCCCACTGCGGGCTATGTGATCTAGAACTAATGTATATCCTCAAAAATGTAAAAAGGCTACTTAACAATAAGTTAGAAAGATCTATCTTCTGCAGACATAGAATTGCCACTAAATTCATAAGATTCAAACCTCCGTGAATCGAACCAACACAACATAGCTTTAAACTAGGATACCCACTACCCTGCATAAATCACCACAGAAATATACTCATTAAGTACACTCTAGCATTCACAGGTCTTTACCACACAAATGTCTGTAAGTACCTCATCAACCCATAAACTTATTCCTTCTCAGCTGCTGCCATCACTTGATCCTAAATCCAAGAATTTCTCAAATCACTACTACAATGTAACTTTACCTTTCTTTTGCCATAATTACAATCAGCACGCTTATCTCTTTGCATGTATGTATATTTTTGTACGAGTGTATATTGATGTGTCTATGTACACACGCGTGTGTATATATATGTGTGTGTGTATATATGTGTATATATATATATATATATATATATATATATATATATATATATATATATATATATGTATTACCTCTGTATTAACTCGCCCACTATCTAGCTTCGACAGTGTTGTCCCATTCATGTATGTTATTGAAGATGAAAAGAAAGACTGTATTCTCATCTAATGTAGACCACACAAATTCTACTCAATGATAAATACTTCGTCGGTCAGATAAATACTGAACATTACGGCCACCTGACCTATATTGGTGATAAACACCGGCTTATTTTAAAATTGATACAATACACCCTACAACATGCCAAACTTATACTTCTGCTTCATGTCAGCTAGTTTTACACGCCGAAATTTTAGATACACTATACCCCACACCTAATGTAATGTCAGGGTCTCCTCAAATAATTTATTACTAGCATTGTTGTAATTGTTGTTGTTGTTCTAACTATATGTTGTTCTAACTACTTCATATAGTAGCCTGTATATTCCTTTCATGCCTGTATATTCTCTTCATTCTCGCATGCTCCGAAGAACTGACTGGTTATAATTTTATATTGATCGAGTAACGTGAAAACAAGCGAATAGCGATCTCTAGACCTACCAGTTCAGAGAAACAATTGTCAGCAATGAGATTAAAAACCTTTTTTGTATTGCAAACCATGTCAATCTTCTTTCCTGATTTATATATATATATATAACTTTTTATTCTAGCTCTCATAATCTTTTGGCTACTATACCATATCTATCTTCTTACACATTAAATTTTCACTATTAACACCTTATGAGTATATATCTGATTATATATTTTATATTATTTTATTTTATTTCATTTTATTTTATTTTATTTGGATTCTTCTTTGGATAACGCCCCCCCCCCCCCCCCATGCACACATAAACTTATTGCCAACCCCTTCAAATATATTATGATTATATTTAATCACCCCCCCCCTCTTTTATGCTCCTTTCTATTATATAATACAGTATATTGATTATGATTTTATGCTCCTTTGTATCCTGCATACATTTCTTTTTTTCTGTCCCTATAATAATTCTGCTTAAGTCAGTTTTTTAGATATCGTTATGTAAATGATAGTAGAATATTTCATTCCTTTATATATATATTTATAGTGAAATATTAATATTTAGGAATTTTGATTACTTAAACCATAGCTAATATTGTATTGCCTTATTAGGTATTTTAAATATTTTCAATATTAATTTATCAAATAGGGTTTTCTAGTCATTTATCTGGGTTGTTTCCTAAGTTTTTACTTAACTCATGTGAGACCTAAGTAAATACTTTTGTTTTTGTTTTTTTAATTTCCGGTTGATTTTATTTATTTATTTATTAATACTACTGTGCATAGTATTTTCTGTTTGGCCCTTATTCACTCATTCACATATGTGTCTGTTTACCAACCTTGTAATTATAAGTAATTATATATTATATTATGTTCATTATTTTATATTGAAGTTGTTATTGTACTATTGATCCTTATTACTTACCGATGATTTTATGTACCATTATGATATGTTAAATTTTATATATCATGTAAAATGTTTATATTTTTGTACCATCATAATTTTGGGTATTGTACAATTTATATTTTTTTCTCACCTACTCTGTAACTCTATATGAATTGATTTGTTAACTTACATGCCATTATATATTATAGTATTATTGTGACATCTATATTGTTTGTGTAAATTAACCGGAGATTATCTATTATATTATATTATATATTATATAATTATATAGTTTATTATATATTATATGTGTTACTTTTAATCATTTCATTACTTCATGTTATACTGTATATTAGATATACGTATTATTATTATTTTTATTCCTATTATGCTTATTTATATTTAAACTCTTAATAAGGTTTAATTTGTGCTGTTAATGATGGAAATGTGTATTGATGTATATGTATATGTGCGTACGTGTGCGTATATATATACATATGTATATTGTGCCTTTTAATTTTAATTTTAATATTGTTACAAGTATATTATATTATATTATATTGTTTTACATATAGTACTATAATTCCTGCTCTATATAACCACCTTTGTTTAGCTCTAGTTTTGTTTTGCTTTGGACTATATTTGTAATATGGTTCAAAATGTTATCCACCTCCGTAGTCATTTTTATTATATATTTTTACCCATAATCTTCCAATACTTTAGTGTATGTACACTCCATATTCTTCGGAGTTTTCGGCTTGTATTGGCCGATAATACTTCTTGTGGTTTTGATTGCCCTGATGAGTCCTTAATAGGACGAAACATTGTTGGCTAATAAAAACTTTTGATGTATTGAAGGCTTCTTTGTTTTATTTTCATAATATATATATATGTATATATATATATATATATATATATATATATATATATATATATATATATATATATGTATATATATATATATATATGTATATATATATATATGTATATATATATATATATATATATATATATATATATATATATATATATATATATATAAATGAAAGGTATAGAAAACACTGCAGCGAAAAGCGAACAGCATTCCATAGTATATAAGTGACTATAGCGTCAAAATGGGAAAATAGTTAACGTAAGATGTGGGAAAAATAATTTAAACTCATCTTAAAGAGAATCAGGATATAAATTCATCCACAGAATTTAGTGAAATCCAGGGAAAAATCAATAGAGCATTAACTCATGATAAAATAAAGTTCAAGATACCTATCCTTCAATTTGGAAAAACTTCAAATGCTCTGTATAGTCGTAAGACTATTTCATGAAAACTTTCAGCGGAGATGGTCACGGTTGGAGTTCATCATCAGCAGAGCTGAAGTCGATAACCAGGATTCTCGCAGATTAATATACCAAAAAGGGAATTCTAAAGCTGGCCAGTCCAACATCATGCGTGATCACGAAAAACGCACATGAGGAAAAAATGGCTATTGACGTCAGAATGAGACGAAAGTTTGTTTACAAGAAACAACAGTGAAAAGCATTCCGAAAAAAACTCTACAGTAAGGAGTTCAGCAAAATGCAATATTATCGCAGTTTTTTATTAAAAAAACCGGGATTAGTCACAAATAATTTAAGCACTCGAGGAAAAATCCGAGTATAAATATATAAATGAAAGGTATAGAAAACACTGCAGCGAAAAACGAACAGCATTCCATAGTATATAAGTGACTATAGCGTCAAAAATATATATATATATTTATATATATATATATATATATATATATATATATATATATATATATATTTATATATATATATATATATATTTATATATATATATATATATATTTATATATATATATATATATATTTATATATATATATATATATATTTATATATATATATATATATATTTATATATATATATATATATATTTATATATATATATATATATATTTATATATATATATATATATATATATATATATATATATATATTTATATATATATATATATATATTTATATATATATATATATATATTTATATATATATATATATATATTTATATATATATATATATATATTTATATATATATATATATATTTATATATATATATATATTTATATATATATATATTTATATATATATATATATTTATATATATATATATATTTATATATATATATATATTTATATATATATATATATTTATATATATATATATATATATATATATATATATATATATATATATATATATATATATGTGTGTGTGTGTGTGTGTGTGTGTGTGTGTCCATGCTGACAAAACCAACAACCGCTACAACATGAACACTGAACTGTATAATAAGCTAATTCTCAGGGAACTGAGGAAGTGCTACAAAAAACACCTGGATTTACCCTGGATGATATCAATGCCACAGCTTACAGGATTATATCTAGACTCGGCATAGAGGACAGGACGGCCCCATACCAACCAAGGGAGCCGCGGATTACCCTTAAAGATCACAATCCAAACTTTGAGTCCGACCTCCCTGTCTGACTAATAGCCCCCTCCATATCTGACCTAGGGATCGTCAGTAAAAGAATACTAGATAGGATTTTGCCCAAGCTTCGGAAAAAAACTAGATTACAGCAATGGTCATGCACAGGAGAGGTAATAGAATGATTTAAGATACTACATGAGAAAAGTAAGACCAGCTTTATACAACTGGATATCGCAGGCTACTACTCCTCAATCTCACCCATAGCACTCAATAAGGCCCTATTTTTAGCGATGTCCAATACAGACCTAACCCGGGAGGAGGTGAGCATCATCCACGCCGCAAGAAAGACCTTAATCCGTTTCGATAGAGACCTTTGGACCAGGAGTGATTGGCCAAATAACTTTAACATCACGATGGGCTCCAGCGACTCAGCAGAGGTAACGGACCTGGTTGGGCTCTTCCTGCTGAAGCAGATAAAAGATGAAATCCCCTGCCTGGGCGGCGGATTATATCGTGACGATGCTCTCTTCACGGTATATGACCACAGCACCAATATGTTGGTGGGAATGAGGAGGCGTATTCGCCATTTCTTTAAGAACCAGGGGCTCAGTGTAGAACAAGACCCAAATAGAAAGGTAGTTAACTTCCTAGACACCACCCTAAACCAGAACACCGAACAATACTACCCCTACCACAAGCCCAACGAGAAAATCGTGTATGTTAACGCCAAGTCAAACCACCCTAGATCCATAACCAAGGCCGTGGTGAAGAGTGTCTCGGACAGGATCTCCAGCCTGTCCGCAAGTAAGGAAATATTCGATAACAACGCGGAATATTACAACGCAGCTCTAAATAAGGCGGCACATGGCCAAAATATAACATATAGTCCGAAACGCCGGGATGGGGATGGCCCAACGGACACCCACACCCGCATTGTCCGGGGGGGGGAGAACCCTAACAATACAAGCAGAACAGAAACAAATAGGCAACATGAGCCCGACACCACCACACGGGCGTTGGTGACGAGTACGCTTAACCATGAGATGAAACCCAATATGAGTAGCAGTCTCAGGGATGATGCTAACCACCACAGGCCCGACGACCCCAACCGCAGGACACGTGGGGGGGGGGGGTAACGGCAGTCCATCCCACGGTAGATCTCCCAGCGCGGGCAACGACCACCCCACAGATTCGTGCCGTGAAGATAGAAAAACGCATAGCGCCCAAAGAGGAAGTAACAATGCGGGAACCACCAGCAACCCAACAAATCTCCAACAACTCACGACGCCCCCGCCCCACACATATAGGCGGAAACACAGAAAAATCACGTGGTACAACCCACCCTACTCAGCGGCCTTAAAGAACAGCTTGGCCCGATCATTCTTTGGAGCACTTGATAAATTCTTCCCGAGGGACCATAGATCTTCAACAGACACCCTGTGAAGCTCTCGTATTCCACCACAAGAAATCTGACCCAACACATAGCTAACATCAACAGGAGTAGGCTTAAAAACCACACACAACCAGAAGATGGTAATACAAGCACTCAGCAGAACCATGTGAAAGGAGGGAAGGAGGGACCCAGTGCCCACCCAAGAAACCCAAACAGACCCGGGGACCCTCCCCCCACCGTGCCTGGGGGAAGACCACCATGTAACACCTAACGGGAACCCCAATCTAGGCACGCAGAGGTCGACCACCCTCTGCAACTGCAGAAACCCCGAATCATGCCCCCTTGGTAAGGAATGCCATAAGAAGAACCTAGTATACGGTTGTGGGGTTAAAACCCCCAACTCCGAACACCTCTACATAGGAGCCACATCAACGAGCTTTAAAGACCGCTGGTATAACCATCGCCATTCCTTCAATAAGGAGACCAAAAGGAAAAGTACGGCTCTCTCCGACCTGATCTGGAAGCTTAAGCTGGACAGGACCCCGTACTCTCTGGCCTGGTCCATAATCAGGAAAGTACCACCCGATAAAGGGGAATCTTGCATATACAAACTATGTCTGAACGAGACCCTCGAGATGCTAAGAGGTGGAAGCGGCCTGATAAACCTCAGAACCGACTTCTTCGGGACATGCAGACACCTCAGGGCCGGGACCTTCCTCAAGATATATGGACAGTAGCAACACAATAAGATGTGAACTTCCCTCAAGCTATAGGGACTTCTCCAGCACATGTAGACACCTCTCGGCCAGACCTCCCTCAAGCTATATGGGCAGTAACAACACCATATGTTGGGAACTCTCCTCAAGCCATAGGGACCAACCCAGGTTGAGCAGACACCATGATAGCCTAGAGATTGATTCTGACACAGCCTTTATAATTTGGCCAACATCTTTATAACACACACACATTTTAATTTACTTGATTTTTGATTTTTGATTTCTCATTATTCATTTATTTGTTTTCTGTTTTCTTCACTTTATCACCTTATATTTAAGTTGAGATTGGTTATAACACACACACATTTTAGTTGATTATCCTATTTCGTTTTATTCTTTTACAAGATGGTAGGTTCCTCCTACCACTCTATCCAACATATTTCTGACCTTGAGATTGGTTATAGCACACACACACATTTTTATTTTATTTGAATCTTCATTTTTATTTTTCACTTTTCATCTTCATTTTTCATTTTCCATATTCATTTTTCATTACTTTTTCATTAATTTTTCATTTATTCTCTATTTATTTTCTGTTTTCTTCATTTTATTGCCTTCTATTTCTTCATATACATGGCAGAACCCCCCCCCACACACACACACACACACACAACTACCACCACCACCACGGGAGATGGTGGCAGGAGGGATGAAGAAACACACAAACTGACCACAACACCAACAACACTACCAAAATAAAGGTAGAGGTCAGATGTACTTAACAATAGCAAACACAAACACTACAGGGAGCCTCACCCCAGAAAGAATTTCTATAGACTTTGGACTGAGGAATGCTCTCAAAACTGACCAATGGGAAGTTTGACCTTACAAATCTTTATAACATTGAGATGGGTATAACACACACACACATTTTATTCGATTATTTTATTTTATTTTGTTCCTTTACCATCTTATTCCTTCTACCACTTTATCACCCTTTTTTTTAGCTGACTCCAACAACAACACCACTACCAATATTAGAATAGAGGTCAGATGTACCTAACAATAACAAGAACAACAACTACAGATTGGCTTGCCTCAGAACGAATTTCTATAGACTTTTGACTTAGGAATGTTCTAACAACTGACCAATGAGAGGAGAAGCGGCCCTTTGACGCTGAAATTCATTTGTTTAAATTCATATGATTCCAGTTCCTCAGTGAAATAACAACCCAACCAGGAACTGGGCATATCAGAGTATTGACAAAGTTATACACCTCAACAACATGTGTACTCGTCTCTACCACACTAATTCGGACTGCCTGAAGAGGTTGACAGCTAAAGATGGCTGTCACCGAAATATATATAGCAGTAATAAACGAAGCCAAATTTTAAACATTTGACTTATTTATTTTATTTTATTTTATTTTACATTACTCCGGAGTAACCAAACCAACCTGCGCACTTCGTCGAGTCTGCATACTGAGGTGTTGGTATACAACCAACATATACTAAAAATATATATATATATATATATATATATATAGTAAGAATATTTTCGAAACAGCGAGTGGGTTTGAAATTATTAGAAATGTAAGCCATCGCCGTATTTTGACTATAGAAATTAAAGAAATTATTTAGCCTGATAGAGGGGTTAAGAACCCTCGGAGAAATGGAAAAAGATGAGTATTGACGTACATGTACGTCAATACTCATCTTTTTCCATTTCTCCGAGGGTTCTTAACCCCACTATCAGGCTAAATAATTTATTTAATTTCTTTAGTCAAAATACGGCGATAGCTTACATTTCTAATATATATATATATAAATTTAGGGAGTACTCTGGTGCGTTATGGTCCATCTGGTTCCTTACCACAACTCCTCCGTTATATAGCTCCTACCCCAGTTGTAGAGCACTCTCCGACCCTACCACGCCACAGCCTAACTTTAAAGGTCATACTCTCTCCTATTACCCACTCTACTACCCTAAGTATTGAGTACTCTGGTGCGTTATATTCCATCTGGTTCCTTACCACAACTCCTCCGTTATATATATATATATGCTAACTCTCTAGCCCACTAAATATTAACACTTCTAATATTTAATACTGCCGGCACTAGTATCGAGCACCTTTGGCATACGCTACTTGGCAAATAACTATATGTATCACCTATCCTCCCCTTTTTTTCTCTTTCTCGATACATAAATACTGTATGTATATATATATATATATATATATATAAATATGTATATATATATATATAAATATGTATATATATATATATATATATAAATATGTATATGTATATATATATATATATATATATATATAAATATGTATATGTATATATATATATATATATATATATGTATATATATAAATATGTATATATATATATATATATATATATATATATATATATATATATGTATATATATATATATATGTATATATATATATATATGTATATATATATATATATATATATATATATATATAAATATGTATATATATATATATATATATATATATAAATATGTATATATATATATATAAATATGTATATATATATATATAAATATGTATATATATATATATAAATATGTATATATATATATATATATATATATATATATATATATATATATATAAATATGTATATATATATATATATATATATATAAAAATATGTATATATATATATACAATATTAAATAAATGGAAACTATATTTATAAAACCATATTTATTTCATTATATATATTTCAGGGATATCATATTAACAATATGCTATGCCTTCCTCAGACAAAATACAATATAAACAGTTTTATAGATAAATAGATTCGACATACCGTAATAACATCGACTTGCATTTGAAGAGGTTGATATGGCAGTGAAAAAATTGTACACAGAGAGAAAGAAAGAGAGAAAAAAGAAAGAAAGACAGAAAACGAAGAAAAGGAAGAAAAAGAAGAAATGCATGGAACAAAATAGAGAGATGGAAAGATAGATAAAGAGAAGAACTTCATGTAAAGAAACAGAAAGAGATATATATATATAGAGAGAGAGGAAATAGAGATAGATACATATATATGTAGAAAATTAGGTAGTGGGAGGTCTGTTGAGTAAATGTATCAATGATACATTTATTTATTTATTTTGCTCTGGTATTAATGTAAGGGAGATATATCGAGAGAGAAAAAATATATAGAGAGAAAAAACATTAAAACCCACATCGCTAAACTATTTTTCAAAGCTCTTGATAATCGCTTCCCTAGAACACATAGGTATCACTCAATTTTCAATAGACATACAATAAAATTAACCTACTCATCCACCAAAAATTTAGCACAAAATATTAATAGAATAAATAATAGGAACTTAAAACCTAGTGATAATAGCATAAATAATATACAAGTTAACAAATGTAACTGTAGAGATAGATCTAAATGTCCGTTAAATAACAACTGCTTAGTTAAAAATATAGTATACAATTGTAATGTTAATACTGACTCTAATTCTTTTAACTACGTCGGTTCCACATCGACGGAATTTAAACTTCGCTATAATAACCACAAGAATTCTTTCACAGATCCAAGCAAAAAATCCTCAACGGCACTATCAGGCGTACTCTGGCAACTTAAGCTAGATAACGTTAGATATTCGACGGCTTGGAATATAGTCTCAAGAGGGATTCCTTTTAATTCATCCTCTGAGACATGTGACCTCTGCGCAGAGGAGATATTCTTTATACTAAAATCTAAAAATTCCCTTAATCTACGGACAAATTTATTCAGTTGTTGCAAACATAGATTAAACTCAACGTTTAAATATAAATTTAAATTTAAAATGTAGTATATTTAGTTTGATTTATATTTATATGGGAAACTAGCCGATAAATCTTTGATTCCTTCTTTTTATTCTTTTTTATTTTATTTTTATTTTTATTTTTATTTTATTTTTATTTAAACATTCCTCATGAAAAATTAAGCTACCCTAAAAGCTGATGCTCCAAATATTTCGAATAAACGTTACACTAGATAAACTTCTATATTAAATATAAGAACACATGTAGACCAAATTTGGGCATCCTAAACTTTTTGAAATGATCTTTGCTAGATGTGATTTGATAGATAATTTTTGGCTTTGTCTGTTTTTCGACTCTGATGCTTATAATGAACTTGGCAATATATTGTCAATTAATTTTGAAGGGTTGATCTTTGTGGTTTATTTTTATTTTTTTATTTTTTTATTTTTTTATATTATTTTTTATTATTGTAGTATTTTCTAATATTTTTATTTTTAATATTTTTAATATGTAAATTTTTTAATATGTAATATTTTTAATATGTAATATTCTTTCGTAATATTTTTTTAGTTTTCTATTTTATTATTACTTATTATTATTATTGTTATTTTTTAGTTTTGTTTCTGATATATATTTTTATTAGTATATTGAAATCTGCTCTCTATTTCTGCTTGATAGATAATCTTGTAGAGTAAAGACAGGAATAATAATACTCATATATGTATACTCAAATTTTTATACCACATTGAGAATGTTTTCCGTGAACTTAGGCTTTGCAGAATTGATCATGTAGATTCATATGGATGTTTGTAGCTATTACATAAACATATGAATTTTTTTAAAAAACTAAACATCAGTTCATTAATTTTCACACACTATGGATACTTGTCTCATTCAGGAATACTGATATTTACAATATAGTGGATGTTTTATAAATACTAATACATTAAAACATAGGGTTTTTACGCCTCGCATATATCTGGTTATTTTTAAATTTTTTCTCTCGCTATATTTTTTTCTCTCTCTATATTTTTTCTCTCTCGATATATCTCCCTTACATTAATACTAGAGCTAAATAAATAAATAAATAAATGTATCATTGATACATTTACTCAACAGACCTCCCACTACCTAATTTTCTACATATATATTTATCTATCTCTATTTCCTCTCTCTCTCTATATATATATATCTTTCTGTTTCTTTACATGAAGTTCTTCTCTTTATCTATCTTTCCATCTCTCTATTTTGTTCCATGCATTTCTTCTTTTTCTTCCTTTTCTTCGTTTTCTGTCTTTCTTTCTTTTTTCTCTCTTTCTTTCTCTCTGTGTACAATTTTTTCACTGCCATATCAACCTCTTCAAATGCAAGTCGATGTTATTACGGTATGTCGAATCTATTTATCTATAAAACTGTTTATATTGTATTTTGTCTGAGGAAGGCATAGCATATTGTTAATATGATATCCCTGAAATATATATAATGAAATAAATATGGTTTTATAAATATAGTTTCCATTTATTTAATATTGTAAATATACTCCAAATATTTGTCGAGTACTTTTATATCAGTTATAAATATTTACTAGTTGTAACCCAACAATTTTAAATATAACTTTTCATGTATATATATATATATAAATATGTATATATAAATATGTATATATATATATATATATATATATATATAAATATGTATATATATATATATATATATATATATATATATATATAAATATGTATATATATATATATATATGTATATATATATATATATATATATAAATATGTATATATATATATATATATATATAAATATGTATATATATATATATATATATATAAATATGTATATAT